>NW_017547254.1:2176952-2400894 GCF_001854935.1 Bemisia tabaci
CACTGAAAAAAACACTCCGGCCGTGGAAGCCGTACTTACGGGCTATATAGAGCTACCGTCCGTGTTCCGGGCTCAGAGGCCGAAAGTTCCGGGCGTAGCACCCGGAGCACTTCGACTGCTCCGGGTGTTACGTCTGGAACTTTCGGCCTCTGAGCCCGGAACACGGACGGTAGCTCTATATAGCCCGTAAGTACGGCTTCCACGGCCGGAGTGTTTTTTTCAGTGTACATAAAGTAATTCGAGAAAAAAATCAACTTTGATTCGGAGAGACTCCCAACGTCTCAATGTTCACACGAATTTTTTCCTTGGCACGGGAACTTGACACTCTGCAGCCTCATCAAAGTTTTACATTTGACAACACTGTGAGGAACGAGCCCCAGGTTGTGTCCCCTGACTGGCTGATCCATCGGCACCGGATGTGCTTAAACGCATGACAAAGTGTTAGATATTCTGATGTTTATTTATGCAGTCCATAAAAGTTATGTTCCTCGATGTATGGAAAATCTCTGGTCTCGCGCGTTATTCTCCGCGATTTTTAATGCCCCAACACATTTGGACGTCTTTCTGCCCAACGGAACTATGCTCATTGAGACATAAGACCTGAGACCCATAAGAACATACGCATAGCAGGGCTCACATCATAATGCACATGGTTCCGTTTGGCAGAAATACGTCCATTTCGATTCACAGGTTCGAGACCTTGTTCCCCTTCGCTCACGGTTGAGTATGTTTCAGATCTATTTCTTTTTCGACGCTTGCGGTTAGGATTTCACCCATTTTGTAACAAAAGATAATTTATCGCTAAAATTTAAATGTTATGATAGCATTTGATCCCGAACACGGGAACGACGTCGTACACCAAGGCTCAATCTCTAGGTAGTAATTAAACGGGATTTAACTGGACTGAGCCAGCCCACGCATCACTGGGTATACGCAATCGGTAATTAAATTTTGCCAGTCCCATATGAGGCAATATTGAGGGTTCTTTAGAACAATCATTCGTTCGAAGACCAATTTCGTCTGGTAGCGGACGTTCTCTCCTAAATTAAAAGCTCCCATCAAATTCCGTGTAGGTAAACTTTGGATAAGGAAGGCAGATTTGGACGAATGGACTCAGCAAGGTAAGAGCGGTGGTCCCTTAGTATCTATACTGGAGAGATTTCGTAGCCGACAAACTTGGAGTGGAATCCTAAGATCGTGACATTGACAGCAAACCAAAAGACAAGTTTATGCAAAAAAAGTCTCGTTATTCCAGAGTTTTAGGAAATAATTAAAACATGTTATTAAGTATTTTTAGAAAATAAATTGGTCATTTTTAATTTTAGTAAACCTTTTTTAAATGCTGAAAATGTCTCTTATGTCAGGTACAAAAAATAAGAAATGCAGATATAAAAACGTTTTTCTTAAAGAAGCCACTTTTAAAACTATTTCAAAGTGTAAGAAATATAACTAATTATCATTTTCATTTACATTTCAAACTCATGTTCATATGAATTTTAGAAATATTTTTAAATCATTAAAAAATGACCGAGCAATTTTAATTTCTTAAGAGATCTTCAATAGTTTCAAACGTGTATGTATATTTAAAACCAAAATAAAAAAAAAAAAAAAAAAAAAAAAAAAAAATACTTGTAAAATGGCTTTTAAAGGTATCAACGCATAATATATCACCGAAACTTATCTTCGTGGACGTTTTAAAAGTCATTTTTGAAATATTCTAGTTTTATCTACATTTCAACAAAACATCCGTAAAACATTTTATTGTTTTTAGAGATATTTTAAAATTAAGTGTCATTGTGATACAAGGGCTCGGAGCCTACTTTGCAGTTTGTACCCAGAAAACCCCCGTGACATGAAGGAGGAGGAGACTCCACTCTTTTTGCAGTGTAGAGCCCGTGTCTGTCAGACTGGGGTTAAAGCTTATTTCATCACCAAACGTCACGATTGAAAGGCTAAGACGTTACGCAAAGAGCCCCACGTCGTTAGGATATTTATGCGCATGCAATACTGTCCCGAAGCTCCTCCTTCCATTGTGACCATTCGCTCGTGAGCAAGAGCATGGGCAAAAATTCAGTGTAAATTTATTCGTTTACTTATTTATGCATGCTTGACACATCAGGTGAGTCAGTTTCCCGCGCGTTATTTTTTACGAACTTAACGGAATTAGTTCCACAGTCGAGACATGCTCCGTTAGAAAAAGGCGCAGCGCACCTACCAACCTGAAAAATTAAAGCTGCATGAGCGTTTTATTGTTGCTAATCGAACCTATCTGTTGTTAGTGATATTAGCTAAATATTCAGACCTGTTTTTTAAGGGAAACTATAAAATCACGCTAGGCCGAATCGACCGTTGAACGTGAATTCAGTCAAACTTAAGTTTGAACACAGGATTCCATTCTTGTTTTTTGACATATTTATGAATGAATACTTGAGCCTAAGATCACCGCGAAAAAGGTATTCCTCTTTCAGGAGAAATATTTGAAATTTATCGCATGCGCATCTTGATTCAGGTAGACTTCGGATGACAGACCATACGCTGTAGTCCACATGCTCTAATCCTATCTAGATGTTCATGTTTATGTAATAAACTACTATAAAACGCCAAACATACTTTAAATCCTAGTTGTTTCTTGAGACTCCAGGGCTGCAAAGCTATGAATTAACCATTATTTTTTTATAGACTTTCAAACAACCTCAAATTGCGGCCCATATGTACATACTTTTTGAAATTTTTCAAGTAAGGACCCTTGCTAGAGTGCCCTCTCTATACTCTTTTGTCAATTTAAATACCCCCAACAGATATATTTCTTGAATATTCTTTCCTCATTGTGCAAAGATGGACTAACTATGAATTTTCCTGCAGACAGTTCCACTGAAGAGAGGATTTGGGCTCCTCTTCAAGAAGGAGCTCTGTATAATTTGTTTTTTCTTTTTCAAAATAAGAAAACGCAAAGTGAGCCTCAAAATGTTGACTAAAGGATACTTTACGAGGCCATTATGGTCTAACTTTAGAGAGTGATCTGTAACCTCCAAGCCCCTTCCCTGCCTTTGAGTGACTCAGAATATAATCACTCTGCGGGCTGATCGTTGAATTTAATAATCGAAGTGATAGACAAAAAAGTCACAGGATGTATGGAGCGATCCTGCGGGTTGAAACGGATGTTTCTTATAGAATATAGACTAAGGGCGAAATGATACTGTAGGGTGTTTTGTCGATTGTCGTTAGTCAGTCTACTTCTCAACTTTTTTGTACTGCACCCACCCGCTTCCACCAACAGGATCACCTCCGTATTTTATGTCTATAGCTTTGTCTATCAATTTAAGTAATTAGCCCACTGATTGGGAACGATTTGAGGAGTCGACGATGGCCCAAAATAGATTTTGCTCCCCGCCCATGATCAGAGTTCTAGATTGGGAGTGTCATTGATAACCTCTAGGTGCGCTCGCACTTCGACCGTCCAACACGAAGCAAGAGAAATACGACTCCACACACCGTAGAGAAAACTACACACCTCGACTCGCGGCCGGGTAATGTCCCTCCATTACCCGCAGTAAAAGGTGTAAACTGATGCACCGATCGGATCTGCGGCGGAGGGATCGACTCAGAAGTTGTGGGCATTAAGATCACTCCCGGCACCGGAGATCGGAGCCCGTCGGAGAAATATAACATTCGTTAACCGGGATGTGGCGGAGGAGGACCGTGGATTCGGCGGACCCCTCGGCCGTTTATTGCAAAAACCACGCAACACCAACGGCAACCCCGCAGAGATACGTGGTTCTTGCAGCCCTGCGCCTCGCGTGTTGCACACGTTGCAGTCGCCCATTCGCGCCCATTGTTATTGGAGACTGACTCAACTAACTGTTAACTAATCTGGAATGGCCATCGATAAAGCAGACACAATGGCATTGTTACGGCCTCCTCAATGTTTGTCTTGACTCTTCAAGCGCTAAAGACGCTGCGCGGACGTGTTGCGGCCAATTTGAAACCCTCCGCCTGGCTATGAGCCTCGGGAACATGGCAGTTTCGCGTTATTGCTTTCAATATGCATAATTCGAGTACCGGCTACGCGTCGAGTGCTAGACTGTTCGACGCTTATTTTGAAGCGGCTGTCGGACAAGGATACTAGCCGGTCAAGAAAAGTATCAATGTACCTAAGTGCTACTTTAAAACCAGCCAATAGTACCTCATAGACTTGTAGCAAAGGTTTTCTCGACTGTTTCACGGCCCAGCTCCACCGGGATCCCCTGGAAGATCGCCACGCGGCAGGAAAGAACCTGGATCATGGTTTAAAAAATTAAAAGCAGCCAATTTGTCCAGAAATTATTACCTATCAATCAGGGCCGGATTAAGGGGGTGGCCACCTGGGCCGCGGCCCATGGCGGCAAATTTGGCAATTTTTTTAAATGTAGCTATAAAGAAAAATCGGATTCAGAGAAAAAATTACAAACGAGAAAAGGTGACAAAATCTCTCATTTCCTGAGAGTATATCTCTAATTTTGTCGTCTTTCTGTGATAAAATAGACGGCAACTTTAATTAGTCGAGTTAAGACTAAGAGGGAAATCGAATACGGAATTTGGCCTGGAACGACGCGGTGCAGAGAGCAATGATGACGAGAACTTGAGATGAAAAGGAGAAACCCTCGGCGCGGCGCGGCGGCAGTCGACATGTAACACATATCAGCGCCTACAAGACTGCATGAATACTTCACGCATTGCGTCAAAAACAGTGGGGTCGCTGCGGCCAGCAGCGGACGGCGTGAAACGCATAGCGCCTACAAGACTGCATGAATACTTCACGCATTGCGCCAAACACGGTGCGCTCAGCGCGGCGCGGCGGCGCGGCGGAAGTTAAAATTATTATAAATTTGCAACCGCGGAATCGAATTACGCTTCTTCGTCTGAGAAAATTTTAAAAGTAAATACGCCAACAGGAACAAATTATTTTTATTCGGTATTTTTTCAATAGGAAAGTATTTTTGAATGTAGGAAAAATAGGCACATGCTCATTCATGGAACCAAAGGGAACCAAAAGCTTGGCTCCCCTCCAAGTTTAATTGTTCAGATCTCGGCTCTGAATTCACAGTTTTCTTATCTGTCAGCTGATCTGACTCCATCGACGACCGAATAAACATGAACAAGCATGCGAGCATGTTCAAGTCTCTTCTCGGCCGCAAGATAGCTCAACACCGGTAGCTTTTCACATTCCTGCTCCAGAGGTGTGGTTTAATGTTGCGTCGCTAACTGCACGTAAAATCTGATGCTTAACCGCATACACCAACTTGTTATTCGCACGAGGATTGCCTTACGCGCGTGTCACTTTTCATCGAGAAGTGTCCCTGTTTACTTAACACCAGGAGAACGTTGGATTTTTTTTTTTCTTCTTCTTCTTTTTTTTTCAAGATTTAGTAGCAAATATGACAAAAACCACAGATAGGGTATCAATGCATCAAGGTATATATAAAGGGGAAAAAAGTAAAAAAGAGAGAAAAAAAGTTGATCACCAGGTGCATCTTGGCACCCCTTGACCCCATTGGCGGATCTAGAAAATTGGCAACATTGTTTTTTCTCTATTTAAACCTATGGAAATGTATCGATTTCCGGAGGGGCCAGATACCCCTACAAGAATCGATTATCTAACGTAGATTTAAATGGAGGAAATCCGGTGTTGCCAAATTGCTGGATCCGCCTATACTTGAGCCCCTCTCCCTTGGATCCTCATGTCATCCATGTTCGATTCCTTCCACGAACTGTGACTGAAAGCTCCATGACTAAGCACGTTAAAGATTGACTGAAAACTGATCAAACCCGTTTTTGCGTTTAGATATTGTCCGTTCCAGGTCGAACATGCGGACATTCTCGTCCGAGAACACACCTCGTAACTCGTAGGTGAGGTGCATTGATGGCTTGGGCACTGGCTATTGGGCACTGGGCAGGCGCAGCCCTCGGCAGAAGGGGCCATGTGTAAATGGGTCAACGCAATTNTATTCGGTATTTTTTCAATAGGAAAGTATTTTTGAATGTAGGAAAAATAGGCACATGCTCATTCATGGAACCAAAGGGAACCAAAAGCTTGGCTCCCCTCCAAGTTTAATTGTTCAGATCTCGGCTCTGAATTCACAGTTTTCTTATCTGTCAGCTGATCTGACTCCATCGACGACCGAATAAACATGAACAAGCATGCGAGCATGTTCAAGTCTCTTCTCGGCCGCAAGATAGCTCAACACCGGTAGCTTTTCACATTCCTGCTCCAGAGGTGTGGTTTAATGTTGCGTCGCTAACTGCACGTAAAATCTGATGCTTAACCGCATACACCAACTTGTTATTCGCACGAGGATTGCCTTACGCGCGTGTCACTTTTCATCGAGAAGTGTCCCTGTTTACTTAACACCAGGAGAACGTTGGATTTTTTTTTTTTTTTGTTTGTTTTTGTTTCCAAGATTTACTAGCAATTGTGAAAAAAACACATATAGGGTATCAATGCATCAAAGTGTATATAAAAGGGAAAAAAGTAAAAAAGAGAGAAAAAAAGTTGATCTTTAGGTGCATATTGGGCACCCCTTGACCCCATTGGCGGATCCAGAAAATTGGCAACATTTTTTTTTCTCTATTTAAACCAATGGAAATGTATCGATTACCGGAGGGGCTAGATACACCTACAAGAATCGATTATTTAACGTGGGTTTAAATGGAGGAAATCCGGTGTTGCCAAATTGCTGGATCCGCCTATGCTTGACCCCCTCCTGCCTCCTCCTTGGATCCGTATGTCACCATGGACGATTTCTTCCATGGGCCATGACTGAAAGCTCCATGACTAAGCACGCATTAAAGATTGGCTGAAAACTGATCAAACCCGTTTTTGCGTTTATATATTGTCCGTTTCAGGTCGAACATGCGGACATTCTCGTCCGGGTACACACCTCGTAACTCGTAGGTGAGGTGCATTGATGGCTTGGGCACTGGCTATTGGGCACTGGGCAGGCGCAGCCCTCGGCAGAAGGGGCCATGTGTAAATGGGTCAACGCAATTCTATTAGCGGGTCGCGGAGTAAAATGATATTAAGCGAGAACGAGAAAACTCGCGAACAAAATGCAGCAAACAACCGCTAGGCGATGCTTACAAAATTCAATAAATTATAAGCTCAAACGATATCACTGTCATAGGCGTGCATTTATCAACGTATTTAAATTAGCATAATAAATCCTTACGGAGGTACAAATGAAAACCCCCGTGAGGCGTGGTAATAATTTATTCAAAGTTAAGATATTCCTGGCTGGTAGCTTGTTTGCACACTCTCGTAAACAAATTCACTCTTTATACGTTGACGGACAAAGTAAAAAAACGAATGCGCTGACAGGATTTGATGTGGGACAAAGTTTACTTGAAATCGTATTAAAACTTGTATCATGTTCACTTGGTGTCTTATGACAGCATTGTGCGCAAAAACTGCATATTTCTACACAATGTATAAAACAACGACCAACAATCTCCAAGCATAAGTAAAATGAGAAGATTGCACTTCATAATTACAATTCCGAAACACTTTCCGCCGTAGCACCTCTCTTCGTGTGTCGAATTCATTATTTGGAAGTTCGGAAATTGGCAATCCTACAGAGAGCGGCTAAATATGAAAATTTGAGAGAAACCTCACAAAAAACAACATCAAACAAGAGAAACTTGATCTAGAGAGAGTTAGTTAATGTAAGGGAAGAGCATTTTTTTGAAAGTATGATGACCCTTTCCCACCCCCACCCAAACAAAACCCAGTTTAGTCACTATTTCAATAACTCTCACTAGATGTATTTTATAGTAAATGTGTCTAGATTCCAATTAGCTAATATACGAAATTTTTAATTATTGAACGAGACTATGTTATAAACTGAGTTTCCGACACTCATAGATACGTTTTACATCTATGACCATAAGTGAAAGTATTGAATTTCATCTAAATATTTGCAGAATAGAAAAAGCGTACCCCCGTCACTTCTCCCACCCTCCTAGGAAAGTATTCCTAGGTATCTTTTAGAAATTATATATAAATTGGTCTAAATTGCATATCTAATGTCATGATGGCACGATACTTGATTTTAAGGAATTTCGTTATCGTTTTTGCATTACTCTACCATTTTATCAGAAGAAAGTTAAGGAATGACTTGACATTAAAAACAAAACCTTGCAAGCATGAATAATTATTTTTTTAGTTATTTTGGCATGTATAAATGAGGAAACTAAAATAATGCAATCTGCTTCTCTAATCGAGATGGTTGAAAAATTGTCATGTGTTTAAAGTTCTGAAGAATGATTATTCGGGCAAAGGGGATGGATTGTTGCAGGTGTTTGAACACTCTCAATTGCGATTATTCGCCGTTTAAATTACATCAACCATCCATATTCCATCAAAATCATCTAGTTTCCTTGTGGTTTGTAGAGTATGACATTCAAGAATTTTTGGCGTAACAGTTCAAAGCTAACAAATGTTCGTTCAAATTGATTCTCTATGTGAAATCTCAGTTTACTTTAAATTTAAATAACTGCCAAAAACTATAGCTTTGAGAAAATGCATAATCTTAAAAGTAAAAGTAAAGAATTAAAGTTAACAAAAATTTCTGAAAGCAACATTTCAGGCGATAACGAGGAGGTAATTCACGAACGAGAGTGAAAAACGTATCGAGTCATCGAAGTCCAAACCTGACACCGACACGAGAGCGCTGCGCATCCATCCAAAAAAGGCAATTGAAAACACGCGAACAGAGATTCGCCATTCGTCAGTATCGAATCAAATTTAGAATCCGCGAATGACAGTTCAATATTTCTGTATGAATTCTTTTGAAAAGCTCCCTCCAAAAACAAAGGAGATTATTGAAATCCACTTTTCATCACAAGTATTATCAAACATGCATGACACCGGAAAAATTCACAACCTCAAATTTCTTTAAAATCTCGGTATCTATTGAATGTCATCATTTCTATGCAAATCTGTTTCAAGAAAACTCGAAAAACAAAAGTGACAAGTGAAATTTACCTTCCCAAAATTTTAGCGAACATGCATGACACTCGGAAAATTCACAACCTCAAATTTCTTTAAAACCTCGGTATATATTGAATGACAAGTCAACATTTCTATGCAAATATGTTTCAAGAACACTCAAAAAACGAAAGCGAGAAGTGAAAAGTACTTTTGATTACTTTCTAAAATTTTATCGAACATGCATGACACCCGGAAAATTCACAACCTCAAATTTCTTTAAAACCCCGGTATCTATTGAATGACGAGTCAACATTTCTATGCAAACATTTTTCAATAACACTCAAAAAACGAAAGCGACAAGTGAAATTTACCTTTGATTACTTTCCAAAATGTTATCGAATATGCATGACACCCGGAAAATTCACAACCTCAAATTTCTTCAAAATGTCGAGATCATTCAATTGATAAGAAGTCAACATTTCTATGCAAACATTTTTCAAGAACACTCAAAAAACGAAAGTGACAAGTGAAAATTACCTTTGATTACTTTCCAAAATTTTATCGAACATGCATGACACCGGAAGAATTCACTGCCTCAAATTTGTAATGAACTCTGTCAACACTACTCAAGGATATCGAGAAAATAAAAACAAAAACGAAATGGAAATCGAGTTTCGATGGCGCGAATTTAAAATTCAATATCAACCAAATTACTAATTCAATATTAATAGTTAGCGAAGAACAAGGACGAACGAGTAAGGATCACTGAAAATCGAAAACAATGGCTGGAAAAGTCGGAACTAGCGCGTGTTACGTGCGTAACGCCGGGAGGAGAGCGAGAATAAACGTCGGGTCTCATGGAAGCCGCGCGCCCCCTTACGAAATTTGATATTTGTCTAAATTTGGATTAAGTTTGGTCCGACGCAGCGCCACTAACAGTCAGTATGGTATTAGATTCAATCTCGGGCTGAAAGATGCGTATGTTTTACAAAATCTATATTTAACCCGCCATTGCTATTCTCATCTGCGGACTATTCTGTTCTCCTATAGAGGCAATAATACACTTGTCTACCGCACTCTCCGCCGTGTAAACGGCACCATAATACTGTATGACCTGCCTTTCCACCTCTATCGCGCTCTGCGCTTCACTCCTCTTCCTCCTCTCCTACTTCTTCTTTACTTTCGGTTTATATGAGAGGTCTTTTTTTAAGGGACACACTGCGCCGCAGTTTTGACCCCAGCGCTACGTGTCCCCTGCGCCAGCCCTAGCATTGCGGCTGCTTCGTCTTTGCTTTCCGTTCGTTGCTCCAGCTAGAAGCCACGACCATCTAGTTGACATCTCTGATTGAACGCTCCTATTTCCGCATGCTTCTATTTTATTTTTATTCTATCATTTTTAATTATATAGGTACTTTTCTCACAAAAATACGTTTGTGGAAACAAACTCATTGAAAGACGGACCGTAGCCAAGTCTTTCGCAGCTAGAACCCTTTAAAATTGCTAAAATTTGATTTAAAATCGCTAAAATCTGATTTAAAATTGCTAGAATTTGATTTAAAATTGCTAAAATTTGATTTAAAATTGCCAAAATTTGAATGTTAAAATCGTAAAAAGGTGTTAAAATCGAAAAAAGTTGTTAAAATCGTAAAACGCTGTTAAAAATATAAAAAAGATTATTATCATTTTTATCATTTTTAATTATTATTATTATTATGTCCGTAACGTCCACAGCCCGAGGCCGGCTCTCCCACCTTCTTCCGGCGTTTCAACGCAAAGGAGAGTCAAACTTGAGTCTCCCTACAACCAACTCATTAAAAAAGCTAAACATTTAAAAAAGTCTTTCAAAGCTAAAAATTCATAAATCTCATCAATTCTAAAATGAAAATATTAAAATATAAAAAGTTAAACGTTAAAAGCCTTTGGTTGTAAATGGCTATAAGATTTAGTCATTTTAGTGGTGGAAGTCATCGCTAATGACTCGGCGGACAATTCTGCAGCTTCCTAACAATGCTATCTTTTGCAGTTTTTGATAGCTCCCTCCTAAGACTGAGTTTTCGCAGACTTTTCAGATCTCTACTTGACCAATTTTCATGATTTTGTGGCCAGCATCTGATCACTATCCTCTTACCCCCTGTCTTCGGTTTGTTTAATCATAACCAACATGTTTTGTTTTTAATTTGCAGAGTAAACAGCGCTCTTAAGAAATGGGCCACGTTGCAGCAAGGGGCGAAGACCGTTTCATTAGCTTTACACATGAAGGTCGATGTCAAAATTTAAAAATTTGTTCGTATTACTGCAGAAAATGGAAAAAGATCAAAGCGAAAACGAACTTGATGAGTCGACAAGCGTCTCCGGAGGGATTGATATCGACGCAACGCCTGAATGCAACTATACAAGCTCCTAAGATGCCCGTATTGCATACACATCAAACAGAAGGCGTTTTGGCTTTTCTTGCCCTAGATCTGTATTTTAAGAGTTGCGTGCTACAGGTAAATGAATCAAATTAATCGCACGTTACTCAGATCGACCGATATCATCCCTTAGTCTTACAACGAGGAAAGAAGAAGAATAAAAATAAGTTGAGAATATCGCGAAGTTCTGATTAACCCGCAGTTTAGTGTAATCGCATGACTGCTTAATTTTGAATGTTGCGATTATATGTATAATATTTCACATGTTGAAAAGAACTACTATGAGAAAGCAAACTGTCTTTGTCGTAGTGGAAACGTGTGATGAAAATATACGCAATTCTATGAAAAACAAAAAAAAACAAAATTATTCGCTTTGACGAAAGGATTTTCATTGAAACAACTTATCCTTCACTTGGTGTAATATGTCACTTCCTATAGACGTAATTTGCACTTTTTCTCAGCACAATGAGTAACTGCCGAGGAAGCGAAGCTTTCTCGTGTACATGAATTCAAATTTCCGCAATGTCTATGAGAATGAATTTAAGAACTTTTTATCTGCACTGCAGCATCTTTTCTCTTAAACATATTCATAAGACTGTTCAATTTTGAAATGTTTCTATAAATTCTGCTAATCAGTCTTTTTAATAATAGCAAATCCTGATCCATTTCCGACATCCTATCATCAAATTGAGGCATCACGTACGTTTCCTCTTTTTGACAGTTTTTATGCACAAGTTTTGCCGCAAGAATTTTAGAGCCATAAATCCTCGTTTGCCAAATTGTCTGAGGATAACCCAGCGTTCGTTTTTCCTCGTCTGAATTCGCCGACATTTGGACGTATTTATGCTAAAAGAAACTATGCTACACACAAACCCTATGCACATAGTTTCTTTTAGCATAAATACGTCCATTTACACTATGGTCCTGCGTTTATGGTGGCGATGGACGGATGCGAAACGGCAATAGCGCTCTGAATATATATTTTGCTGCTCGCGTAAAAATCGTGACGGCGCGGCCAAATTAAATCGATAAACATCGAAGGGGCATCGACAAACAACGGAGAACCTCGGGCCTTTTTCAAGCTCTTTATTGTCGTTTTTATACTCTCTAAAATGTAAAATCTTCCGGTATCTGATCAGACGAACATGCTTCTTATCGTATCATCCGCCGTGCTCCCTGCCTCCAAAAACCTCGACTAACTTTGGATTTTTACAATGGTGCACGCGTTGCCAAAGTTTCACTTAACGTAGCGTCATATAAGGAACTATTGCAGAAACTTTTTCTAAAGCTCTGTTTTGAAAAATAGCTTGTCTCCTGTTCCGCAAGGGCTATTCAGAGAATAATTGTCCCTCAGAACCGTCACAAAAACTATTAATGCCCGGAAAATCCAAGTAAACTGTTTGATTCGTTATACTGAAAGCTCTAAATTACGTCAATTTATAAAAGTACTCTTAAAGTAAATGGAACACGTACTCTTGAAAAATTAATTCAAAGTATACTCCTAAAAAATATCTAAAAAATGCGAGCAAAAATTTTACAGGATTTTTATTATTCATGTCGCATTATTTTGGAAAGGATCGAAACTAACTGACTTAAGTAATGAACAACACCACCCACATTTGCACACTTTTCGGATACCCCCGGAGAAACTATGGAAGACCTTCGTCAGAGGTTTGCAAAACCCTTGAAAATGTCCCATTATGTATAAATCATTGTAGTTTATATCATCGGTAAGCAAAACTAATAAAAAAGCAAAATTATTGGGCCATTTACGATCATCATCTATATTTTGATTTCCGTTTTTATTTCGTTCTCACAAGCTGCAGCGAAAATTCATTTAACGACGCAGCCGTTTCACTACCATTATTTTGCAAAATCTTTATCGGGTAATTTGCATAATTATGTTCAAATCTAAATCCGGACCCAGAACTAATTTTTATGAATGATTATTTTGAATCAACGGCTGCGAATTCACATCAGAATGATCGAGCAAAAATTAACACATCGGTCTATCAACAATTCTATGCATCAAAAATCGCGATATTTGCGTTATTTTTCCTGACCCATCTTAGGTCTTATGCGAACGCTGTGTTGGAAGAAAACAATTACAATTTCAAGCGCTATTCCAATGAAATCGCCAACTTTGTCAAGGAAGTTCTTGAATGAGCTCTTTGGAATGAAAACCGACCCAGGAAAAACTTGATTCTATGAGGACAGTAAGTAGTGCGTTATGGTTGTAAAGAAGGGCAACTTTATTAAGGCACCGAATCCGTAGATAAGGATGTCCCTCGCGGCAAATTGATGTGTAATCAGATCTGGCCAGGCCTAAAAAATATCTTCAAACTTCGTCCAAATGCATATACCTTTACTTGGTCATATTTCTTTACGAAGGCGAATACTTCCTGAAAGACTTTTATCTTTCCATCTTACAGGAAAAATCCTTAAATTTTGCTCCGGGTTAAAGGCGTAACGATCAGCTGTATGTCTGGTTTTCGAAGGGCGCTAGAATGACCAAAGTTTCGAAACTTCTACGAAATGCCATCGCTCTAATTTAAATTAAATGAATGATTCACTAAAGTGGCAATATTTGACCTCTTCTCAGAATATGGGATTTTTTGGAGAGTAGTAATTCCGCAAGAATTCTCGACTTTATTCGACATAAAACGCCGTTAATTTGCATTATCCCACGATAGAATTGTGTTCGCTGCTGTTTTTTCTTATAAAATGGTATCCTCTTTTGCCGATGTCTAACCTCAAAATTAGTTAAATATTTGTTGCAAACATAGCGTAGCATGTATGTAGAAAATTTTGCACCACGGCTGTCTCTGCTTAACATGATGTGACGAATAAGTGCCTTATTTTTTACGGTCGAAGGTCAAATTCGTCGATTCTCAACCTGTTGAACAATAAATATTTCTGTTTGGGTGATTACCAAGAATTCACCTCATTTTCTCTAAAATTATCATTTTTGGACTCGCTGCTCTCTTTGATACTACGTCAAAGCTGTGGAACCCATGTCCTTTCATCCGCCAGGAATAAATTTGATATGCGTTGAAAAGGTTGACTCTATTATACAAGCTGACGGAGCGAATCAGTTTTCACCTCTGCAGACAATTTGAATCAAATTCAAAGAGGCCCTCCCCCCTCCCGTGAGCAGACTGGACTTGAACCCACCGCACAGTAAAGCAAGTAGACGTAAGAAGTCGGACAAGATGTAGACACTTTAGACGCATGTAACTAACTTCGTGAATACGAAACGACAGATGTTTGGAAATGGTTTTTTGAGGAGTTTCTTTCATATAATTTCTCTAATGATACAACCCTTCATAACAAAGTGAGCCTGAAACTTTGCTGTTTTAGTAAAAGATTTCACGTCCGAACTTTCCAAAATACTTGTACCACTGTATGCCTCGCTGGCCGCGGGCACGCCTTCCACTCTCATTACCATATTTAACGGCAATCGAAGCCAGTTTTGGTGTAAACATTGATTGGAATTCCGAATGTTCCCGCCACTGTCATAAATCTAATTCATGTCTCTCAACCCCCCTCCCCCTCCCTTCTCATTCTCTCATGTAACTCTCTTTTGCACTTTCGCATCTAGTTTAACCGGGTTCAAATTTTTCTTCCTCCGCCTCTGAGTACGGAGATATACACAGTGGCTCCGGAGTGAATGTCGAAACGAGAGTTATTTTTTCGGTTTTAGTAAATATCTTTTGTTATATGGCTAATTTTACAAAACCCCTCCGAGGCTACAGCCGCCCAAATTTCGACAGGGAAAATCGTTTTTCCAACCGTCGATGGCGATGCTAGTTTGTCAAATTACGTGTTTTCCGGTATCTGGTATAGTTATGTTGAGCGGTCTTCTTTGTGTTTACCCTGACAAAAAAGTAATGTCTTTTATGGGAGGGGAGGCTGGAGGGTTGGGTTTGAAAGGCATTAATTTGATTGAGACTTTTGGCGCGATTTGAGGGCGCAAAGTCCCCCGATTTCCGTCAAAAAATTAGTTCTACCCATAAATGAACACTTTCATTTATCTAAATTTTTTTAGATATGACCTAAACTTTACATCAATTTTTGTCGCAATTTTTTGTTTGTTTACAGTCTTACTGCAAACTTTTGGTCTACAGTTGCAAAAATGTTGCAATATATTCATATTGAGCTGCAATCAAGTTACACACAACTCTTTGTTGTAAAATGCTACCTAGGCCTTGCACATGGGACAACTACTGCAAACAACAAGTGCACTATTGATTATAGATTAAGTCTAAGCTAAACAGAGATCTTCATTCAATAGGATCCATGAAACGTTGCTAGAATATTCAAAAATTGAACTGATTTCAAAATCATGGTCGGCACTTTGAAGCTCCGGGGTGAAGCGGCTTTTAAGAAAATGTTACTCCTCAAAAAATACCCAAATACCTCAGAAAATATGCAACGTATAATTCTGAATCACTATGATGTGCAAAAAGACGATGTGTTTTAAAGAAAGACCAGTAGCATTATAATATCTGTCTGTGCAGTCCATTTTTCGAGGGAATAGATTAGATTAGTTGAAATTTGGCAGCCACGGAGCCTGGAGTCGTTCCGATGAATGGGACGTGGATTTTGGAATGCGGCGGGTAGTCCTGTCCTAACACCTTGAGTTATTTTAAAAATCTGATAGTATTCCAGACTGAGCAGATTAGGGCTCATTGAGTCATCGCCGATTTATTTGATCAGGTTTAAGGATGGTTGAAAGCCGATGATTTGGATTTACGTCAGCTTAAGAATGTCGAGCTCTTTCATTTAAAATGTATCTCTGAAGAGGCGATGAATAATTTTTTCACCCGTTAGTCTGCAGAGGATTTGAGTGGGGAGCCTGTATATTGCGAAAATCAATTTTAGGCGATGATTTCAGACTACATTGCCCTCAAAATAAACGTAGTTAGGGCGTATTGAGCTTCATTTCTGCACTACTAGGACTTCTCGGTGAACTACTTTAGCCTTTAAACAAAGCATTTAATTATTTGCGTATTGTATGATGACTGAATTTTATTTATTTCAGTGGAAGTTTGTTTGATGCGCCTGGGCTATCTGACACGGGAAAAAAAGTGTCAGGGGTTATCCCCTAAAATTGTGGTACAACCCCAATTTGTTGGATAATATGGACATGTCTAATTAATTGTAGTAGTACCGCAACTCAAGTTGGGGTAGTACCGCAACATTTGGGTTAGTTATCAAATTTATTGGGGTACTACCATAATTCATTGAGGTGCTACCACAATTAATTGGAAATGTTCATATCATCCAACAACCTCGTGCTTTTTTTTCCGTGGAGTTTCTCTGGGGTAAGGGCGTATCTCGATGTTTGCATGAGCCCTAGAAAGCATGGATCTATACGTAAAACAAGGCTCACGTGGAAATTGAGGATACCGCACCAAGAACAGCCTATAGGCGTATAGGTCGTTATTACGCCCGTCTGCTTTCCGGATTCTACGTACCCTGGACTATGCTGTGGTAGCGATAGAATATAGATAGGTAACGGCTCGAGGTCGAAAAACTTTTTTTTCCGAGTTAAGTCAGGCCTCTGGATCGATGGGTGCAAAAACGACCTATAAACGGGCCTATAAATTGCTAGTTACCCATTCCTTTACTCACTATCGATATTCTTTCATTTTGCGTTAATCATGCGTGATTAAAATGATTTATACTTCGTATTGCCACCAAAATGACTGATGGGCGTAATAATGGCCCATAAACCGCTTTTTTAATTAAATTAAATAATAAGAGTATATACCCAAAATGTATCGCAAAATCTACCCGGCATTCTTCAATAGAAGGGTTAGGTCACCCAAAAACACCAAAACAGGGTACCTGCATAGAAAAGTCTGCGCAGTACATCAAAAACAAAACTTTAAATGCGTTTCTTGGTGCGGTGTCCTCAATTGAAATAGCCTCATCCAAACATGCTGGGCTTGTCGATTTCCTTTGACATTTTTGCAGTGGTGAATGCATAGCTGAAGTGCGCTCCAGCTAGAATTGTATTTAGCAAATGGGTGGTTTTTATACGAGGATTAAAAATGAACAAGTGGTACGGAACAAAACAAAAGAATATGAACTATAAAATGGACCGTTGGTTGATTTAAATTTCTGACCGAACTGTTTTCTAACGCTTCCGTCAAATAAAACATAAATTTATTGAGTTGCATTAGCTCGTAAAATCAGCCATTCTATTGATTTTGTGCTCCAATTTCTTGCGAACCGGATATCGAAACTTGGCTGTTTTGAAAACGCCTTCAAATGCGGCGTGATACCTCACGCATTCCGGAGAGTTCAAATAGTTGTATCACTGCGCCTTAGAAATGCGACGGCAGATTACAACTGAAATCGCCTTCATACACGCTGGCTTTGTCGATTTCCTTTGACATTTTAGTAGTTGTGAGTGCATAGCTAAAATGCGCTCCAGCCAGAATTGTATTTAGCAAATGGGTGGTTTTTATACGAGGATTAAAAATGAACAAGCGGTACGGAACAAAACAAAAGAATATGAACTATGCAAAACGATAATCCGGGTATCGGAACTTGGCTGTTTTGAAAACGCCTTCAAATGCGGCGTGATACCTCACGCATTCCGGAGAGTTTAAATAGTTGTATCATTGCGCCGTAAGAACGTGACGAAAGATTACAAATTGAGGTACGCCCTTACGTCAGGTGAGCGACGAGTACACTGATTCTTTTGATCTTTAAGCTCAGTCTGTAATTATACTGATCGAAATCCTAACGGTGGGCTATGGTCTATGGGAGCGTTCCTTTTAATATGTGATTGTACCGCGCAGACGGAAGTTGGTTCACAAAAACTCAACACTGAATTGTGGGCACCGGGTCATAAAGAAGCGTTTCGCAATTATTTTGAGACAAAAAACATCCGACAATTTCCAACCAGTTTCTCAACTTTCACTGTCGCTTACACACGAAAACATGAAATAAGGCGGAAAAATGAACTTTGGCGTTTATTCTGCGCACTTAGCAGAGTTTACTCAGTAATGACCGTTATTACTCGTACAAACACGACAGTATAAAAACTTGAAAAATGAGTAAAACAAAGTTAAATTGAAAGACACCGGAAAGGCACGCACGACATTTAGAGCTGCCACAGGCAGCTAAAAACTGAGCCTCCAGCTAAAAATAAGCCCGTTACGGCTCGAAACGTCCTATTTTGATAGTGTTTCAATATTTTAGCTTCAATTACCCATTTTTCTACATTTTTTACTCTGTCGTGCTCGTATTCTTGGACCGTGTTATTTGTGCACAATCGTTACCTCCGAACAACCTTTACTATCTACTTCTGATTTTGGAGTTTAGTCATCGCTTTAAGTTTAAGAAGGATTTCCGAGTTGCAAAGTCATTCTGCAAAAGCAACGGGATCCGATTTGACCACTTGTCACTACGGGCGACTGATGACCGTTGGTCGTTGCGCCGTTGCCCCTGCCCTCAACCCCCCCCCCCCCCCGGGCAGGCGCGTCTCCTGCGCTGGGGTGTTAATCACGACGTCCCTCCGTGGCTGACGTCCCGCCGGACTTGCGGCTTACGCCCCCGCAACACGGAGACCGGCCTGCCGTGTTGTCAAGTTGATACAAATCGATATTAAATCCTGGTTTCACGACACTCCTAGCGTTTGTCAAATTAGGTTGTAGTAGTAGTAAAATAATTTTATTTTAAAGCGGTGCTTTAGCATCTAAGGCCATTTACACCTCTAAAGAGGACAGTAACAGTCATAAATTTACCGCATCAGAGAACGGAAGAAAGAAAAACAGAAGGAACGTCTAAGGAAAAAAGAGGAAAAGGGAAAGAAGTGGGGAAACAGAAAAAAAAGACGAATAGTAAAGGACGAGGAGGGAGGAGGGAAATAGGATGGGGAGGAAAAAAAGCGTGGAAGAATCGGAGGAACAAGAAAAACTAGAAATAAAGGAGGAAGAAGAGGAAGGGGATGAATAATGATGAGAATAGGAGGCATACAGAAAAGAGGAGGAAGGAGAGGGAGAAGAGGAGAGATAGTAATAAAAATCAGGGTGAGAAATAAGAAAGAAAAAGGATAAGAAGAAAAAGAAGATGAAGGAGGAAGTGAGGAAGAAGTGGGAAGTTAGACGGTAATAAATGAGGCGGACGAACGAAGAGAAAGGAGAAGATAAGAAAAGGATGATGTAGAGGAAGAGAAAGAGGAGGAGAAAGAACAAAATGAAAAAAGAAAGGAGGAAATATAGGGAGAGAAGAAGAAACTAGCGGAAGATGAAGAGGGAGGAGGAGAAGAGGATGGAGAGGATGAAGAGGATGAAGAGGAAGAGGAAGAGGAAGAGGAAAAAGAAGAGGAGGAGGAGGAGCAAAGGAGGAGGAGCAAAGAAGGAGGAGCAAAGGTGGAGCAGAGGAGGAGAAAAGGAGGAGGAGAGGAGGAGAGTAGGAGGAGGAGAGGAGGAGAAGCAAAGGAGGAGGAGCAGAGGAGGAGAGAAGGAAGAGGAGGAGCAGAGGAAGGAAAAAGAGAGGAGAAGGAACAGAGGAGGAGGAGGAGCACAGGAGGAGGAGCAGAGGAGGAGAGGAGGAGGAGCACGGGAAGGGGAGGAGAGGAGGAGGAGAGGAGAAGGAGAGGAGGAGGAGAAGGAGAGGAGGAGGAGAAGAGGAGGAGGAGAGAAGGGGGAGAAAAGGAGTAGGGGAAAAGGAGGAGGAATGAAATCATGTAGAAGAATGTTTCTTCTTTTTGCTCTCCCTCTTCGCTTTTTCTTCTACTTTGTATTACTACTTTCCTCTTCCTCTTTTAAATATTCTTTTTCTTCATCTCCATCTTGGTCGTTCGATGCCTGGTGAGCAAAAAACTCGAGTCTGTCAAACTAGAGTTGGCCAACCGATTGTGAGAGGCTGATTTCCGAGGTTTTTTGAGTATCCGGCAACGTCGCTCGCACCTCTCCGTATTAATGTCTTAAAACATGTTGCTCTTCGCTTCGCCTGACTTAGCTCTGGCGAACGGGGACTTACGTTGACCAGGGCATAACGATTGCACAGACGCGACGAGAAAAAGGTCGCCGATTCTGTTTCGACGGTATGATGCTTTCAACTTACGTGTTGGGTGGATCCTGGTTTTGATCTGATCGATTCCTAGATTCGGGATCGAAATGATTGTCTAAACGCATCGAAGGCGTAACACAGCTGGACCGCGTTAAGTAGAAAGGAACCAAGCCACATCAGCTATTGTCAAATTTAACTGGACGGTTTAATTTTTTACAAAATCAGCTTAAAAAGGGACTGAGGCCACAAAAACATAACTAAAACATTCGGGACGTTTTGCAGTATTACAACGCTTTTTTAACCGTGAAACAAGGAAACTTTAAAAGAAACAAGACAGAGCCTCATCGCTGTTGTTGTGGGACTCTTTTTTTACACTTTTTTTAGTTTTTTACATGAAAAGAGTTGTACGGGTCTTTGTGCAAATTTCAGTGAATTTTCTGCATGGCACAAAGCAAATTCCTTCAAATTTTCAAAGGAATCGGCACAAATATTCTCTAGTAAGAAAACAAATTGTCAAACTAAATTTGGCAATAGTTGATGAGGGCTTGGTACTTTTCTGCTAAGCGCGTTTCAATTAATCGTATTCAGCTACGTACAACTTCGGAAAGGAAAGTGTCCCTGAGGTAAGTGCACGATTTCTTGCTTTCACGGTGAATAATGTGAGATGTCATTATTAAAAACATTATTACCACTAATTTTGATTGTATTGTGTGAAAAACGAGTTTTAAGGTTTAAAATTAAATCAAGTCTAAAATTGCTCATGAAGAATTCAATTGATTCTGTGGAGCAGAGAACTGGGGTTTTAAGGTCCATTGATGGTCCGTTGATACATCCGATTGATGCCGCAAAATGACGATTTTCTGATGAAGTCAAGTTCACGAAAGTTGAATTAAATATGAATTTTCCTCTTCATTTCAGTGCAAAAGTCACAATTTTCACTTGAAAAGACTTAAATCAGCTAATCGATGTAAATTTAATCACATAAAATTTAAGCTGAGAAAACGGATGCCCAGAAATGGCCCTTTTCAACCTTAAGAGTGGTTGAAATTTTATGAAGCACAAAACAAGTTTTCAAGTAGCAAGTTTTAATTTTTAATCACATTAAGACTTTGGCTAAGCATTCAAATTGAATCGCATTTGAATGACAAGGAAAGTATTTCACGGGGAAAAACAGAGGCAGGGATTGATGGATGATATGGACACTTCCGCCTAATTTTCGTAGAACTCCAATACATTAGGTTACTGACCCAAATATTGTGATACTATCCCAACTTTAGTTGCGGGAAATGTCCGTATCATCCATCAATTGGGGTAACACCACTATATTAATTGAGGATAAACCCCCTAGCACTTTTTTCGCTGATGTTGTCCGAAAATGTGTTTTTTGTGTTTATCCTCGAAAATAGCTAATTTTCCAATGCATTTGCAGTAGTAGAACAACAAGCGAAATTTTGGATATTTTTCTCTTTTAGACGTGTAGTAAATTAAATCATGAAAAATGACATATCGATGGTGAAATTAACTCCCAAACCACGTATGTTGGTTTGCGACGCTCCAGAACTATACTCAAAGTCAATTCTTAAAAATTACCGTGATTTTTCTTCTCGGTGCGAGGCGATTTTTAAGAAATTCAAGTAATATTGCTGATTTGTTCTCTTTTAAAAAAATAAAATGGTAGCAGAGATTTTTAAACAACGCAAACGAAATACGAGGTTTGAGAGTTATTCGCGGTGGATATTACAAAGAAGCAATTAACTCCTCGCTCATGATTGAATTACCTATATCAAAATGCACCGAAAATTAATTTTTTAGTTTTCTCGAAAGAGCAACATGAGGAGACCCACCTTGAGACAACGATTCAACTTTGGACATCCTTATCATGGGACAAAACTTCAAAACTGAGCCAGCCTTGAAAACTAAAATTTACCACGTGCAAACTGGTTTTAATCACTTTAAAGTTGAAGGGAAGAAAGTTTTTTAGAAAAGCTGCGAATTTTAAAAATTCCACCAGTAAAGTGATTGCTACATAAACAGAACTGGCTGGAAGAAATGTATGGCTTTTTGACAGGTTGAGTTTGGATGAGGAGGATATCCAATATAAAATAGTACATGTGTTAATCATCGGATAGATCAATTCATTAGATTGATGGGATAATAGTCTGTTGTTACCTGAATGTCGAACAAAGGAGCTTTTTCTCAAAGTTGAGCGTGATTGGCCTAAATTAATGTGCAATACTTCCTCATACAAATAAAACATTTAGCGTAATGTATACATATTTTTTCGACGTCTCCGAGATTTAATTTGACCCCTCACCGTTTTTACTATAACACGAAAGAATACCGCATGGGCATTGAAATATTGTCAAATCTTCTCTACTTTAATACAGATTTTTAGGAAAAGTTATGAATATTTCATCTTGAAATGTTCAGATCCTCGACTAAATTGTGAATGTTTTTGTTAAACCATAAAAACGTACGATTGTAAATAGGCAATGGTAGTTTACAGTGAAATAAATTCGACAACGTCTGGACGCTCATACGGCTTTTTTACTCAAGAGGGCAGTGCTTGTCTTAATTACTTTCAACATGATTGCTGCCGATCAGTCAATCTTAGACTGCAGGGGGTTCAGCCAAGTTAAACTCTGAGAAAATGACTCAATGGATCCTAAAGTTTTAGAACTAGAGAACGTGAAATCGCTTGAACAACAAGAAGAATAAAGTCTAAATTTTCATGCAACAAACTTATTTAGTCCTTGTGAGAAAACAATCATGGTAAAGTTACATAAAAACCCAAAGTGAGGTTTATGAAAAGTACCTTTAAATATAATTCCAATCTTTGAAAAAATGTCAGATTTTTATGCCAGTAGTTTTTCCTCACACTGATTCATTTTGTCCCGTCATTTTTTCCGTGGTATTATTATATTAACGATACTCTTATTATGAGGTAAAGAATAATTAGATGCTCAATTGAACATTAGACAGAAACCGTCTTATAAATTTGGAATATAATGTTAAATTGAAACTTTGACGTATTTTCTTTGGAATTATGAACATCAAACGATCAGTTTATTTTCAGCACGATGAAGAAATTAAAAAGTTTAATAAAGAGCTCATAAAACTACTAGGTTTCTCTGATTAGTATTACATTCGTTTAGTTCGAGGTCCGTTAAGTCCGTTTTCTTCTTAGGCCAAGGGTATTCGTTTCAAACTATCTGTATAATAAACTGGCACCTTTTTAGAAAAAAATTACTTCCTTATTTGTTTATTGTCATAAGTTTTAAATGAAAATTAGAAAATTTAACACTCTGTATAAATATGCACCCTCCCCCTTTCTCTCTAAAGACCAATTTAAGAAGGGAAGCACAGCCAAGCTTGGCGAAAACGTGAGTCAAGCATTGAAACTCAATATAATTCCATTAATTCTACGAGTATTAGCACCATTCTTGAAATTTTCGATTTTATCATCGTCGGCTCTAAGGAACTATCTGACTGATTCTCATGTTTTTCGGCCTCTGAAAGGTGAGAATCTGTAGATAACCCTGCTGTCTTCACATTTTCACATTCTGTTCCAGAATGTTACAGCCACTAAGGTCCGTCGCGACGGAAGGTTTGCTTTCTATGGGATCAAACGGGGCCGCGCAGACAGGCTCCGGCTCGGCTAGGCTCGGCTCGGCTCGGCGCGGATCGACGGCCGTCTCGTGACGGCCAGGTTGCTTTTTGAGCAAAATTTGACGGAGACGGACTCGTCAACCCGCCAGTNGATTGTCTAAACGCATCGAAGGCGTAACACAGCTGGACCGCGTTAAGTAGAAAGGAACCAAGCCACATCAGCTATTGTCTTTAACTGGACGGTTTAATTTTTTACAAAATCAGCTTAAAATGGGACTGAGGCCACAAAAACATATACTAAAAAACTCGGGACGTTTTGCAGTATTACAACGCTTTTTTAACCGCGAAACAAGGAAACTTGAAAAGAAACAAGACAGAGCCTCACCGCTGTTGTTGTGAGACTTTTTTTTACATGAATAGAGTTGTACGGATCTTTGAGCAAAATTCAGTGAATTTTCTGCATGACACAAAGCAGATTCTTCCAAATTTTCAAAGCAATCCGCACAAACATTCTCTAGTGAGAAAATAAATTGTCTAACTAAAGGCAATCGTTGATTGGGGCTTGGTACTTTTCTGTTAAGCGCGTTTCAATTAATCGTATTCAGCTACGTACAACTTCGGAAAGGAGAGAGTCCCTGAGGTAAGTGCTACGACTTCTTGCTTTCATGCTGAATAATGTGAGATGTCAGTACATTCTCACCACTAATTTTGAATGAGTTGTGTAAAAAATGAGTTTTAAGGTTTGAGATTGAATCAAGTCTGAAATTGCTGATGAAGAATTCAGTTGTTTCTTTAGAGCAGAGAGCTGGGGTTTTGAGGTCCATTGATGATCCGTTGATACAGTATGATGCCGCACAATGACGATTAACTGATGAAGTCAAGTTCACGGAAGTTGAATTAAAAATGGATTTTCCTCTTTATTTCAGTGCAAAAGTGACAATTTTCACTTGAAAAGACTATAATCAGCTAATCGATGTAAATTAATCATATAAAATTTAAGCTGAGAAAACAGATGCCCAGAAATGGCCCTTTCCAACCTTAAGCGGAAAAAAAGCGGCCTTAAGCGGCCTTAAATTTTATGAAGCATAAAACAAGTTTCCAAGTAGCAAGTTGTAATTTTTAATCACATTAAGACTTTGGCTAAGTATTCAAATTGTATCGCATTTGAATGACAAGGAAAGTATTTCACGGGGAAAAACAGAGGCAGGGGTTGATGGATGATATGGACACTTCTGCTTAATTGTGGTAGAACTTTAATACATTAGGTTACTGACCCAAATATCGTGATACTATCTCAACTTTAGTTGCGGTACTGCACAATAAACCGGAAATGTCCATATCATCCATCAATTTGGGGTAACACCACTATATTTGAGGATAAACCGCAGCACTATTTTTTCGCTGATGTTGTCCGAAGTTGTGTTTTTTGTGTTTATCCTCGAAAATAGCTAATTTTTCGATGTATTTGCAGTAGTAGAACAACAAGCGAAATTTTAGATATTTTTCTCTCTTAGATGTGTAGTAAATTGGATCATGAGAAATGACATATCGATGGTGAAATTAACTCCCAAACCACGTATGTCGGTTTGCGACTTTCCAGAACTTTACTCAAAGTCAATTCCTAAAATCTCCCGTGAATTTTCTTCTCTGTGCGAGGCAATTTTTAAGAAATTCAATTAATATTGCTGATTTTTTTTTTCTTTTAAAAAAATAAAATGGGAGCAGAGATTTTTAAACAACGCAAACGAGAAACGAGGTTTGAGAGTTATTCGCAGTGGATATTACAAAGAAGCAATTAACTCCTCGCTCATGATTGAATTACCTACATCAAAATGCACCGAAAATTAATTTTTTAGTACTCTCGAAGGAGCAACATGAGGAGACCCACCTTGAGACAACGATTCAACTTTGGACATCCTTATCATGTGACAAAACTTTAAAACTGAGCCAGCCTTGAAAACTAAAATTTACCACGTGCAAACTGGTTTTAAACACTTTAAAGTTGAAGAGAAGAGAGTTTTTTAGAAAAGCTGCGAATTTTAAAAATTCCACCAGTAAAGTGATTGCTACATAAATAGAACTGGCTGGAAGAAATGTATGGCTTTTTGACAGGTTGAGTTTGAATGAGGAGGATATCCACTATAAAATAGTAAATGTGTTAATCATCGGGTAGATCAATTCATTAGACTGATGGGATAATAGTCTGTTGTTACCTGAATGTCGAACAAAGGAGCTTTTTCTCAAAGTTGAGCGAGATTGGCCTAAATTAATGTGCAATACTCCTTCATACAAAAATCTTTAGCGTAATGCATGAATACTTTTTCAAGGTCTCCGAGATTTAATTTGACCCCTCACCGTTTTTACCATAACACGAAAGAATACCGCTTGGGCAGTGAAATATTGTCAAATCTTCTTTACTTTAATACAGATTTTTGGGAAAAGTTATGAATATTTTATCTTGAAATTTTCAGACCCTCGACTAAATTGTGAATATTTTTTGTTAAACCATCAAAACATACGACTGTAAATAGGCAATGGTAGTTTACAGTGAAATAAATTCGACAACGTCTAGACGCTCATACGGCTTTTTTACTCAAGAGGGCAGTGCTTGTCTTAATTACTTTCAACATGATTGCTGCCGATCAGTCAATCTTAGACTGCAGGGGGTTCAGCCAAGTTAAACTCTGAGAAAATGACTCAATGGATCCTAAAGTTTTAGAACTAGAGAACGTGAAATCGCTTGAACAACAAGAAGAATGAAGTCTGAATTTCAATGCAACAAACTAATTTAGTCCTTGTGAGAAAATAATCATGGTAAAGTTACCTAAAAACCTAGAGTTAGGTTTATGAAAAGTACCTTTAAATATATTTCCAATCTTTGAAAAATGGCAGCTTTTATTTTATACCAGCAGTTTACCCTCACACTGATTCATTTTTTCCCGTCATTTTTTCCGTGGAATAGGTATTATTATAGTAACGATACTCTTATTATTAGGTGAAGAATAATTAGATGCTCAATTGAACATCAAACAGAAACCGTCTTATAAATTTGGAATATAATGTTAAATTGAAACTTTGAGTATTTTCTTTGGAATTATGAACATCGAACGATCAGTTTATTTTCAGCACGATGAAGAAATTAAAAAGTTTAATAAAGAGCTCATAAAACTACTAGGTTTCTCTGATTAGTATTACATTCGTTTGGTTCGAGGTCTGTTATAAGTCCGTTTTCTTCTTAGGCCAAGGGTATTCGTTTCAAACTATCTGTATAATAAACTGGCACCTTTTTAGAAAAAAATTTACCTCTTTATTTGTTCACTGTCATAAGTTTTAGATGAAAATTAGAGAATTTAACACTCCGTGTGTACAAATATACACCCTGCCCTTTTCTCTCTAAAGATATAGGTATTTAAGGAGGGAAGCACAGCCAAGCTTGGCGAAAAAGTGGGTCAAGCATTGAAACTCAGGATAATACCATTAGTTTTACGAGTATTATTACCATTCTTGAAATTTTCGATTTTGTCATCGTTGACCCAAAGAACTATTCTCATGTTTTCAGCTTCTGGAAGATGATTATCTCTAGATAACCCGCCTACACATTATGTTCACATTATGTCTTCACATTTTCACATTCTGTTCCAGGGTGCTACAGCCACGAAGCGGCTCATGAAGGGTTGAGCTGCGTAGCGACCAGGAAAGGAGGACCCCCTGGTACTTAAAGGTTCCGCGAAGACCATGCTGAGAACCATTGATTCGCGGTGCGTATGCGTGCAAAGAGCACCGTGATCAATGTCTACCGGTTCTGGTATCGCGTGTGCGATATTGAATTTATCTTTATAATATACAGATTGTAAACATAGACATTATTGCCTCTGGATAGGGAACAGAGTATGTACCACACCAACGCATATTCCAGACGGTAGCCGCTGGGAGTGGCTCAGTAATAAGACATGCAAGATTCGAGCAAATCGAGCTGATCGTGTATCTATGGCCTACACGTCAAATATTTTAATGGATACTTTTAGGGCCTTCGTTGAGTCGGTCTCTCAAGTATTTCTCTATTCTCAAGAATGTACTTCCGGCATGGAGAAAGTAAAAATACTGAGGTTCGTATTTTTTTTATTATTTTGACGATTTCAAGGTAGATGCGCTTTTCGAAAAATTGACCCATGGGCCTATGCGCTAGGAGGCATTTTTCCGCAAATTACGGAAATGGATTCTTTGTATTTTTTATTCTAGTTTATATTTTCTCCAAGTTTCAGCTAAAAGCATCAATTTTCGGAGCCAAGAGACCGAGTTTTGTTTGACTAGCTCATAGCCTTAATGTAGCCAAGATAAGTCAAGGGTCATAAGCTATTTCCTGCAGAAAAACAATCAACAAGCGTTGGTGGAAAACTTTTCCTGGGAAACTGCGGTCAAATGAAAGCTGAATATGTGTGGCGCGCCTTCATAAGTCTGATGACATGCTGATAAGTTAGAAATACTCAAGCGATGAGTAACGCTGCCGTTATCCTAAGGAGAGGCAACATCACCTTTTTTAAGATCCCTTCAAAATTATAATAATCTAATTAATATGATCTGACGTATTCAGCTAAAACAGGGAATATTGTCTTACTTGTAAAAGATGTGCGGCCCATGGCGGCAAATCTAGGAGGCGGCAAATTTTGCATTTTTTTTAAATGTAGGTATAAAAAAAATCGGATTAAAAAAAATATCTCTCATTTTCTGAGAGTATAGTAATTTCTAATTTTGTCGTCAACGGTGATACAAAAGACAGCAGCTTTAATTAATCGAGTTAAGAGAGAGACCAAACACGCAATTTGGTCAGGAACGGCGCGACTAAGGGAGACATGATGACGAGGACTTGAGATGAAAAGGAGAAGCCCCCGGCGCGGCGGTCGGCATGTAACACATATTAGCGCCTACATTCCTACAAGACTGCACGAATACTTCACGCATTGCGCCAAACACAGAACTAGAAAAAAACCACATTGGATCTAGAGTCCAATCTCTTAAAAACATCGACAAGAAAAAATACTCTTGATTCGATCAGATTTAAGCTTAAATCAAGAACCAAGCCTCTTAATTTGAGCGGATTTCCTTTTGATTCGAGCTTAAATCTGATTGAATCAAGAGTCCTTTTTCTTGTCAATGTTTTCAAGAGTCTGGACTCTAGATCTAATGTGTGTGTGTGTGTTTTTTTCCAGTGAGTGCGGTCAGCGTGAAACGCATAGCGCCTGCAAGACTGCGTGAATACTTCACGCATTGCGTCAAAGACAGTGCGGTCAGCGCGGCGCGGTGGCGGAAGTTAAAATTATTAAACCATATTTATGCTTGTTCTTTCATAATTGTTTCGTTCATTTCTTATGAATGGAAGGCCTTGTCCGTGCAGAGATAAGTTTACGAAACTTAACGTTCGCGCAAAGTTCAGTGAATTTTTGCTAGTAGTGTTGACAGGGCTTTCCCAAAAAATGTTTCCAACACGAGTAAACGCGTCTTATGCACCCTACCCCCTCTGGCACGTTCACTTGATGGTTTTTATTGATGTTTCAAAACGAATGAGAAGAGGGCGGCAAAATACAGACGGTCCATGGGCGGCAATTAAGTTAATCCGGCCCTGGGTCGAAGGACTTAAAATTGTAATATTGACACCAGCTCATAGATGGTTACTCCAGAAAATTTTAGAACAAAAAATCGGCAAAAAATAGGAAACAGAAAATTTTATGATGGATGAAAGTTATCATTTAAAAACAAGTCTCAAAGGCATGTCAATTGAAAATTTTTTAAGCCTTGCTTCTCAATCTATGTTTCGAAATTTTTGCGAGTTATTTATTCTTCAGAATTGGAAAAAAGCAAAGGTGTGATTCGATCTCTGATTTTTCCTCACCATTCCATCCTCTATGATTATCATGTGGAATTTGAATCCACATTGCCTTTTTCCTTCCAAAAATTGAAGTTTCCCGCAGAAATTTGGAGGTATTATATTTGCAGGTGCGCCCCACGGTGGCGACTCGCGTAAACGTGACGCTTGCGTTGCCGCTTGGAAGAGTTATCCGTAGCGCCTACTTTTTTGTGTGTATGCAACACGGACATCTCTTGAACACATATAGTTGTATCAAGGCGTTTCCCTCTATTTTAGCTGTACTGCAACTGTCTCCAAGCTGGTAGCTTGGGGTGCTTTACTTCTATCTATTTCTGTATAAGGTGGGATGATTTCTTGTTTCCATAGTTATGCTTTATTACCATTTTATACTGTGGGGAATTTTTATTGACAACGTCAATTCATCATTTTATCAAGAGAAGAAGAAATCTCAATAAACAATAGGAATTTGGTTTGTCAATGATGAAGAAAACAACATTGGTTCACATACAAAAATGCCACATGATTGGAAAATTATCGGTGTTTGTTGCCGTACACAAGGAAATGGGTCTTAATTTGAAGAACATAAACTTCGGATAACATTTATACAATGAATGTTTATACTGGGGCAAATGTTTACTTACATTAAAAAGTAAATGTAGAGACTCAAACTTACCTCTAGCACTATGTAATCTTCGTAATTGCCGAATTTTCAAAAGTCCATCGTCCATCCATTGTTGAATTGCAAGATGATTTTATTATGTTGAATAACAATTTGTGATCTTAGCGGCGCGTTTGTTGTATATTATGGAATTTCAATCGACCTCTCAAAAAATTGTTTGAACACTCATCAAATTAAAATCTGTGACGAAAAGTATTTTAATCCTTCACTATCATGCACCTCTTTTTCAAGTACCAGCCTCTACATTGTTTCAAATTTGACACTGGATAGTCGATGCACAGTCAGAAATGATAGGGTATTCAGCTTGAAAACGCGAAGTTTCAGAAAAGCACATAACTATTGTTTATTTTATTTGTTCATTCTAAAAGTATCATTATGTAGAAAGTTGGTCCTTTTAGGCCGTTTGCGCTTATAGAGAAAATTGCGTGTGCAGTAATTTGGGAAATGTATATTTATCAGAAGAGTGAGACTTTTCTAGGAGAAAAATTAACTCCACATGACTTTCAAAAACACCCTTCGTCGTTAATTGTATGGATGAATTTTTCCCCTAACTTTCACAAAGCACTAGTACCCGGAAACACTTGTAAAAGCACACAAGGGTGTGCAATTTTGGCACCAGATTATTTCCTTGCAGTCCTTGAAGGCCCAAGGTAACGCGCACGAAATTGAACACTTGCGCAGCTTCTTGATTTATCACTTATTTCAATTATTTAAAGTTATCCTCCGACGAATGCCAGTGGAAAATACCGAGGAAATATACCTTCCTTAACGTTCAGAAAACACTAACTTTAGACAACACAATAAGTGCAATGGTAGCATCAATTTTTTCCACAATAACTGATGGCAAAATTCCTCGGAAATTTGAACACACGCGGATTTGTAATTTTGTTTATTTTTCAGTTATTACCTCTTATTCGGGTCATAATTCGGTGAATGGACATAACCATTCAGGAAAGTCTATTTTCCTTCATGAACACTAACACTGACGTACACAAAGCAGCGCACGCGAGGGTATCCACTGTGCAAATGTGTGCTTTCCAGTCGGCGATAGAAAAGCTTCACAGCATTGAGCAGTTGAGCACACACGGGTATTTATCTTCGTTTATTTTGTAGGTATCTTCCGGATTCCGAACGAAGGGATCCTAATCTGTAGGAAACAACATGTTTTTCCAGACAACTGCGATGGAAAAAAATCCCACAGTATTGTATATTATTCGTTAATTTTCCAGCTGTCTTCTAGGTTATCCTTGAACGAAAGATTTACATCAGGAAGGAACCAATCTTTTTTCCGAATGGCCGCGACAGAAAAGCCCTCCGTTTTATTTTCCAAGTATCCTCTCGATTACGACCGAACGGGCTCCGATCGGGAAGAGACAATTCCCGAGGGATTTTTCCAGGAGACAATCGATGATCGGTGAAGACCGGGAAAGCGGAAGCACCGGGGAACCGCGAAGGACGTGGAGAGGCAGAGCGGACCGCGGTGGGGAATTTCAATCTGGAGACTGAAACATCGGTGAATGATGCAAGTTAAGCTGGAGGAGCACGTGGGTAGTTTTAAGGTGTGGGACCGCCAGCCCCGGGCCGAGGCTCCGATAGGTCGACCTATCTCAACTCTCAAGGCGCGGTTCCTCGTTCGAGAGCCGGTCGCCAGGCTGCTCCGTCGTCCGACAACAGCTCCGGGCTCCTTTTTCCCTGTCTTGTCCGGTCCCNCCCCCCTTCACCACCCCTCTCTCTAAGACTAACCTTCGATCCGTATGAAATGTACACCGGAAAAAAAACAAATTAGATGCAGAGTCCAGTGGACTGATTATTGAAATTGATGGACAAAGCAATAGACAAAGCTGACTTAGGGAGTATGGAGCGATCCTATTGGTTGAAACAGGTGGCTCTTATAGACTACGGGGGAAAATGATGGACTAACAGTCGGGTCTCTTGTCGGTTGCCGTTAGTTAGTCTATTACTTACCTCTTTTGTCCATTGCAACCACCCGCTTCCACCAATAGGAACCACCACATCATTTTTGTCTTCATTTGCTATAGCTGTGTCTATCAAATTCAATAATCGGCTGACTCTTGAAAATATTGACAAGAAAAAATACTCTTGATTCAATCAGATTCAAGCTTAAAACAAAAGGAAACCGCTCAAATTAAGAGTCTTGGTTCTTGATTTAAGCAGAAATCCGATTGAATCAATAGTCTTTTTTCTTGTCGATGTTTTTAAAAGTCTGGACTCTAGATCCAATGTGTGTTTTTTCTTTTTTTTTCAGTGTACATTTTTATCCTCAAAACTCGACGTATTTCTAATAAAAGGAACTCTAGATGAGTGGGAATAGTGTGCTCTAGAAAGCTTTCCCTTTCGGAAAAGTGGAAAACGGGATTCTACTTCTATACCAAACGGAACCAAGCGCCAACTATATGTGGCACTCATGAGCCGTGTGTATGGGAAAAGAGCCTTGTGCACGGGGCTCATGAGCTAATGCGGACCACGAGCGACCACGGCGCCGGCTTCTTCGCCGCTGTCGTCACAAGCGCTGTACAGTTCCTATTCATTCTTACGGCCCTCGACCAACGAGCAAACCTCTTCTTTTCCATCTGTCTCTGGTTCCGTTTAGCAGAAATACGTCCAACTATGGCGACCACTTACTTTAGCTTTAAGTGGTCACCTTCGGTGTTCTGGCAAGCGAGGAAGTATTGAACTGATGAATGCAGAAAACAGCAATTTCCCACTTGTGTATCACGTCATACCTGCCTTGTTTTAAGTAAAACTGTTATATGACGAGGCAATATATACTATGATACCTTTTTAACCCCATCGCACGGTCCATTATTAGTATTTGAAACATCCTAGATGTCAAAGGCGCGAAGGACCTTTTTCTCCCACTTCCCTCTCCTCGTTTATCTTCTTTCCCTCCTCCCTTATCCTCATATCCTCCTCATCTTCTTTCCCCCTTGCTCCTCCTCCTCATCTTATTCTGCCGCCAATCCTTCCCCCTCCTCCTCTTACTCCTCCTCATCCCCCTCCTCCTCTTACTCCTCCTCCTATCATCCTCCCCTCTCCTCCTCCTTCCCTGATTTCATCCTCTCTCAAAGAAGAGTGGAAACATCTAGCACGTAGCAGAAATCTCTTGAATAGTAGCTAACAACTTCTGTGCAAGACATGGAAGACGGGACTTTCAAAAAAAGGCTCATAAATTGGGATCGCACCTTTGCGTGGGAAGGAAAACGGAAGACGCAAGAGCGGCGATAGAGCGTATTTCTGCGCAGTTGCGAGGTGCCGTGCGCTGTGCAGTAGGCCTGAAAAAGTGTTGAAAAGGCGTCGTGACAGCTAATTGAGGTAATATCTTGATAACAGTAGCGAGGAAGGAGTCCGGTTTGCAGACGCAACTTTTCACACTTTTTATAGGTGAGACGAGATGCGGGTAAAAGAAGAAGAAGGAGCAAGAGCTATTGGGTGCCCTCCCGGCAGATCTCGCGAAGAACCGACTGAACCCACGGCGATATCCCGATATTCCTCGAGTATTTGGCGACCGTGTTGAGGTGCCGGAGTCGCGTAATGAGAAGTGCCGTCTTAGATCAACAGATAGCGTCGCGGTAGGAGTGCCACTGCACCACTCAACTTCAATATTACCAGATCGAATGGTAACGTATACAAGTATACAGAAGCCGCTGCTAATAACCGAGTAGTGTACTTGACTGGTGTACTCACTGAGTTATTAACCGTTCCTTCCTCTCGGTATCCCCGCCTTCTCTCCGCCCTGCCCTGGCCTTTTGCTGTTCCGTTATACGAGGTGTTCATCGAACTGTAGAACTTGGGGAAGGGAAAGGGTCCCGTAAGCGAGTAGGTGGAAAAGTGAGTGGTCTTTTGCCCAAATTTGTGAAATACTTGCGGAATTGAAATGTCAGCGTCTACGGTGTGAATAGGACTTAAAGGCTAAGCGAAGCAAATTAAGATTGTTACTAGTGCTACCAAAGTGTGTTTAAAAAATTTTGCGTGAAAAACGCCCTAAAATGTCACTATACCGCAGTTCTGATTTTTTGAAGTTTGCTCATGAAAAACCATTATCCGTCGCTCACCCGACGAAAAAACGTACTTAAATTCCAAAACTACAAAATTAACGTAAACCGCTCAATTTCTGTCCAAAATGTTGCTGATACCTGAAGTGATCCTAAGAAAACCCAGTCAAATTTTCAGTCCAAAACGTCCTAAAGCTACCTTCAAAACTTCAATTTACGATCGGAAATATTCCAACATTGAAATATAGTTACGTTCTTTCGTCTAAGAAACGACAAATTCAAACCCCTTTTATTTATTTATTTTTTCAAACTATAATCGCGGCCACGCTGTAGTTTCAAAGATGCCGCAACATTCTGTCACATGCAATGAATGAAAAATGAATGAATGAATGGCTCTTGATTCAACTAAATTATTTGGTAAAATGAACTAATATTGCACTCGTTCACATATCGGAAGAAGAAAACTGAAATACGTTTTGCCATGCACGGTCGACAATATAATTTTCTGCACCATCTCTAAAATAAAAAAAAAAAAATCAATAAAAATTTCTTAAACTTCGCCTCATTTTTGCCCGAGAGGAGGACCCAACTCACAATAGCCCGTCGTTAATGGGGAAGTGTCATCCTCATCATGAAGCTGAAGACGCGAATCGAGCAAATAATTTTGCAAATAATTGTTGAAGTCAATTTTATTTTCAACTGAAATTAAAGTGCGATAAAATCACAGTATTTCAATTCAGGTTCCATCATTCATGAGGTAGACAACTTTTTCAACGTTTTCAGATTTCTCTCATTTTGCACTCTTCTCCACATGGGTACTCTTCAGCGGATTGAGCGCTTCATTTTTAAAGGGTCCTATATAACTGAAGAAAAATCATGAACTCTGAATGATGTTTAAAACATAGAGAAACAAGACTCAAGAATTTTTACTAATAATTACCATATTGTTAACAGCCCGTTTATACACACACGAGTTGATTTTATATCGACCATTATTAGCTGTAGGTCGAAGGGACGTACCAGATCAAGACAGTAGATTGAGAGCTGTAAATAAAGTTATCAAATTAGATTAAGTTATCAATCTAAGAAATTTGTCGATAAGTACTAGTTTAGAGCAGCGACTGTATGGCGTACTGCGTACTTGTCGAAAGAGTCCTGTATTTTATTTGTATTTTGATACGAATAATTTAATTTAAAACGAAAATAAATTATCGACCATCGAGAAGAACACCCTCATATGCAGGGCCGGATTTACCTGCATGCCGCCCATGGGCCGCCTGTATTTTGCCGACCCCTTTTCATTCGTTTTGAAATATCAATAAAAACCATCAAGTGAATGTGCCGGAGGAGGAGGGGTGCATAAGATGCGTTTACCTACTCGTGTTGGATACATTTTTTGCGAAGACCCTGTCAACACTACTAGCAAAATTTCACGCAACTTGACGCGAAAGTTAAGTTCCATAAACCTATCTCTGTGTAAACAAGGTCCTCTATTTATAAGAAATGAACCAAAAAATTATGAAAGAACAAACATAAATGTGGTTTAATAATTTTAACTTCCGCCGCTGCTCCGCGCTGATCGCGCTGAGTTTGGCGCAATGCGTGAAGTATTCCTGGAGTCTTGTAGGCGCTATGCGTTTCACGCCGACCGCTACTGACCACACTGTGTCTAACGCAGTGCGTGAAGTATTCATGCAATCTTGTAGGCGCTAATATGTGTTACAGGCCGACCGCTGGCTGCACCGAGGGCTTGCCCCTTTCATCTCAAGTCCTCGTCATCATTCCTCTCTGTGCTGAGCTCCAGGCCAAATTGCGAGTTTAGTTCCTCTCTTAACTCGACGAATTAAAGATGATGTCTCTTGTATCACCGAAAAACGACAAAATTAGAAATTGAAATACTCTCAGGAAAGAGAGATTTTATTCCCTTTTCTCATTGATAATTTTTTTTCTGAATCCGATTTTTCTTATACCCGCATTTTAAAAAAATGCAAAATTTGCCGCCCCCTAACTTTAGGAAAACTTTAACATAGGAAACAATTCACCTTTTTCAGGAACAATTCAACCCCTAATTTTAACATAGGAAACAATGCACACAATGGAAATTTTCGAAATCAACTCCCGAACGAGACATCAACGATTCTTATAGACACAGATTAAATGGAAGTTCGATTATACAAATGACGTCATTTTGGTTTTTGCCTTTTAACCAACGTTAATCTTGTTTTAGGAGTTGACTTTCAGAATTCATCTTCCTTGTGGAATTTTGAGGAGAAAATAAGAAGCGTTCTGATTCAATTCATACTTTGTCTCGAGGCCCATTACATGTGTTCCATACCACAGTGTCGAGTTATTGATTGCTTCGTAAAAGTTACGAAAAACACGGAAAAAATGAAAATGCTGATTTATCAAGTTTGTAGTAAAAAAAGGGCCCGAAATGTTTTGATGTAGATTTTAAGATATAAAAAATGCTACTATAACCACCCCCGTGGTTAAATTAGCTTTTCAGTATATTGTAAAATGTACATTTGAAACTTGTCGGACACTTTTCTTAACTGTACAAAATGATTAAATCAGCAATCTATTTATTCCCATGTCATTTCTCTCCGTCCAGAACTTACTGTTGTGCAGACAACGAAGCATTCGTCTCAGCGATCAGCAAATCTTTCAATCAGTTCCTCCCATGCTTTTTTCGTTGGATTTTTTCGCAGAGGAAATGCCGAGAGTGGCCGTGAAATACCGGTGATTAGTGTCAGAGCTGATCCCAGTTACGAAACTCAAACTGGAGCTGATCCTCTCAGCTTTCAATCTCGGAGCCCAAATGTTGAAACACGAAGGCGATCTTAAACAGACGTTAAAAGTCCATTTGGTGATCCGACACGGACACAACAGGCCCGAGACTGGCGAGAGGCGACCCAAACGCCGGCCGAGAATAATCGTCACGTATGTGGTTCCTCCTACTCAGAAATTTTTGAATCATTCGAGACCCGATTTACCAACATGTTAAGTAGCAGTCTTCGAGCCTCTTCGCTAATAACGCCTTATATGGCAAGTGAACCTACGGTTTCGTTCCAATGAATCCGTAATGGCTGATCTTCGAGTCGGAAAGAGTCTCAGTGCCCAAATGTACTTGAAAAGCACTCCGAAAAGAACATCACTCCTCTGCCCACGCCGCGAGCTCAGAGGCGCAGGAATGAGAAAGAGGAAGGATTAAAACTGATAAGTTTTTGGCACATTTGAGTTGGCACTTGTTTTATTTCATCGTCTTTCAGCACGCTTGGCAAGAACTCAGATCTCATTTACCAAGAAAGGAGTCAAAATTATCTGACCCAGTATAAAATGTCTTTGAAGGTTCCATTTTTATCAAATCTTCTTACAATTCTAGCGGCTAGATTTCAATGATCACGATTGTTGCATTTTTTTTTCCTGTTCATCTTTTGTATAGAAATGTACATTCATACAAATATATATGGGATCCTTCAAGTTAAGCAAGGACGAATCTGTTTATTCTCTTAACTTTTTTTGTTCAGTCGCTGCGTGCTTTGCTAGGGCGACCTTCCCTCAGGAAATGTTGGCTAGCTTTACCTGTGCCAGAGAAATGTTTCATATGTATATCGTATTCTAGTGATACCAAGTCAATTTTACGACTAAATAGGAATTAATGTATTCCTTTTACTTCATTAAGGGTACACTTTGGACAGAGAAAGTTTAGAGACTTCCTCAATAATGGGAAATAAGCTTTTAAAAAATGAAAAATTACATGGATATTCATGACTTGCATGTAATTGAATTTGTAACTCGATTATTGCTGGGATAAAATGAGCTGTGGCATTAATTTTTATTTCTTTTTTTTTTACTTGAAAATCCTTGGAGGAATTTTATTATTTTTTCGAAAACACTGTGGAATGTATATGCTTTTAGTTGAGAAGTATGAAATAATTATTTGATCTTCTTATCCGTACCTGGAATGAAATGAAAACCCACGAAAGTCAGATTAAACAAAAAAAAAAGAAATTTGGTCGTATGAACCGGAAGTTCGGCTCATGTAACCTAACTTCGTTCATCAGTTCACTTTATCACTAAAGTTCAGTTTCACGAACCGGAAGTTCGTTTTGACAAACCAAATAGTTGGAATGATATTGTACACAGAACGTTCGGTTCATATACCTAAATTATTCTTCATAGTGTTGGATTGACCACAATAAAAATGCAAAATTTGCGGGATCAAGAAACTTACAGAAACTTACAAACTATTACCTGCTATACGCGATCGAGTTTCGCAACTCGGCTTAAAATCGGCGCAATAAATCTGGGCGTATTATCGACATTAGACTGAATTTACAAATTCGCTCACACGTTTTCGTGATCATTTGTAGTTGATATCGGGATCGATATCGGGTTATCGGGCGAGCGTGGACGGACCGGGATTGAGAGCGTGCCATTGGTCGCCCGTCTTTGATTACCTCCTCGCTAACACATAAACTAGTCATTTCCAAAAGGGAACGCGTCCATTTTTACCTGAGCCCTGGTCTGAACAAGGATACTAGCGTTCCGGAGCTCATCTGAATAATGGGCATGATCCATTTCAGAATTTTTATGTTCACATTTTGTATGTTCGGCTCGGGCTGGGACCAGCTCTCCGACCGGGGAGAGATACATCGAATGCCAACAGTATGTCTTTGATAGAGAGGAAGCGTGCTTGGAAATCACCGATTCATCGAAGTATCGGACATTCCTGGTCGGGGCGATGGATGTGGACGGGGACAATCCAATGCTAATTCGACCACTCCTTCATTCTCGCCGCACGGTGGGCAACGTGCTATGCACGATGGTGAAACCACGATGCAGTGTACCTACATTTGTGAAGTTTCGTTTGGAGTCCAGCACTGAAAAAAAAATCTCGGCGTATTTACTGAGGAAAGGGTAAAATTACCGAGAATTCAGGGTTCTATTTGATCCCAGTTTTCTCTTGGTAAAATTACCATTTATGGAATTGGTAATTTTCAGTGGCGTGGCGTGCTTTGCGATATATCGATTGATTCGCCACTCAAACCTATGAAAAAAGATCGATTATCAGGGTGTTCGCAGCGGACACCTTAGTAATCGATTCTTTGCCATAGCTTCAAATGGCGAGATATCGATAATCGATCCCTCACGCCACGCCACTGGTAATTTTACCGAGAAATCTCGGTAAAATTATTGAACTTTCTCGGTAATTTTACTGGACCTTGGTAAAAACGCCAATATTTTTTATCGACTGTGGTAGAATTACCGAGATGAAATGGCAAAGTTATCGGGAATCGATTACCACTAAAAGTGGTATTCTTACCTGAAAAAAAACGGTAAAAATACCGGTTTTTAGGTAAGCTTACCAGTCTGCATGTCTTGGTAAAATTATCAACAATTGGTAAAAAAAAAAAAGTGAGATGGTAAAGGTACCAACGGACCTTGGTAAAAACGCCGAGAATTTTTTTTCAGTGCCTTGAAGCGCCACTTCAAATAAAACACTTGGAAAAAACACTATATGGAAATAATAAAGCAAGCGTTAGGAAGCGCTTGGATGATCTACCCCCGATGAGATCTTATTTATTTTTCCCTCTTACAATATTTTCCTTCTTCTTTTTTTCTCCCTCTTCCTCTTCCTCTTTTTCGTCATTTTTTCTTTTACCTCCTCTCCTTCTTTGTTTTCTCTACTTCACTTTCTTCCTTTTCCCCTTCTTTTTCTCTTTCTTCTTTGTCTTTTGCCTTCCAATTTAAAAACCAATGACTCGAGCTCACGAGGCTCGATTCAGTCATACTACGATGACATGGACCGCGTTCGGTAGAGATGAACCAAGCCACATCAGCTATTGCCAAAATTTTATTGGGCAATTCAACTTTTTACATGAAAATGGTTGAGCGGATTTCTGCGTCAATTTCAGTGAATTTTCTGTATAGCACAAAGCCAATGCTTTAAAATTGTTGAAGGAATCCGAATGCACAAACTTTCTCCTGTAAAAAATTGAATTGTCCGTTTACATTTGGAAATAGCTAATGTGGCTTGGTTCCTTTTCCCTGATCGCGGTCCATTTGATCGTAGTCTGGTAGACGCGGGCTTCGTAGACTCGAGACTTGACTTCTGAATTGGAGAACAAAAGGTGAGGAAGAAAGAGGAAAAGAAAGAAAGAAGAAAGAGATACAGTGAAGATAAAGACGCAGAGGACGTAAAGAAAACATGGAGAAAAAGAGGGAGAGGAAAAAAAGAAGAAGAGGGAAAAACATTGTATTAGGGGAAAATATATAAGATCTCAACCGAAGTAGATCATCAAAGAACTTCCTTTTCCATTCCTCTATTATTTCCATAAAGTGTTTGTTTCCATTTATTTTATTTGAAGATAACAGGAACGTAGTCCGGCCTCCTTCTTTAATTTTCTCCCGAAGGCACGACACTTCACTGGCAACATAGATCGGAGCATTTCGAGTTCACGTCTCGCGCCATCGCGCCTTCACTTATTTTGCATATGCAACACGGACATCCATCAAGTACGAATAGTTGTATCTCTGCGCCTTCATGTGAACGCTTCCTTCCCCTTGCTCTATTTCCATGATGTGTTTGTTTCTATTTGTTGTATTAATAGGTCGTTGGCGTTCATCAAACGAAAGAACGTAAATCCATTTCAAGATTGCAAAATCTACGCAAACAATAAATTTATTTCCGAGAGTTAACTGCAATATTCGTTAGAATGTTTTCAAATTTTTGATTGTGCTTGAAAGAATTTGACGGATTTAATCCCATCCATCCTAACTTTCTTCCTTCCTCCTAATTCGCTATTGTGTTTCATTTTTTCTACCAGAAAAATCCAGCCTTAACACTTTCTGACACTTTTCTCTAGACTAAAAAGATATCACACGCAAAATTGTAAGCTAGGATTTTGCTTCATTTGCTGCCAAAAGAATAAATTGTGAGGCAAAATTGGGCAACGTCAGGTGCATAGTCATCTTAATTTCTCGGTCTCAGTCATACAAACTTTTTTTCAGGAAACATTCGATAAATCAAGACATTATTGTGGTAGAAGTTATTTTATACCTTTTCTTTCGCAGCAGCTAAAAATGAATGGACTTTTTTGCTGTGGACATTTTCACGTAGACGTAGACCCTCTGTCCCCGAAGAAGATGCAGTTTTGGCAAAATATGAATGAAATTTTCTGTTGGAAATGCTTAGTGGTTACCTCGTAAATATATACTTCCTGTAGGGAAATTTTGCAACGTCGAAAGATGGTAACATTATTTTATCTTAGAAAGGACGAAAAGAACGCACAAGACGTCTTCTCCAGAAAATTAACATTGACGGGTCCTGTTTGAATCGTGTCGTCCAATTTCAAACCACACCATTCCTCTCGTGCGACGATGTTGGACACGGGCTCAACCTCGGTACACAGATCAGTCAATGAAAGCTCCTGCCTCCGTAAGATATTACCTTGCACCTCAAGTCCAGCCCGGTTGATTTTTTTAGCATCAACTTCAGAGCACTATGCACTTGGATATTACACTTCATCAATTAATTGAACGTATTTTTACCAAAAGGAACTATGTCTCACGCAAACCCTATGCACATAGTTCCTTTTAACATCAATACGTCCAATTAGACTATATTTTGCAATGAGAGACCGCTAGTTCTGGCCCAATTTTAGAGAGAACATGACAATTAGAGCCATTCGTCTCTCTCCACAGATAGTTGCTTTAATGGATGAGCTAGGAAAAGTGGTTTCTCACTGAAAAATGCAAATATGCAGGTGTCAACCGATCAAGAATGCTGTGAACGCTTTATGGTATCACCTGATCGGATTTACACCACTGGTGAAATTACGAAATTTGTCTAAGTTTCACTTCAATGTAAGGTCTTTCTTGATGATCGTTATGAGTATGTATAGTACACAAGAGATATATACGTTATGCTGAAAGGAAATATGTGCTTAGACTTTCCGTGCGACACAGTTCCTTTTAGCCCAACTGAGTACACCCTTTATGAGTGAAATTACACGAAAATCAGGAAAATACTTAACGCATCAGCATTACACATACATATACAGCATATACATTTAGCATCTCTGCCGTGCCTTAATTTTAAAGGATAATATTACTCAGTGTTTTTGCATTAAGTTTTCAGAGATATTCATAAACGGGCTAGGGGACACCATAAGCTCCGATACGTGGTTTCAACTGTTTACACTGAGAGGGATTTCCCTTCGAACCAAACATATATTCCTATTAATTATGCAGCGACAGGATTTCTCATGGAAAAAACAGGAAATCTCCTTGTTTAAATAGTATTTTCAAAATTATTCAGAGGATTTTAATGAGTGAGGACTCATGAGCGATGTATTTTATACGTCGCGGTGTGGGTAGCCGCTGAAGAATTTGCGACCTGCTTTTAATCACTTTCAAATATCTTGTCATTGCATCAAATTAAATCTTGCATCGAAGCGACCACTACCCTAGTTTTAAATAGGAATATTTGATTCGCTATCTGTGCCCTAATTATCCGATCATTACATGGTAGTCCTTTATCGGGCCTCCCACATCTCAGCAGTTCCGATTCAAAGACGTTGCTGCCAAACACGGCAGAGTATGCTTCCATAATGTTAGTAATCCATCATAGTCTTCGGTTACTTTATTTACATTTATTATTCGGTGCTACTTAGCAGCTGCGCTAGGTTCCGACCTTAACAGTTATGCTGTGGGTGGCACCTGGCGCGGTAGTGCGACTTGTTGCGCTCCTGTACTTGTGTTTTGCCCCGGTACGGTTTTTAAAATCTTTTTTAGCGGTGACAGACACAGATTAAATTGATTGATCGCCAAAGCTGAAATAAAATACTAGCACCACCTAGAATTGATGACTGTGTGGTGAGGATCATTCTCCAAAATTCTCATCACAGCCCCAATAAAAAACTCAATACTTACGCTGCTTTGGTACTACCGTCATTTTAAACATTACAAGAGTTCAATGCGGGGTTTTCATCACTGAGGGACTAAAGACTTTCAAGGTAGAAGCATACTTTTGCGGGATTTTTAGCTCCTGGAGACGATTATGATGTAATATTAATTCATCATAAAATTTAACAACATCGAAATTAGAATGCTTAGTAATCTAGTCTGAAACAAAGGTGAAAACTGTGTTTCTTTTTAAATAATTCCTTGCCTCGAGAATAGTTTGCTAAAAACCTTTTAACTCTCTCTTATCAGTAGAATGTGAATGAGTGAAAACTGATCCAATGTTATCCGCAACGCTATAATATTATTTCAAATGTTTACCTGCACGATGCTTAAAAAGGTTGATTCCAAAACCTTTTGTTATGTTGTGCATTTTTTTCGCGTTTAAAATTTTTTGAAGATGTGTAAAATGTATTGGTGTTCATTAGACCGCAAATTCCAGTACGTTACAGTGTAAACGTTAACATAGCGATTAAGATTCTAAAATTATAGCTACCTCGTATTCTAACGCCTCAGAACCGGTTGTTTGCCTGAAGCATCAGCGGGGTTTTGATCGTGCAAAGAACATGACACGTGTTGGGTGCAGTTTTCCCGTCTACGTCAAAAAGAGAAATTTGCCTCATCAATCATGGAATAAGCTTTAAGCCACCTGACACTTCGATTCCCACGAGATATTTATTTCTGATTGTGCTTTCAACAGTCTCATTTTTTAAGAAAAAAACATGTGTTTTTACCTATTTATGAACTCATTCAAAAGCCTGATGATATCATTTCGCCTCCGCGACCATCATTTAAATATTATTGGAATTAAAACCTCGTATGAACCGTCGGAAGTTGCCAAATTACTCTAATAAAATGTATTTTGAAGGAGAGTGACGAATATTGAAATATTCAAGTGCCTTTCATGTAGGACTCTCTGAGAAATTTGAAAAAAACATTCAGAAAATTTACCTGAAAATCTTCTCATGAATTTTTGAAAGGAGAGTCAAAGTTTGGGGACTCACATCGCGTTTTTCTTTAGCACGCACGGCAGTGCAGAAATGTCGTTGTACACCCTGCACTTTCTACAGCCTCTGACTTCGAGGTGACGTCAGACGCACATGCATGTCTCATGCATGTTTTCAGCGGCCCGGTGTCTAACGCGCGTGTCAGACAGTCTACAAGCTGTCGATCATGGGTACTTGAATAGATTAACCTACAATCCCACGTAATTCGCAGTAACGCCTTTAAGTGGCATTTCCCCAAATTGATTGAAATGCAGACCTCGCAGATAAGACGGTTTATGCAATAATTTTATTTCATGCTACCGACAGTGTTGCTAATTCTAACTGACAATGTGTCTCCTCCTGGCTGGCACACCTGGTAAACTGGCTTCGTCCAAAAAATTTGGATTTAAAGCAATATAAGGCACGTATATGATCATCAAAACCTCTAAGGGTTCAGTTTGGAAAGAGACAAGGTGTATCAAACCTGTCAAAAGTGATTATTTCACTAATCTCCGATAACACGGAGGTATTTGCTTTTATTGATCTAAACAAATTGCAGCACAGGAGTTTCAATATAATTCTTTGGAACCTCCCCTCATCACGCTCTTTGTCAGTGAACAAGCTGTAGCAGAGAGTAACAAAGTTTATGAGAACGATTACAAAACCACCTATGCACAAATGGGAATCAAGAGCCGTTTCGTCTCCTGCTTATCAAACGGACTTATAAAATATACCTAAATATTTTTTACCCCTGTCTGGAGCACTAGTTTTATTTCTTCTCCTCATTCACAAAAATTAAGCAAATTAGGACTTAAAAGAGCAGTTGACGCCAAACCGGTCTTGCCAGTGACGGAGACTTTTTATTCTTTTTCTCGTTCCTTGCCGTTTATACCACCCACGCTATGCGTCTGCTGGTATCAAAATGCGCAGATCAATCTTGTCCCCGTCTCAAGGTGATTGTACTCTCATGGGTTACGTAAAAAGGAGAGGAATTCAAATTTTAAAGGAGTGGTGACTTTGCTTGAAAGGAAAATCAATTTTTCCCATAAATGAAGATCTGATGCATACATTGATAGTTCAAAATACAAATCTGGACTAAAAATAACACGTGCTCTCGTAATCGTTAATATCTCGTATCACTAGTCTGTAATGACGGTTTACGGTCAGCCGTTTCAGAGGCCATTCAGAAAAAACATTGTTCCATCCTAGAAAACAATCTAAGAATTCTTAGTTCTGGAAATTGTTTCTTAAACGTTGAAAAATGTCTTTTATTTTTGGTTAAAGAAATAAAAAATGACGATATTCAAGGAATATTTTAACGAAGCTACCTTAAAAATAGTCTACAAATGTGTATAAAAATATTTAACGCTTTGAAGTTGTATAAGTAGCAGGCAATTACGATTGCCAGAAAATTACAATCAATTTGTGTTGAATGAAAAAATTTAAAAGTTTAAAAGTACAGGAACAAAATAAAAAGCAGTGATTATTATGCTGGAATTTAAATAAATAGTTTTTTTTTCTTTAATGCATGGTAACAGCTTGCACACTCGCGAGTGTGAAGTGTAATGTGTTTCCTCAGTTGGGATTGAATCTGATGGGCAACTAAACTAACTTCAAGACAAAGCGGAGAGTATCGCCGGATTTGAAGGCGCTCTAAGCCGTGGTCGCACTTCCGAAGTTCTTTAAAAATGAAACTTTCAATAGGTCAATGCGAATCATTGAAATTTCATGCAAGAGTTGACGCGCATGCCGCTTACAAATTGCAAGCGATTTCTGATTGTTTACAACTTTTGCATTTGATAAACGTTTTAAAAAAGCCGTTTCAAAGTGTTTTTAAAATATTTAAAAGTGCTTTAAAACCTTTAAATTTCGCCTAACAACTTAACATTTTAATCGCGTCTTAAAGGTAATTTAGAAATGACTTTTCGTTGTTTACAGAGATATTTTAAAACATTTTCTTGCGCGACATTTTGCCATTAGGTAAGTGTAAGTGCCTAAAACTTGGTGTTATTTCAGATCAAACAGCAATTAGTCCACGTTATTTGCGACTCATCATCTCCTGCTGTCTCCTGAAAATGATCATTTTTTCGCCGCAAAAAACATTTCATTAATGAGGCCCCCTTTTTTACGATCGAGTGTGAAATTCTAAGAGTTTTTTTTATGATTATTGACAATTTTATCTAATTCCCCGTTCTATGTAATTTCCGAATCTTTCGCTATGCCAGCGGGCTAATTGTTTAAATTAATAGACACAGCTATAGAAAAAGCTATAGACAAAGCAGGGAAAGAGAAGATGGAGATCCTTTTGGCTGAAATGAGGGGCGTTGTTCTATGTAAATTCCCCGTTCTATGTAATTTCCGAATCTTTCGCTACGCTAGCGGGCTAATTGTTTTAATTGATAGACAAAGCTATAGACAAAGCAGGCAAAGAGAAGATGGAGATCCTTTTGGCTGCAATGAGGGGTTGTTACACAGTAAGGAGCAATGATGGACTAACAATAGGGTATTTCGTGAGTTACAAATACTTGGTTTATCATATACCTCCTATGTCCGCATTGCAACCACTTGCTTCCTCCAATAGGATCGCTCCATTTTCCGTTTCTTCTTTGTCTTCTGCACTGTATGTATCAGAGCCTATAAAGCTCCCAAAAACCTCGAATGATATGAATGTGGAGCTGAATATATTCTTCTAACGGAGTGACTTTAACTTTCACGGAGCGGAATTTACTCTTTTTGCGGAGTGTCATACGCTCATCAGGTGCTAATCTCACTTCGCATCTATATCACGCGGGGTTTTTGGGCACACTAAAAAGAAATTCGGCTGTGGAAGCTGTACTTTCGGGCTAAATAGACATCCGGCCGTGTTCCGGGCTCAGAGGTTGAAAGTTCCGGCCGTAGCACCCGTTGCAATCGAAGCTACGGCTCTAGCGCCCGGAACCATCGGCCTCTGAGCCCAGAAAGGACGGTATGTCTGTCGCAGGCAAATAGTGAAATCAGGCATTTTGTGAAATGCCTAGGCAGATAGCTAAATTTTGATTGTCTACAAAATTTTGTGAATTTATGGCGGAGAACTCACGAGTTTTCAATATTTGTGTAAAAATATCTCATCAAACTTACTAACTCTTTTTGTCCCTTCCCCTTAAATTGCTTCTCATATTTTTTAATGTTGAAATTCTTAAAATTCCGTATTCTCTGACATGCTGAAAATTTCAAGATAAGTGTCTACTCAGGGGCTACAAATCGTTTAAAATACTATTTTGTGATGCAAATTTTTACTGAGAATTTTTTCTTGCGGGGATCAATTAATTATTTTGTCTAAAATTAGGAAAAGATTCAGCATTTCAATCTGAGCTAGAATATTTGACTGTTTGCCTAGGCATTTGACAAAATGCCTGATTTTACCATTTGCCTGCGGCATGTCCATATCGACGGTGTAAGTCGGCAATCACATAACTCGTTTGCGGTGTTCCCCGCCTCTATGATATTTTTTTAAAGGAGATCAAATTGACGTCATTCCATGAAGTTTTTGCAGAATTTTCTTTGCACAGAGAAGAAAAATCATGGCAGTTTTAAAGAATTGCTGTTTTGTAGTTTTCCGTTTAAAAAATAAAGTATGACAGGAAGTCTGCGACGTCGCAAACCGAGTTATGTGATTGCCGACTTACACCGTCGATATAGTCCGTAACTTTTATTCAGTGCCCTATATAGACTCAGGCACCGAATTCTACCTCTCAAATTTGAACAGCGAGCTGATTTGTCTATCGATTCCAATAATCAACCCGCAGGTCAGTTTTCTCAAACCCTCATTCCTGAGGGTTTCGCTCTCTTAAGTAACGCGGCAAACGTGGCAACTGGCGGGATTTCAATGAGTTATAGGACAAAATTTGACAACGGAGACTTGGTGCTGCGTGCATGTAAACGGTACGAAAGATGCAGAGTGGTATCGCCCACACACGCGCGCCGCGCCGCCGAGCCGGCCACGCTACACGCCACACAACCAGTGCCGAGCGCTGCGCCCGGTCGAGTGCCCCGGTCCTCCCGGTCTCGGTCCTGATCCGAGTGCCAAGCCTCTTGCTCTTGCGCCCCGATGACATTCCTGCTCCCATCTGCGCGCCCAGAGTGGAAGTGGAGAGCTCCCAGGACGCGCTTCCTTACATCCTATTCCCGCTCCGACGTTGCCGAAAAAGATCCGACCAATGACGGAGCCAGCAAATTGGCAACATTGCTTTTCTGCAATTAAACCTATTGAAATGTATCGATCCTTGGAGGGGCCAGGTACTCTGACAGTAATCGATCATTTAACGTAGGTTTAAACAGAGGAAATACGATTTTACAAAATTGCTGGATACGCCTCTGGATCCGACAGGAAATATGTTGTTTTGTTAAAAATTGAGGAGTCAAACTCGGTGCCGAGGTCTATAAGGCGCCCAAAAACCCCAATTGGTGTAAATGCGAAGTGAAATTAACACTAGAAAAGCGCGCGGCACACTCCGCAGAACGAGAAGTTTCCAATTCCAAGCAATTCTCAGAGGCTCACTATCTACCGATTGGTTAATATTGTTTTCCTTATTCTCCTATTGATTCTTTTCTTTTAAATTGTCCTATTATTCTGCAGCTTTTGTTACTTCCTTTCTACTTCTTCTTCTTCCTCCTCCTCTTCTTCATTCTACTTTTTTTTTTTTTAAATCGGAGGAGTGGTAGAAAAATGTAACAGAGGCAGTGAAACGGCGACTCGAGGTAAAGGACCCGATCAGCTTCCACCTTTTTGTGTTTTTACATACAGCTTTACATGTCATCCTCTTCATCATGTGCAACCTTCCAAAAATTACCCACGCTGAAAAAAAAACTCCGGCCAGGGAAACCGTACTTACGGGCTACATAGACATACCGTCCACGCTCCGGGCTCAGAAGCCGAAAGTTCCGGGCGTAGCACCAGGAGCAATCGATGCCACGACTCCAGCACCCGGAACTTTCGGCCTTTGAGCCCGGACGGCATATCTATATAGCACGTGACTCTTTTTTCAGTGCAAAAACCACCGAAAACCACGAACTATGGCCTCTCAAAACCTTGACCATGGCAATGGTGGAGAGCCCATCATCATACACATTGACAGTGAGCAGTGGTCGGCCTGCACGTCGCACGTCGCACGTCCTCAGAAACGAACACCGAAGTTGACTTATGACGCCATATTCGTCGAGGTTGTAACTTCCTTATTCTTAGACCGGAGAAATATAAAGGTCTATTTTTATTCCGCTCCTTGCGCCTCCTTCGTTGCTATCCTACCACCCCCCTCCCCCCTACTTCGTAATGAATGGACGAATGAATGGAGCCTGGAAACTTGGCTCGGATCGTGCCTCACCTCGCTCCGAGCCCGGCTAATAACTTTATTCACCTTCCATGTATGGCGTTAAAAAAATAACAATTTACCCACGTGCAAAAATTATTTATTAGCACGTGGGATTCGGAGCTCTTTTCGCGGCGAGCATAATTACTGCGTGTTCGCCGAGGCACCGAGGCGCTCTCCTGGATGTCGCGTTTAATTTAAATGATAGATTGGCCTCGTCTATTGTCTTCTGCGCCCGGCCCGACCTACCTTTTTTCGACCGTTATTGAGTGTAAATTACCTTATAAGAAGCCGAGACAAAGGCACCTCTATCTGTCTCTGCGTGATTGCCGCTGACTTATGGGTGTTCCCAGTGACACTTTCTTTCGTGATTGATACTGCGCTTGGCCGAGCAAGCTTCCGCTTCGACTGTGATGCAGTTTGCACTGTTAGCAACGCGTAGATGTTGAGGCAGTAAGCTGAGGGGATGCTAGATGTTACATTTACATTCGGTTATTAATTTAACCCCAATCTGGTCGACTCGTATTTTTTAACCTTGAGGCTTGGGATTTTTGCATGAAATTAAGTAACAGGAGTATACCTATACATGAGGGGTTTTGATAAGACCCCATGTAAAGTGTGATAGTTCAGGACTTCAGGCTTACGTTGGATGAAGACGTATTAGAAAATTGATTGAGGAAAGGAGAAGAGAAGGAGAAAGATTGAGAAGAGAATGAGAGGACGAAAGAAAAGAAGAGGAAAAAAGAGGATGATAGTGAAGGAGAATAAGAATATAAAAATATTGCGGGAAAAATAATTTGGGAACATAAGAGAGGAAGTAAGGAAAATATAGAGAAATGACAGGAGGAAGAAATAAACAAAGGGTAAAGAGCAGAAGTGGAAGAGGATGAAGAGATGGAAGAAGAGGAGGTGGAAGAGAAAAAGTGATGAAGAATATGAAAGAGAAGTAAAAAGGCATGAGAAGAAAAGTAAAAATAATGACAAGTACAGTGCATAATACAAGAAAAATAAAAAGAATAAGAAGAAAAGAAGAAGGTGCGGGAGAAAAAAGAGCAAAAGAAGAAGATGAATGAAAACGAGGAAAGAGAAAGAAAAAGAAAATTAGAAGAAAGGATAGAGGAAAAGGAGAAGACAAAAGAAGAAAAAGAAAAGAAAAAAAAGAGGGGGAGAAGGGAGAGAAATAAAATATATGTAAAGAAAAGGGAATTTGTCCATAATTTCGCCTCTCCTCTCCTAAACTTTTTTCATGTCTTTTAATTTTTTTGTTCTTCTTCCGATTCCTGACATTTTTCTCCTCTCCTCCTTCCTTTCCTCCTTCCCTCCCTCTCTCTTATTCCTTTTCATCCTTTTCTTAATTCTCTTCTCCCCATGTTTTCCTTTTTCTCCTACTTCCAACGTCTAATGCGCCCGCATCCAACATATATTAAAAGTCCTACGATACGAGTCCGTCAGACAAGGGTTAACAGTTTGCACATTATTTTTAGATACCTCTGCTTCAACAATGTAAGCACATGCACACTTTGCCATCGCGAGCAATATGTCTGCGAAGATAAAACTTCCTGCCTGCAAGACTCCTAGAAGTTTGGTTGGATTTACACCGAATTGGCACACAACTTGGTCTTAAGTCAGAGCGGGCCAAGTAAGTTAGTTATTGTCTTATTTTTAAAACGTTTGAAAAATATGTCTGTCGCCTGAAAACTTGACCACAAAGTCTGAGATATTATGATTCGACTCTGAGACTTTAAGAGAAAGGTATAGATGAAATGGCAAATAGTTTGACTGAATGTAGTTCCATATGAATAAGTATATGTCGTCGGTGGAGAAAAATTCAGTGGCGTAGCGTGCTTTGTGATATATCGGTTGATCTGCCGTTTAAACCTATGAAAAGGGATCGATGAACAGGATTTTCGCAACGAACACCATAATGATCGATTCTTTACCATAGTTTTAAATGGGAAAATATCGATAGTTGACCATTCACGCCTCGCCACTGGAAACATTACTCGGTTTGAAGTTATATCTAGTCTTTAGAAATGAATGTTAAGATGAATAACGGCTTAGAGGGGATAAGTGTCTTCCAAGTTTTTTTTTTTTTTTTTTGAAAACGGCATCTTATAATTTTACCATTTAAACAATCAACAAATAATTGCAAAGTATTTTTCATTTTAAATTTCATCTTTATCAAATTTTAGTATAATCAAATCCATTTGTTCCCAAAATGTTTGATATTGTTTAGCGCTTAGAAGTAAGAAAAGTAAATAATAACAGAGCAAGTAAATATCATCAGTTCATAACGGTTAACTAGATGCTTTTGAGAAAACCAGTCACTTTACTTCGAGAGTTTTGAAAAAGGACTTATGCGCAATAGTGTAGGATTGGTAACACATGTTGTTAAGTAGGGACACTTACGGATTTAAAATCATATTTTCCCGAGGATTGAGGCGTCAGATTGAGATCACTCACTGCTATAAGCAATCGAATTGATGCGGGAATGTTACGGAAACCGAATGCGAATGTTTTGTGGGTGGCCAAAGCCAAACTGCAGCAAGCAACTTTAGCAGCTCTCAGGCCGCTCAAGTTGCCTGCCATAGTTTTGAAGGCGAACTGGTTGGAAAGCGGGCCACTGATGTAGGCAATCTAATGGAGCTCTTAATTAAACACTTTCGATGTGGCCAAAACACAGTTAGCGGCCTCTATAGTTTAGGACCAGGTGATTAGACCTATATATCGACGGTGTAAGTCGGCAATCACATAACTCGTTTGCGGTGTCTGAAAGTCTCCGCCTCTATGTTATTTATTTAAAGGAGAACAAATCGACATCATTCCTTGAAGTATATGCCGAATTTTCCTCGCACAGAGAAGACAAATCACGGCAGTTTTGAAGAATTGCCGTGGAGTAGTTTTCCGTTTAAAAAATAAAGTATGACAGGAAGCCTGTGACGTCGCAAACCGAGTTATGTGATTGCCGACTTACACCGTCGATATGTTAAATTCCTGTATTATCAAGTAGGTCTAAGATTCCCAGAGGAGAACATTATTTACTACCTCCTAGACTTCCATTAGGATTTATGTCATTTTGATCCTAAAATTTTAGTGGCATAATCTCAGTTTTTTTTTTTTTTTTTTTTTTTTTTTTTTTTTTTCTTTTTTTCTTCTTCAAATGACGCAGTCTTTTCGGCAGTGAGCATATCAGAGCTTTTTATTGAATACCTTGAGTGAATTTCGCATCGCATTTCATACAAATTTATTCAATCCAACAATATCAGAGGGGGTTTAGCATCGAAATTTGAAAATTGACATGCATTACCTTTAATTGAGGACACCGCACAAAGAATAGCCTATAGGCGTATAGGTCGTTATTACGCCCATCTGCTTTTCGGATTCTACGTACCCTGGACTATGCTGTGGTAGCGATAGAATATAGATAGGTAATGGCTCGAGGTCGAAAAACCTTTTTTTTCCTAGTTAAGTCAGGCCTCTGGATCGCAAAATCTACCCGGCATCCTTCAATAGAGGGGTTAAGTCACCCAAAAACAACCAAAACAGGGCACCTGCATACAAAAGTCTGCGCGGTACATCAAAAACAAAACTTTAAATGCGTTTTTCTCATATATAAGCTGTTCTTGGTGCGGTGTCCTCAATTGAAAGAGCCTCCATACACACTGGGCTTGTCGATTTCCTTTGACATTTTTGCAGTGGTGAATGCATAGCTGAAGTGCGCTCCAGCAAGAATTGTATTTAGCAAATGGGTGGTTTTTAAACGAGGATTAAAAATAAACAAGTGATACGGAACAAAACAAAAGAATATGAACTAAATAATGGATCGTAGGTTGATTTAATTTCTGACCGAACTGTTTTCTAACGCTTCAGTCAAATAAAACACAAATTTATTGAGTTGCATTAAACGCGAAACGTTATCATGACAGTATCTGCGATTTAAAAATGTGGCAACCTCAAGTTTGACGCTTTGGCTCAGCTATAGCAAATTGCTAATAATTTGAAGAACACATGGTGGAAAATGAACATTGCTCAATTGAGAAGCTTGCTGAAACCGTTGTAGTGCGCGATTTGACTCACGTAGACCTTTGAGTTTCTTGTGAGCGGGCAGTTCAAATTCCTCGTACCCAATGTGAAATAAAAACTTTGATATCTTTGTTAGGAGTTAGTTTCAGTAATATCCATTGCGCTAATCGTGTTCTACGTGAAATTTTGGTGAAGAAACATGTTTCAGATTGCTTAAATTCGTACCTTGTGCAGTGGTCCATTATTGAAATGGCCTCCATATACGCTGGGCTTGTCAATTTCCTTTGACATTTTTGCAGTATGGTGAATGCATAGCTGAAGTGCGCTCCAGCTAAAAATGTATACGGCAAATGTGTGGTTCTTATACGAGGATTAAAAATAAACAAGTGGTACGGAATATAACAAAAGAATATGAACTATGCCAAACGATAATCCGGGTATCGGAACTTGGCTGTTTTGAAAACGCCTTCAAATGCGGCGTGATACCTCACGCATTTCGGAGAGTTCAAATAGTTGTATCACTGCGCCTTGGAAATGCGACGGCAGATTACAATTGAAATAGCCTTCATACACGCTAGTCTTGTCGATTTCCTTTGACATTTTAGTAGTCGTGAGTGCATAGCTAAAATGCGCTCCAGCCAGAATTGTATTTAGCAAATGGGTGGTTTTTATACGAGGGTTAAAAATAAGAAAGCGGTTCGGAAAAAAACAAAAGAATATGAACTATTCAAAACGATAATCCGGGTATCGGAACTTGGCTGTCTTGAAAACGCCTTCAAATGCGGCGTGATACCTCACGCATTCCGGAGAGTTCAAATAGTTGTATCATTGCGCCGTAAGAATGTGACGAAAGATTACAATTGAGGACACCGCACCAAGAACAGCCTAGAGGCGTATAGGTCGTTATTACGCCCATCTGCCTTTCGGATTCTACGTACCCTGGACTATGCTGTGGTAGCGATAGAATATATATACGTAACGGCTAGTGGTCGAAAAACTTTTTTTTTCCGGGTTAAGTCAGGCCTCTGGATCGATGGGTGCAAGAACGACCTCTAAACGGGCCTATAAACTTAAGGGCCTATAAGGTGCTAGTTACCCCTTCCTTTACTCACTATCGATATTCTTTCATTTTGCGTTAATCATGCGTGATTAAAATGATTTATACTTCATAGTGCCACCAAAATGACTGTTGGGCGTAATAATGGCCTGTAAACTGCTTTTTTAAATTAAATATATGAGAGTATAAACCCATAATGTATCGCAAAATCTACCCGGCATCCTTCAATAGAAGGGTTAGGTCACCCAAAAACACCAAAACAGGGTACCTGCGTAGAAAAGTCTGCGCAGTACATCAAAAACAAAACTTTAAATGCGTTTTTCTCAAAACGCGGTTTCCAGTTATAGGCTGTTCTTGGTGCGGTGTCCTCAATCGTTTTCTTGCCGTAATGAACAATCTTATATCGAGTTGTAACATTCACGGCCTTACATACATCACAATAATCATTCGGTCACTTCCGGGCAAGGTACACATAAAAAAGAACTTTTTCAGTCCCGGAAACGGAAATTTTCAGTTTAAGTAATTGAAAATTTCAGTCATGGAAATCGAACTTCAGTTCGAGTAACCGAAGTCTTCGTTGGCTTTATCGAGACTCGAATCCTTTACCAAATTGAAATTCGTTTCTTAGAACTGAAAACTTCGATTACTTGCACTGAAAAAAGTGTTCCATGTGGACTCAAGTTTAATCTCCGTGACATAACCGAATTTTCCTCTTCGTGTAGAGTCAAACACGACGCTCGCTCATTGGCGGATGTACGGGTGGGGCGTGGGGGGCTCGCCCCCCCCCCAAATATTGCGTGAATAAGAAGGAGGAAAAGAGGAATTTAGGGAGAGGTTGGGTGGAAAGAAATAGGAGACACGCTTTTATTTAGTATTTATTCAGAACGAAATTGACTGAAAGTGCGTATTTAGGAGGCTTCAAAAATTCAAAAATTTTCCTGGAGAGGCCCCTGAACCCCCCTGCGGGCTCATTATTGAGATTTATAGACAAAGAAGACAAAGGGAGTTTGGAGCTATCCTATTGGCTAAAATGAGTGAGTCCTATAGACTGAGAGAGAAAATGATGGACTAACTATTGGGTCCCTCGTGGGTTGCCGTTAGTTAGTCTATTGCCTACCTTCTTTGTCCATTGCAACCACCCGCTTCCACCAATAAGATCGCTCAAAATCTCTATTGTCTTCTTTGTCTATAGCTTTGTCGATCAATTTCAATAATCGGCCCGCTGTTGTCGTTGTCCCCTGTCTGAGGCGTCAGGATCCGCCCACGCGCTCGCAAACTGAATCTCGCGGCTTCTATTCGAACAGTCGCGGCACAGAAGTGATATCGGCGACATCTATCGGCCAACCACAACACTAGAGGCGGACTGAAAGTTCAGCGCTTTGCCGCTGGAGACCCTCGGCATCATTCCTCCTTAACAGAAGGCGAGGGGAAGGGGACAACGTCTGATATCACCATGCGGCGCTTCTTCGTCGGCAAGTGGAGCTGCTCCGCCGATTCTTCCGCGCGAGTGCCGGGACTTCCGACTCCGTCTTGAAATTTTCGCGGTAAAAATTTAAACGCGGATCCGCGATATTTCCGGGTGCACTAAATCTATCTGCGAGACACTCGATACCAGAGCAGAATTGTGATCCGTAGATTACCAGTTCTTGTAAATCAAGAAGAGGTGTTCGTATTCCGGTAACCTATCACTTCGGCCCTTCGGCGAAATTCGATGAGTTTTTGGCGGCAAAACCGATAAAAAATCGTGGATTACCCCGTGTAATAGACCGCTTCTCGTTAGCGTTTCGAGTTAAGAAGCACTAAAAATTTGAAAGTAGGGTCACCTCTCGTCGCGAGATAATCTTTACATTCCGACTGGCACAAATGTTTTTTTCTGTTTTTTAGTGACTTAATAGATGTGTATAAGGCATTGGCAAAATTGCTGTCACAATTGTATAGAGTGAAAGTGCGCTTTTTAGTTAATACTACCAATTTTATTTACAGTTTGCGTGAGGAGCAATTATCCCCTAGGAACGAGCTTTGAAAATTAGAGGATTCTCCCCTACATCCAAAAAAATTTCAATTTCGTGGGCTATTATACTTAAAGTGCGGTAATTTGTAGACACTGCGTTGTTGTTGTTTTGATAAATGTGTTAAGACATGGATACAGCGTTGTTTGGTTAATTATTTAGCTCAAACAGGCGTTGAAACTTAAGAAACCATGTGTGTTCCGAATTTATTTGAAGTGTGTGTTTCAAAAGTAAACTGTGATATGGAACATTAGTTTTCGATGATTTTGAGTGACGTACCTCAAACACCTAACTGCGTCTTCAGCCCTAATTATCCTTTACAACTGAACTGTGCGGATTTCTTTGGAGGTAAATAAAAGTTTTCCTTGTCATAAGCATAAAAAATTTGCTGGTAGAGATTGTTCCTTTAACTTACAACTAAAAGGAATTGGAAATGTAATGGATCACATTTTGCAATAAGAAACCACTATTTCTGGCTCATTTTAGGAACAACATTCATGCCATTTGTTTCCTTCGGCTGAAAGGGGCTTTTATGGAGGAGCTAGAGACAGTGAATCCTTATTGCAAAATGTAATCCTGTTGTGAGACGTGTCGTCGTTTCCCATTAAAGTTGCGAACTTAACTCAAACAATTCAATTTTTTTACAAGAAGAGCAATTTTTGTCCAACTTTTATCTGGGAAAAACGAAAGACATTTTCAGTTAAAAATTCTCAAAATTCTCCTCGCAAAAATGCGATTTGCGCGGGGAAAATCTGGCAATATTGAAATGTAGTTACGTTATTATTGAAAGAAACGGCGATATGTAACTAGTCAAATCACTTGAGTGGATTTCTTTACTATTCACGAAGACCTTTCAACAGTTATTGAGGCATTTTTGGAAAGAGGGTGACGGATGAATGTTCACTTTGATTGCAATGGAAAATTTGCGAGCAAATTTTTTAACGCTTCATCTGAAAGTGCCTAAAGAGCTGATTTCACAGTATTTTTTTTACTTTTTTCTGATGTGGGAAATAGTATAAAAATAGATTTAAAAGTGAGAAAATGCACCGCCTAGTGACGTCATCTGGCGGCATTTCCCACTTAAACACACGTATTTTAGCAGATTAGATCATTTTGTCATATCCTCTCCAATAATTGCTCAGTACATGAGCCAAGGGTATCTTCGTGTTCAGTTCACTCAGTATTTTCCACATAAACACGTAATTCATCAAATTTCAGACCCCTGCAAGTTCTCTTTTGTTGATGTGAAATGAAGCATATATTTACAACAGGTCGACACTGGAGCTTGTTCGATAAACATGATCGGAAACTCCTCGAGAAGAGGAGAAGGTTTCCACAAAACTCTAGGGAAAATACTTACGATTTACGGCGATTTCTAATTTCGCGGTTAACTGTCTACTAGTGAGGTAAATTGGACCAAATTTTAGACATACATAATCCAATTACATTACTCATAAAAGTTTAAGATAGACGGTTTGTGCCAAAATCTATATAGGCCTGCCACGTTACCTGATGCACCCTTTAACGTGATATTTCTTCCACTCAAACTGAAATAATTAAATTATAAAATAACTTATGAAAATCTATATTTGCCTCATCGCATGAAAGCCAATCCAATTCCTAAAAGTCAATGGCTAAATGCGTTGAATAATGTAGAAAATACATTTACATGATGTTCGACCGTCAAATTACTGTAAAATTGCTGATCGTATACCTCAACTCATTGAGATTGATGGAAAAGGTCGAAGTGCTTAGTTTCTCTTGCTATATGGCAACACTCCACGCCATAGTTAATATATTTTTGGAGGATCAAGATAAGGGATTATGTCGGCAGCTTTAAGAAGCATTCGTCACTATTTGTTTTTATTTTTGGAATTTCCATGGGCCTAGTAATAAAAAGAACAACGAAACTCTATTGTTGACAACAAATGGTTGATATCCTTAGCTATTTTACAATTTGAGAACTTGAAACAGCATATACTCATGGTGTAGGGTCATCGAACTTGGGTATACCTCAGAAAAAAATCTCAATACGAATCAATTTGGCCAATAGGAGTACCAAAAAATGACGATAAAGGTATTCTGAAACTTTATGGCCCTGAATATTGCTTCCGAAAAAATCCTATTATTTTGTGATTTTTTGCAAGATCCCACTCGTTTTTACTATAAGAACTGTCCTAAATCATGGGCATTCCGATGGATGATTTTTAGCTTTGCTACACAGTTAGGCTGAGCCCTGATTTTGCCGTTATCTAAACTTATCTCCTAAATTACCTGTATAAATTCAGTGAACTTACAAAAAATACAAAGTTCAATATTGCAATAGTTCAACATGCCGCTCCTACTTGAGGAAAATATCACCAAAAATCCCCCTACGAAATCAATTTTTTAGAGCGCAAAGAAGCATTAATATAGTTTAAAAAAGTTTACGGTCGGCTCATTACGATGGTCCAACAGCAAAAGCGCGTATCTCAACTGCAGTGTTTTAAAATCTCCGTTCCCATTTAGACCTATAAAGAGAACCTTACCAACATCATCGTCTGAAATTTTCCCAGAATATTCTGCCAACGAAGCGGAAAAATAATTAAAGCTTTCGAGAGATGAGGTTAAATAATTTTCCATGCAAGAAATAAAATATGCCAGGACGTTTGCAACGTCGTAAATCGTGATATTCACTTCTGCAGATTTGCACCGTCGATTGGTTCTTGTGGACCGTATCAAGCAGAAAGTAACCAAGTTACATCAGTCATTGCCAAGTCTAATCGGATGAATTATTTTTTTTACAGGAGAGCGGTAGTGTAAATTCTTTTGAAAATTTCAAGGGAATTCATCTGTGACGTGGAGCAAATTATCTGAACTATTCAAAAAGAATCTGTAAAATTGTTCTCCTTCGAATAAGTTAATTAGTAGAAATTTTGCATTGACAAATGTAACTTTGGTTCCTCTCTGCATCACGCGGTCCATTTCACCCTCACGAAATAAGAAAGAGGAGAATGAGAAGTGGAAAAACAGGATGTTCTCATTTCACAACCTCGAATTCCGAAAAATCCTCCACGCTGTAAGACAAGTTGACAAAAGGAAATGGAAACCGTGGAGGTACAAGGGAGCATGTAATTCAGTCTAATCTAATTGTAAGTAAGGTAAGCCTTGTGAAGAGCGTCCCGCGTGCTTCACAGAAACTTTCGTGCCGAAAGCTCGTAATATAACCTGCAATAATTTATTGCCGAAAGCTCGGATCATTTGCACGAGATTCTCTCTAACAAGTGTTATGAAACACCGCTCCTTAAACTCAACGAAAATTACAGCGTTGGTGAAAAGAAACAGACCTACTGTTGTTGAAAAAATGCCCCATTTCTTTTCCTCCAGAGCCTCTGCCCCAGGACATTAACCTCTCATTTCTGACCTCTCCTAAGACCTCCTCGCGTTCCGAGGCGGAGGAGGAGAGGTATTTACAACAATTTCATAATCGTCGCAAAAATCTCATAACTAGAAAAGTTTGTTCGGAAAATTTTTGGCTGCGCCTCGTTCCTTGTGTCATGTAGGTCCCTGGTCTGCGTTCATATCGACGGTGAAACATTAAAAACGCGGATCTTGGTTGCAGTGTTTCAAAATTTCCGCTTCTATTTTATTTGTTAAAAGAGGACCAGGGCAACATCATGGCTTAAAGCTTTGACGGAATATTTTTCATTGAAAGAAGAATAATCACTGAAGTTTTAAATTAAATGGCTTTCGGTAATTTTCCATGTAGAAAATAAAGTATAAAAGGAAATCTGCAAAGCTGCAAACCAAGACACGTATTTCTACCGGTTCACCATGGATTGTCGTTGTGATTTCAAACGAAGTCGAGCTTACGTCTCTTTTTTTCTTGTGCGCCTTCAAATTTGCGATACCACTATTACGACTCTGAAGAAAACGCGTTGCATATCCGCCCAGTTGAAGGCGAACCCGAATCGGTCTTTCCCGCATGAACAGTCACCTGGCGAAACCATAAGGGGTAAAATCTCATATACATCATGTTGGACGAATCAGCAGGCTGATTATTGATATTGATAGACAAAAGTATAGACAAAAACTACAAAGGAAAGGTAGAATAACAATCCTATTGGTTGAAACTGATGGTTTTCATACACCAAGGGGGTAAATAATGGACTAACTACAGGGTCTCTAGTAGGTTACCGTTAGTCAGTCCTCCTTTGTCCATTGCAAACAACCGCTTCCACCAACAGGGTTGCTCCATGTTTGTCTTCTTTATTTATCGCTTTGTCGATATCAATTTCAATTATCAGCCCGCAATCGAGTGAACTGACCGCTTAGTGAACAGAAGTTTAGGTTCAGTGGACCCTGGACCGAGAGTTCAGTTCGAAGTGCCGGAAGTCTAAGGTCATCAAACTGAAAAACTTTGATCGATGTAGACCATCCATGTGGACCTAAGTTTTCCAATTCCGTATAACTGATGTTCGGTTCACCAAACTAAAGTTCAGTTTTGTCAACTGAGGCGATCGGTTTGGTCGACTGATCGTGAGCCCTCTGAGCTAAGACTCGCCTATTGAACTGTTCGGTTTGTAAAACCGATGCTTTTCTCTCCGTGTGAGTACCACACAGTTAATAATCCAAATTACGACTCTTGTGTCCTCTCCGCCGCGAAGGAGAGAATTTATCGACTTCTCCTCTCGATGTCGGATCTCCAGGTATGCAACCCGCGAGACCGGGTTGTGAGACGTGTGGCGTGTGTTGAATCAAAAATGCATGTGCTCACGGCGGAGCTCGGGCGGGAACCTGCTCGGTGCGGCGCACAGTGGAACCAACAATTGGAACCGGTGGCCAACCATACTATTATCAACTAAAATTGTAGTATCTGGTGTTTATTTCATCATAATTTAGATTATACAGGGTGTTTCTTGGAGGAAATTTCACTAGGAGCTCATTGAAATCATTCTTTTGCTCCTATTAATAAGAAAAAAAGCTTTTAAAACTTTGATATATCATTTTCGAGTTGTCCAATTGCCTTGTTCCATTGTACGGCGGCAGTAGCGGCGATTTAAGATCGGAAATGAGCGCGCACTACTCAGGCTTCCCCGTGTCGCGGCGTGACGCGCACCCACGAAGAGGGGGAGGGGGAGGGGGTTGGTCGCGGTCGCAGGGGCACCCGAGCCAAAGGAAATCATATCTAATTATTTGAGAGACCGCGCCGTGATTACTGATTAGTGCCCTAGTCCTTCATTCGAAAAACCGCGTAAGGCCCGGGGAAGCCTTACGCAGATCCTCGTTTTTTCGTCATGGGCTGGGCTCGTCGATCCGGCGCGATTATCACCGTCGGACTTCCATATTTCGACCCCGCCACCCTAAATTCTCGCGCAGGTGATTTTCCACCGTGACGCGAGGCGGTTTTATTAGCATAAATCAATGGAGGTGATACTAGGCCGCCGGTTCGCTTATTAGTCCTCCGTAAAGAAGTACTCAACTCATAGGTTTTACAAAATTATGTTTCAGTTATATGAATTATTATTCGTAAAATACGTAATAAAGATGATATAAAGAATGTTTATATATTCTATGGGTTGATAAAACAGTTATATGGATTATAGTATCATCACATCTGTCATGATAGCGAAGAGAGCAGTAAGTGCAAAAATGAAATTTTGAGAAAACGGGCTCAGAAGCGTCTGACCGGAGAATGGAGATGTTGGATGTGTGAGGAATTTACGATTTGACTGTTGATTCTTTTGTAAAAGTTCGCGAGAAACATGATGGTGCCACTGGTTTTCTCTGAAATCAACTCCCAAGCTCATTAAAGCTCTCAAGTTGAGGCCAAAATGGAGGGGATATCCTACGCTATCCTGAGAGTCCACCTCTACATCAAGACAAACAATCTGTGCAAAGATAGGGAGCAAATACATTAGCAGGGTTGCCGTGTTTTCAGTTGTGGAGTCCCCGAATAAAGTGGCAGCCCTGTAAATGTATTTGCTCCCTATCTTTGCATGGAGAATTTGTCTTAGATGTAGAGGTGGACTCTCAGGGTAGCGTGGGATATCCCCTCCATTTTGGCCTTAATTTGAAAGCTTTTTTTGAGCTTGGGAGTTGATTTCAGAGAAAACCAGTGGCCCCATCGTGTTTCTCGCGAACTTTTACACAAAAACCAACAGTCAAATCGCAAATTCCTCTCACATGTAACATCTCCATTGTATTCAAAAAAGCATCCGCTCTTTGTCACATTGTCACTAATCGTCCGAAAGACTCTTAGAAATTGGTCGGATGATTAAAACTCGACCAGTTTTATTTCAAGTACGTAAGGACGGTATTATTCATTTTCGTGTTAGGCGAGACAGCCGTAAGTGCTGTTTTCTGCATGCTTTCGTGGTTGCGTTTTGGACACACAAAAAACACATTTTCAGGTTAGAAATTGGCAGAAGAGTACTTTTCAGCCGCACGTGTGGCATTTTACTTGAAAACACTGTTTACAGTGGCTCGCTGGAGGAATAATGTCACTTGCTGCTGTTTTGCCAGAAAGTACGTCGTTTCTTGCGCTCTAACGGCTTTTTCATACGTCTCGTATTCATAAAATTATAATGAAACTCGCTGTTTTAGCTATTTCAATGATTTCATCAAAAAAGGTTAGACGAATTTTGAAGGTAACTCGATTTCGACAATTTGACAGTTACTGCTCGCTCCGCTATCACGGCAGCCTTGTGTTTTTGTTATTAGGTGCTCAAATGATGGCGAGCACTTTTTTTCTTTCAACTTTTCACTAGCATACCATTTTCAAAATATTAGTCCTGCAGTGATGTCATGGCTCACCAGTTCAACAACAAAATGGGGGCTGTCCATAAATTACGTAACGCTTTAGGGGGACGGAAGGGTAGAATAGTGCGTCACGCCATTTTGTTTTCACGTGATATTGGATAGGGATTTACGTCACAAACGAACAAACGTTCTCTTGTAAAAAATCAAATTGTCCAATTAAATTTGGCAACAACTGATGTGGCTTGGTTCCTTTCTGCTAAACGCGGTCCAAATAATTGCAAGGAATTGCGAATATTATTTTATTTAACATATCAGAGGCGTGATTTACGGGTCATCATGTATGACTATAAACTTTTCCCAGCCGAATCGGACACTCTAAAGGTTAACATCGCGTATGATTAAATGGAGAGCAGTTACTTATCCAGAGAGGAGCCCTAGAAACTATCGCAGATGTTCGTTTTTACGATCGCTTCCGCGGTTTCCCGGGAGAATGTGCAGTGTTTAAACGACTCTAAATTTTCCGCAGATTACGCGCGGATTTTATGAGCTCGGATTCAAGCTTTTTATTTTCAATAGAGCACTGACTCTCTACTTTTTGTCTTTTACGATTAAACCGAAGTGTTATAAAAGAGACACGAGATGCTGGTCTTGTTACCGACGCTCCTGAAGAAGGGTGCTCTGCTCTTTTGCCCTTTTACAAGCTCTCGATTCTAAAGACGCATAAGATGCTCGTGTTAACCTCACATTTGAACGTGTTCATGCTAAAAGGAACAATATGCATAGGGTTTAAATGGAACATACTTCCTTTAAGCATAAAATAAAATTGGACAAGAGGAGGCGGAAACGATGCCGTGTTTTGTAAAAAGTATTATGTTTTTTCTACCTCGTCCCCACCTTTTCTTGTCCAATTTTATTTTAAGCATAGATGCGTCCCCCTTTTTTGATAATTCCTCTTTGGGTATTGATATTACACAAAGAAGAAGGAAAAGAAGAAGAAGCTGACGTCTTGATACGGTTTTTGCGCGACTCTCAGTGCTTCAGTTCAAATCAAAATCACCGTAACGATCACCTAAATAATAAATAGAGAGATATCGACTGATCGCAAAGCAAGCCACTCCACTGCCCGTCATTACTTTTACTCTAGTAATTGTACATATCACCGTGTGAGTGGTGACCCCGTGACCATATTTTTCCTGTAAAGCTAGTATGAAAGTGATCAGGTGCGAGAATTTTGTGCAGGAGAGAAATACACAATATTCAATGGATTTACGTTGATGTTGGTGTGAACGATATAGAGTTGTGAACATCCTTTTATACATATTTTTTTTCATCAATTTAAATGAGAATCATCCGTGCAGAGCGTGCAAACATTTCAAAATCATGAATTGAAAAACGTTGTAGAGCCTAACACAGAGCGAAATTCGCACTGGCGCCTAAAAACCTAACGGGATACTTCACGCGTTGCGCAGTGCGTGAAGTATCCTGTTAGGTTTGTAGGCGCCTTGTCGCCCGCCGCGCCGCGGAGTGCTACGGCGTTTCAAGCAACTATTTCGTGACATAGGTGTTGCACACTATCATACGAGATTGAACGCGCTCCATTGTATCAAGAATGACAAGCTTCCTTCAAGGGTACAGAGCTTTCCTTGCAAAATAAATCAAGATACTACGTTACAAAAAGAGAGCGGTAATCTAGAAAACTCACTTAGCCCTAGCATCCGTATTTAATAACGTTTAGCATAATTTTTGAATTTCATTAGAGAAAAATGGGACTCGATGTAGGCAGAAACATTCTTGAGTATGCCGTCAAGAAGATTTTATTTTGAATCAAGAATAAAGGAGCTGAATGAAAGCGGGTTACTGCTTGATCTAAGTGACTTTTCTTTTTATTTAAGCATCCTTTTTTCTCTAAACAGGCATTATTTTCTTTTTTGATTCATAAAGAAATCTTCTTGGCGGTAAGTTTGAGCATATTTCTGCTTGAATCAAGTCAATTTTTCCTTTAATTAAGTTCAAAAATCATGCTAAACGTACCATCATCATGCGTAAACTGGAACCAGATACTAGGACTTAGCAAGTTTTTCGACTACAGCTCTCTTTTTTTCTTCGTCACTCGATTTAATTTGCGAGGGAACTTCGTGCTTTTGAAAGATGCCCTCAATCATGATACGTTGGGGTGCCTTCAATCTTGTATGATACTGTGCAACACCTTCATGGCGAAAGAGCAGTTTAAAGCGCCGCGGCACGCCGGCGCTCTCGGGAAGTTATCGTACACAGGAAAAATTTAAGAGCCTTCAGCTGAGAAAAGTCAAGAGGTTCATCCGGTTCAGGTATAAGAAGGTGGGATTTTCTTGAAAGATAATTAAGCTCTGTTGCACCAAAAAGGTGTAGAGAGTTTTAGTGAATTTTCCCATATGGAATTGACGCCAAAATTCTCAATTATATATTTGTCCCCGTTTGGCCAAAAAAAAAAACAAGCAAGAAACGAGCAAACCCTCATTCTTCCAAGACATTATACATTTCATCCGAAAACGTCGTGAGCAAATGTTGTATGTATTTACATGTTGACCAATTAACTTTGGATCTCAAGAATCGGTAAGTGGACCAAAACTCCCCCGCCGAAAAAACAGTTGGACTTAAACTACTGGAAAAAACAATTGCTCGGACAAAAAATCGTTGACGAAATGTCCTATAACCTTTTTTAGACTCGAAGGTTGGCTGCCTTTTGGGCCATAAGAGCTCCCTGTTTCGAGATATCCCTATTCTCCCCATGGGTACTTTCGTTGTGAGCCCTTTGTCACGCACTTGTCACCCGTGATCTTACGTGACGTAATTTTTTAACGGCTCTCCATTGCGTAAAATTGTACTTGAAGAAGTATAAGTAGAACTAAAAGAAGATAATATTTGAGAATTTTGGATCTTGGAGGGAGGGGATCGAAGCAGAAAGGTTACGGTGCTCAATATGCCCTAAGGGTTGTGGTTTGACAGACAGCAATGGAGGTTAGGTGTCTTAGAGCGCGAGGGAGTGCTATAAAACGACCAATATGTGTGTACGTTTGTTTGATTCCTCGTATATAACAAAGCTGTCGGCATGGCTAGCAAGATCAAAAACACTCGGGATGTGAGTAACTTTGGTCAAGAAAACAGGGGGGAATGCGCCGCCGCACCAAGACGTGATTGACGGTGTGCTTAGCGCCTTGCCAATGCTTAATGGCACCCCCTCCCTCCCCCCTTGACCCCNCACCCCCCTCCCCCCCCCCCACCCCCCGATCAGTGATCGCCGACCCCACAGCGCATACGCTCAAAGTGCGTGGTCTGTTTTCATTCAAGCCCAAAAGAGCCTCCAGCCTTCCTGAACGAAAACCGCGCAACTCGTCGTCTCCCGTGCGAAGCAAGGAGCGTAACTCTATTTCAAGGTTGCCAAATTGGGTCAAACAATTAATTTGTTTTACAAAAATGTACCGGTGCAATTTTATCCAAAATTTCCCCGATTTTTGCATAAAATGTGAGGAAAAATCGGCGCAATTTTCAGTTATAAATGCTCAAGATTCTCTTGGTTAATGTGCAATTGGCGCTGATTTTTGCATGAAATGTGAGGAAAAACCAGCGCAATTTTCTGTAAGAAATGCTCAAGATTCTCTTTGTTAATGTGCAATTTGCGAGGGGAAATTTGGCAGCAATGAAATGGAGTTACGTTCTTTCGTGAAAGAAACGACGAACTGTGACGAAACCTCCTCTTAAGATACGCGTTTTTTCTTTCTGGGGGGTATAGCATACTGCCGTGCTAAGAAAGAACGCCGTGTGAGCCTTCAGACGTTGCCAAGTTTCCTTCGATAAAACCCAAATTTACTGGGAAAATTATGAATATTTTCTTCCAAAATTTTCAGACAATTTTGTACGCAATGTAATCTAAAATATCTGAAAATTTCAAAGGAAAATGTGCATGAATGTCATAAAAAATACATGTTTTATCCAGGAAAATTTGGCAACTCTCGGATGTTTATACGGCGTTCTTCCTTAGCGCGGCAGCATACTGCCGTGCTAAGGAAGAAAGCCGTATGAACATTCAAGCGTTGCCAAATTGCCTAATGTATCACACGTATTTCTGTCATCATTCATGCATATTTTTCCTTGAAATTTTCAGATATTTTAGATTAAATTGCGTACAAAATTGTCTGAAAATTTTGGAAAATAATATTTATAATTTTCCCAGCAAATTCGGTTTTTATCGGAGGAAACTTGGCAACGCCTGAAGGCTGATACGGCGTTCTTCCTTACCACGATAGCATAGTGGAGTGCATCGCCTGGAAACAAAGACACGAGTGGAGGAGGAGAGAGCTATCGACATGAGATGCTGCTGTGATTGAAGGGGCAGAGGGCACTCGCTGGCCCCTGTCCAAAAATGAGCACGCGAGAATAATTTTTATGAACCACCGGAGTTTCGTATCCTGCTCGTCTTTCCTGGTCGTAAAACCCCCGTCACACCCCCGCCTCCGCTGCCCTCTCCGCGTTACTTTTTGCAACGCGCGTAAAGCAACTACACTCCATAGAAAAAGAAAGTGCGTCAGGGTGGCTAAAATTAGAACCAAACATGAGAAAATATAAGAACTCCCGCAGTTTTACGCTTCCCAACTTTTTCATTGCGGTGAATTTATCGATTCGGTGAATCCAACTTTGGAATATTTTCTTAGCAAGTTCACGCTCGAGATTCATTCCTTGAACCAGTGGATTTGTTTTTTGTGATTTTTCTTCTTTTTCTTCCTCTACTACCTTTTTTTTATTTTTGGTCAAGTCTCAAGCCATAATTTGGAGACGGTTCATGAAACATTGTTGACTGCCAAACTTTTTGTGCATCCATAGCACGGTATACAATGATGAAAATAAGATATACTGCAATAGTGATGGGCAGACAGCTGTTGAGTTGTATCATTAAACTTATTAGTGTTGCGAATCTGAGCGTTGTCTAATTTCAGTTTCGAACTAGATTAATGCTAGTCTGGTGGATTTAATCTCAAAATTCTAGATGGTGACTGTCAATTAGAAGTTAGGTCTCTTTTTTGATAAGCTTAACCTAGTTATTGCCGGTAACATGACTTCGTTCCATCTAGAAATCCTTTACATTTCAGGCGTTTTTAACAATTTTCAAAATGAACTATGGAGGTTTCGATGGGCAACGTAAAACTTTAAACTTTGAGGTACAAACAATTTTTTCAGGTGGAAATTTTTCTCATGCTCTAAGATTCACAAAAAACAAAATGGTGTCACCGAGAAAATGGGCGACGCACCTCGATGAACGCAGAATGCGAGCACAAATTGGTGCACCATAAACTAGACGGTGTTTCTCATACAACTGGGTCTTGCTATAAAATTCACAGCCACGATGATCGCTGTTTCAATTTTTGTCACCGAATGTTTTTATGCACGTCGGCAGCATTACTATAAACTTTCTAACCCTCCAAGTTTTTATTTTTTATTCTAGTTATCATAAAGTTGTCACCTCCTAGACGGAAAGAATTTAACTACATTTCAACGTTGTAAAATTTCCACTCACTATCTATATTTCCACCAGAAAACTGTCGAAAATTTATGACTGAAAATTTAACTTAATTTCGCTAATCATTACATGCAAACATCGGCGAAATATCGACGGACGTCCGAGATAAATTTTGCAACTTTAAAATGATGATATGTCACCTTTTTGTCAGAAAACCAAAGAATTATATCTGAAAAAATACCACACTGATTACTATCGTTTGCCGGACATCGAAAGGTCTCAAAATACGACGGCTCTCCTCATATTTCTAAGGATTGCCAATTTTTATTTTTTAATAAAAATTGGATACCAAGAGCTCGTTACGAGTTGAGCCACGTAAGTCTGGATGAAGTACCTTTTAGTGCTTGAGCTTGATATCAAGCAGCGATAAGTTTGGGTCTACTGGGGGGAAAAAGGCTCTTGGATCATAGTACAGACTCTTCGAAAGTTTGACGAGAAAAACTACTATTGACGCAATCGAATTTTCGCTTAAATCGAGAACCAGCCCTATTAATTTAACCTGATTTCCTTTTAATTCAAGCAAAACTTCGATTGAATCAAGAATACTTCTTCTTGTCGATTTTTTCAAAAGTCTGGACTTTAAACCCACACTGGAAAAAAACACATTGGATCTAGAGAGCAGACTCATGAAAACATTGACAAGAAAAAATACTCTCGATTCAATCAGATTTAAGCTTAAATCAAAAAGAAATCCGCTCAAATTAAGAGGCTTGGTTCTTGATTTAAGCAAAAATCCGATTGAATCCAGAGTATTTTTTCTTGTCGATGTTTTTAAGAGTCTTGACTTTAGATACAACGTGTTTTTTTCCAGTGTCGAATTTTATAATAAATGCCGACTTGCCTTTCAAAGAGAACTTCTTCCCTTCTTTCTGTCTGGAAAACATGAGAAGGCTCGATTCACATCCGCCGTCCTCCTGTAATTGACCGTAGACTACTCATGCCGGAAGTAGCTGTTCGGTGCATCTTCAGGTTAGGATTTTGATGGATGGCGCTTAATATTAACCTGGAAATGCTATTTTAAGCCGAGGAATCCTCGCGTGTTATTGAACCAATTTCTATGATTGTTTCATACAAGAATATAGGGCCAACATTCCACCAGGGGATATTACGCCCGCCCACGCGAATCATGAGCAGAGCTGATCCGAGCGAAATTCCCTCGAATAATTTCTAAATCAATTTTTTGATCCCACCATCCTCTCCTCGTAATCAATTCAACTGAGAGTAAATCGTGGCCAGTGGCTTGGCGTGAATTGCGATATGTCGATTTTTATGTCATTTAAACCCATGGAAAAGGATCGATAAACAGAGTGTTCGCAGCGAACACCTTATGAATCGATTCTTTACCATAGGTTTAAATGGCATAGCAATCGATACATCGCAATTCACGCCACGGCACTGATCGTGGCTATCTTATTCTTCCTGAACATGACGAGGGATGAGGTCAAAAATTCCGCTGATATCAGTTTCATCCACTAGAAAAAAAACACATTGGATCTTGAGTCCAGACTCTTAAAAACATCGACAAGAAAAAATACTCTCGATTCAATCAGAATCTAGCTTAAATCAAGAACCAAGCCTCTTGATTTGAGCGGATTTCCTTTTGATTTAAGCTTAAATCTGATTGAATCAAGAGTATTTTTTCTTGTCAATGTTTTCAAGAGTCTTAACTCTAGATTCAATGTGTTTTTTTTCCAGTGTACACTGAGAAAAAAAGTTCAGTCATGTGAGCCGAACGTACTGTGTTCAATATCGGCCGATTTGTTCGGTTCATGCAACCGCTCTCTCCGTTCTGGAAACCGTATCTTCGGGTCATGCAACTGAGCTTTTTCGTTGGTTCTGTTCGGGTTGAACGCTCGGTTGCATGAACCGAGGATACGACTCCTGGAACCGAGAGAATGGTTACATGAACCGAACAACACGGCCGATATTGAACACGGTGCATTCGGCTCATATGATCGAAGTTTTTTTCTCAGTGTACTGATATCAGTTAGATCCGCCAAACAAAAGTTTAGTGATATCAGTATAGAATCTCTCCACTCGTTTTTAGCCAATTCATATGAGAGATTATGTAGCTGGTGTCGGGGCATATGTTAAATTGGCAATGTCTGATATCCCAGAAACTAAAAATAGCATCATCCAAACATGAGATGCAAATCTTGATTATTTTTATATTTTCAAAACAAACTTGAATAAACTGATCTAAAAAAAAAAAACTTGGTACGAAAATGTGGAAAAATGTATTCATATAAATGGTATTAAATTACTGATATCAAAGAAATGTCTGCTGCTGTAATTTGGCCCAAAAAGAATACGCCAACCCACAATTTTTTGTTCAGAGTAGGACCATATTGAGGGTGGCACGTGAGAAGCGGCTGCACCAGTTGTCATCACAACTAGGGGACCAAAATGAGAGAATAGAGAAACGAAAGGGAGAGGAAGCAGAATGAAAAGTAACGATGAGTACCGCTAAAAATTCCTTTTTAGACGGGAACTGTATTTGACATGAGTGGAGAGGATAGTTTTTTTCTTTTTTTTTTTCTTAATAGTTATTCAAGGTTTTTAATCCATTTGAGGATTCTGCAACCTTAAATGAGCATCGGGTTAGAGTTAGTACACATCCATGCTCCATGCTTTTAAATATTTAGGAATAAAAGCTGTGTGAAGTATTTTTCTGCAGATCCACTCGTCAGTTCCTTGAAAATTTGTCGCCACCGCCGGGATTCGAACCCAGGACCCGGGACCTATTCTTCTAGAGTCAGATGCGCTGACTTCTATACAGGCCAACCCGGCCGACTTAGAGGATAGTTGCTTGAGAGAATTTAGAGACTTGAGGTTATGTCTTAGGGTCTACGTTCGACTCATCGAAAATCGCAAGAGTAACGTGGCCCTCTAAATCGAAGGGAACCACGGGGAAGGTGTCCCTCCGCCCCGCTTTAATTTTCGCCGTTAATAGAGTCTGGTTTTTACGATGACCGGAAAGATCGGAGGGTTCGTCGGTGAACGTGAGAGAATGGCATGGAAATAAAAAGCGGCGGGATTTAGTGTTTCCCGAAGCTGGTTCGGATGAGCCTCGATGAGCTTGCAAACGCCACTCGCAGCGAGCAGATCTGCGTGAAAAAGTGACTATATCCCGCGACGCGCCTGGAAGGAAATCCGGGCATCCGTCACTGCTTGGCAATGGGAGACACCCCTCGAAATAAAAAAGCGGAGACTCGCGCCGCGAACATAAAATCAAAAAGAAGGCGAAAGGTCACCGTACGGCGACGGCGACGCGACGATCAAGCAACTTGCGGCGGCGCCGCACACTGGATCGAATCAATCAGGGAAGTCGGACAAAATTTTGAAACTTTAAGCTTATAACTCCGTTTATACAAGGCTTTAAGGTTCTAAAGGTGGTTTTATTGGTTCCCTCGTAACATTTTCTACCAGAAACACCCCTCGAAATGTGACGAAATAAACATCAAAATTCGCAGTTTTTGTTAAATATTTCATGTCCGACCTCTCTAATAGACTCGATCCACCGTGCGCCGCCGCGCCACCGAAGGATCACCCCTCGCCGCTGAAACTGACATAAAAAATATTTCTTTTTGATAAAGCATTGAACACGTGAAATTCAATTTCTCATTCCGAACACCGCCCGGTCGATATTCTGATAAACGCATCCAGAGGGATATTCGCTCATCCCCGTCCCATTTCACGCTCAAATACTCGGGTTAATTAGTTTTTTTGACCGGCGGCATTTTCGAGTGCCTCCCTGTCGCCCCGTTGACGCGAGTTGATCATCATAAATTTAGTGGTCATCCCCAGGGCTCCGACGCGTCAAATTCCGTGCATGTCTTTGACTTTGAATTTTTGCCCAGGAATTGGGGCTGTTCATAAATTACATAACGTCATTTTTCCCATTTTTTGACAAGCACCCACCCCTTGTAACGCAATCGTAACCCTGGTCCAAACATTCCCAAAATAATTACGTAACATTAACTTCGACACCCACCCCCCTTTTTACAGAAAAAAACCCGAGAGAATCCAGACTGAAACCTGGAGGAGGGCATAGCTTCCAAAGTTCCAAGAAGGGCAAGTTTAACAAAGACGCACAAAGTTGCAGTATTAAATGAATAAAGAGAAAGGTAAAGAGTTAGGAGTAATCTGACTGCAAATTGGATCATACTTAGCAAAAAGGAACCAGCGCGGTTACAGTGATGTAAAAAGATTGCTTCTTCATACTTACCAAGAAAATCCCCCAGAATAACAAACAGTTTTGACTTTCCACGAAAAAATGGTTGATTTTGAAGGAAAATAATTATGTAAATTTCAACACTGTGCCTGTAGAAACAAAGAAGTTGCACGATTTTGGAAACACTGTAATCGCGCTGGTTGTTTGCTAAATGCACGCAAGCCAATTGTCTCCCGTCAAATATTCAAAGTCGAAAAAAAAAACTTTGAAAAAAAAAGTTGAACGTGGAAACAATTGTTAAACCTTGCCCTAAACATGGAGTCTTAGGGGAGGGGAATAAATTTTAATCCTTTTTCTCAATGCAGACTTGATGCGATTTTTTGCGTTTCTGAAAAGCGTGGTCCATTGATTTCCATCTCTTTTTCCTGAAATGAATGTAAAAAAAACCCCACTTGTTTTTTAGAAATACCATACCCTGGGTTTGTTCAAGAGTTTAGCGACTCGAAGAGACTATCTTCAGGGTGTAAATTCTCATCAGTGGCGAGGCGTGAATGATTGACTATCACGGAGAAAAAGAGCACGAGGTTGTTGGATGATATGAACATTTCCAAATTATTGTGGTAGTACCCCAACTAATTATGGTAGCACCCCAATTAATTATGGTAGTACCCCAATAAATTAGGTAACTAACCCAAATGTTTCGGTACTACCCTAACTTGAGTTGCGGTACTAATACAATCAATTAGAAATGTCCATATCATCCAACAAATTGGGGTAGTACCCCAATATTAGAGGGTAACCCCTGACACTTTTTTTCCGTGATTGATATTTCCCCATTTGAGTCCGCGGTAAAGAATCGATTAATTAGGTGTTCATTGGAAATACCCTGTTCATAGATCCTATTCCAATGTTTAAATAACAGATCAATCGATATATCGCAAGCACGCCACGCCATTGATTCTTATCTGAAGCAGATTTGAGACTGAGTGAACGCAAGGCGAACGTCGTAGGAGAGGGCACGGAAATCGCAACCCTTCTGCTCAAGAGTAAATTTATATTCGGGCTCGCGCACCGTGTAACCTTGCGGGGTGCAATTGCATTCTCGATGCTGACCTTAGGAATCTGATAGCAATCTTCAATCGCGAAAGGTGAGGCGGGAAGCGGTCCGACTTTAAATCAATTCGGCTCGACTTAGCGCTAATGATAAGGTACTACCATGCAAGGTCCATTTAGGTTCCGGTTCGTCCGTTCGTTACACCGCATTGACGAATCCAACAAATTGGCAACATTGCTTTTCATTCACTTGAATCCATTGAAATGTATCGATTCTCGGAGAGGTTAGACGCCTCGGCAAGAATCGATCATTCAACACAGGTTTAAATGGAGGAAACCTAGTGTTGCCAAATGAGGATGTTGCATGTGTGAGGAATTTGCGATTTGACTATTGATACTTGTGTAAAAGTTCGCGAGAAACACGATGGTGCCACTGTTTTCTCTGAAATCATCTCCCAAGCTCAAAAAAAGTTCTCAAAGTGAGGCCAAAATGGAGAGGATATCCCACCCTACCCTGAGAGTCCACCTCTACATCAAAACAAACTTTCCATGCAAAGATAGGGAGCAAATACATTAGCAGGGTTGCCGTGTTTTCAGTTTTGGAGTCCCCCAAATAAAGTGGCAACCCTGCTAATGTATTTGCTCCCTATCTTTGCATGGAGAGTTTGCTTTGATGTAGAGGTGGACTCTCAGGGTAGGGTGGGATATCCCTTCCATTTTGGCCTCACTTTGAGAGCTTTTTTTGAGCTTGGGAGATGATTTCAGAGAAAACCAGTGGCACTATCGTGTTTCTCGCGAACATTTACATTAGAATCAATGGTCAAATCGCAAATCCCTCACACATGCAACATCTTCATTCCCGGATCCGCCTCTGTCACACTATCAACAGTAGGCGCCTACAAACCTAAGTGGATACTTCACTTATTGCACAATGCTTGAAGTATCCACTCAGGTTTGTAGGAGCCAATGCGCGTTTCACGCTGGCCGCCCGCCCGCCCCAGCGCTGCTTTCACAGCATAGTGAGCGTTCTAAATCATTATGAAATTTGAATTGCGAATAAGCAAATCGGTGGATGAAATCAACAAATACGTACATCAAAGTGCTACGTTGAGGGTGTTTTTTCTTTCTTTAAGAGCAAAACTATTCGACAGGTCCTCATTAAAAAGGTCTGTGAATTTTCATCACTTCTAAAAAAATTTCGCAGAATTAATTGCAAGGAAACATTTTGATCAGTTTCCTCGAAAAGTACAAAACATTATCGAAGGTTTCGAAACGTTGGAATTTGGATTCGCATTTACATGTATCGTTTTTAGCCACAAATTTCAGAGGATTTCCTTTTTGAGGTTAACAAATGGAGAATTTGTAGGTTTCTGAAATTTGATGAATTTCATTTTCAAGTGAAGACAGAAAGATTACCGGGTGAATGAACACGAGATGCCCTCGCTTCATAAATGGAACAATTATTGAGGGCGGCATGATTAAGCAAGCAAAAGCTTGGAAAATACTGCGAAATCAGATCTTCAAGCAATCTCAGATGAAGCAGGAACAAATGTGCTTGCAAATTGACCATTCCTCGGAAATTTTCAAAAGGTTCCGTTTACAAATGGACTACATTTTGCAATTTGGAACCATAAATTCTAGCTCGATTTAAAAACAACGTGTGTGCCATTAGTATCCCTATGCACATAAGTGTTTTTCTAGAAGAGCCAGAATTTATAGTTCCAAATTGCTAAATGCAGTCCAAATATTCTCCTGTAAAAATTAAATTGCTTGATAAAATTTTGGCAACGGCATGTCCTTTCTGTTTTTTTCTTTTCTGCTTAACGTGTCACATTTTCCAGCAAGGAACCACTATTTCTGGTTCGAGTTTTAGAGATACCGCATGTATATGCAATGACTTTCTCCATACGCGTAATTCCCTACACATCCAGGCTAAAAATATTAGTTCTTTGTTGCAAAATGAAACCCAATCCGGATAACCCCAAGCAAGGCAACGTCGTGAGTTTGGCGTGGGTATACGGAGAGACCGCAAGAAAATTTCAATTATTGACAAAATAGCGATAAGTCTATTTTCGAGCGGACATAAAATGAGTCGGTCACGTGGTAAAGCCATATCTTCCGCCGTGTCTGTCTTAATGTCACCAGTCGGAACTAACTCGGACCCGAAATATCCGTTTGTATTATATCGCCGAGCCGTGTCACTCAGCCAAAACCCCCGCCACCCACCCTTCCGATGGACGAGCATCTTTACTTATTCAGAGCCTATCTTTTGTGCAGATTTGTCGATTACAGAAAGTGGGTCTATTGTGTCCATGACAAATTCATAGCTCCCTTGATTTGGGCCAAGTGCGCGCACGTGGTGCAGCAAAATTGCAACGTTTCAGATACTGCGCAACACTTCCATTTTTCGGAAAGACTGAGTTGGCGCGCTTTCAAAAGCTTCAGAAACTTTTTGAAAACTACTCGATCATTATTCTGAGATACATATCGTGGGCCAACGAAAAATACCACCTAACTAACAATGGAGATGTTGCATGTGTGAGGAATTTGCGATTTGACCATTGATTCTTATGTAAAAGTTCGCGAGAAAGACGAGGGTGCCATTGGTTTTCTCTGAAATCAACTCCCAAGCTCAAAAAAAGCTCTTAAGTTGAGGCCAAAATGGAGGGGATATCCCACGCTATCCTCAGAGTCCACCTTCACATCAAGACAAGCTTTCCATGCAAAGATAGGGAGCAAATACATTAGCAGTGTTGCCGGGTTTTCAATTTTAGAGTCCTTAAATAAAGTGGCAGCCCTGTCAATGTATTTGCTCCCTATCTTTGCATGAAGAGTGTTTGTCTTGGTGTAGAGGTGGACTCCGAGAATAGCGTGGGATATCCCCTACATTTTGGCCTCGACTTGAGAGCTTTTTTTGAGCTTGGGAGTTGATGTCAGAGAAAACCAGTGGCACCATCGTGTTTCTCGCAAACGTTTACGTAAGAATCAACAATCCAATCGCAAATTCCTCACACATGCAACATCTCCATTTAGGCAAAAATGAGTTAGCGACTTTGCCGCACTCCACAGTATAAAATACGCTGGAGTACCTTTATAGGGAGAGTATGGACAACGCGAAAATTTGGAGGTTAGGTTTGATCGGGTCATGGAGCTCTTGGGGCCCAAAAGAGGAGCCATCCTATGAACTCGAATAATTCAGTGGTACTAATTTTGACATTTCAACTAGTTAATATGATCAAATATTATAGGAGCGCGTATATAACTTTTGATTTCGCATACATTTCCTCAATTTCAAAATTTTAATCCTTAAAGACGCTTGTTTGCAATGTGCTGTCGGCCATATTGAGTAATCTTCCAAATGCATAGGTTGGCAGCGGCATTTTTCTTGCGGTTTTCGTTTTTCACGTTGCCGCCCTTTTGGGCCCTAAGAGCTATACACTGAAAAAAAAAGTTCGATAAATCCGAATTAGTTAGGATCATATGTATAGAACCACGATTTTGTTCGGTACACACAACCGAATTATTCGGTCTGCTCAGCCGAACTGTTCGGTCCACTGAACCGAACTGTAAGAATTTATTATGGTTCGGTCGCACAAACCGAACAATTCGGTTGAACAGGCCGAATAATTTGGTTGTGAGTACCGAACAAAACCTGATTCCATATGATTCTAACTAGTTCGAACTTTTTTTTTCAGTGTATGACCAAATTAGTTCGTCAGTTCTTTTTACCGTACAAGTTCGGTTTGAAAACCGGAAATTCAGTTTGACGAACCGAATTAGTTGGGATGATATGGAACACCGAAAGTTGGTACATACGGTCGAACTTTTTTTTCCATTGGCATAGCTCCAATAAAATCTCAAAATTCATTCTCTCTGAGAGACATTTTTAGTTTTTTACCGCACCCAGTTGTTAGTCAGCGCGGGAGTGGTCAAAAGCATCAAGATAGCGAGTGCTGCTGGTATCAGGTGATTCAAGTTGGACACCCAGCTAAAATTCAGTTTATAATCTCGGAGGTGTGATTCTGACACGTTATATGAACTCCTTCAAGACATCAAATATGCAACCCCTCTACAGATGTGTCTAAATAGTTATCGCCCGGTGTTTAAGGGCGTACTTGAAGGCGCATTTCCCAACCTGGCTTCTCAGTGAGTTTTCCCTTCGGACTTCTAACTGCCGTGGCGTTGTTTCTTCAGTTTTTCCTTCGTAATTTCCGTACCACTCCAAGCACGTTTATTGCCTCGAAACTTGCTGTAAAATCAAGTTAAGGGACTTGTGTAGCTTGCAGCCTGCATGGACAAATTGGATGCCAGTCCTAAGATCGCCACTTGCCGTCCAATGAGAATCACACAATGTTTTAAATATTTAGAGCTGCTGTTGGATGGTCAGTAATGCCACAATAATGTCCGAGGCCTCTTTTAGTTCCTACATAACGAGTATTTGTGTGATGCAATGGCTATATAGCTGTATAGAATATATGATTAACAACTATGAATCAGGAAAAATTATTATGTATAGAGTCATCATATCGAAAGCACTCATAGCTTAAATGAATTTATTTATTTTATGTATGGGAAACTCACGTGAAACTTCATCAAATTTTGATTGTTGTGCTCAGTTTTACATGATTATTATACAGTCTTTTTATGTTTTATATGTATTTACCGCGATACACATTAAAATTATAGCAAATCCATTGAATAATTAAGTACAATGATAACTTTGATAAATAAAGATGGAGTTGATTCAAAGGTTGGAAAAGCTAAATTTAGTAATCAAGTTAATTGACAAAGCTACCTTTAATTTAGTATTGTGTGTGTTATAAACCGGCGAAAATCAGTTGGATTTTTAGGCCGTAATTTAACCTAGAGATTTTCGAGACAAATTGCCATTTGACGACGTCTAAAGACTCAAATACATTATACATCCACACCTTGTTGTTTTTCAAACAACCGATCAGCTTTGGTACAAAATTAATAAGAACATATCATCTCCACCTACTGTTATCGAATAAAACGTAGGTGATATTTTATTAATGAAGAATACCTGTCACTTCAAAATCATACACTGTCCTTAGTACGTACTTTCTTCATTACACACAAATTACAGTTGAGCGGTAGACAGAATGAGGGTCAAACATAGGACCGGAAAATGTGATATAAAGTGATAACACGCCCAAGTGATATAATGTAAATAAAATAAATATAACAAAATGAGCGTTTCAACAAGAATCACACAACGGCAATTGCAAATTTTACCACGAACCGCACAGTTCTAATCGCACAATTTCTGTCCAGGATTTGTCAATTGATTTACGTACACGTTACGTATTTTAACATTAAATATTTAAATCATTTTGTATTGAAGATGAAAATAAATCCATCGTGTGCTTTTTTTTTTAATACGTTTTCTACAGTGGTACATGCGGTTCTTCCAGCGTACATTTGCGTAGAAAATAATCTTGTACAGAGTTAGGAAGTGCCCATCCCACTGTTGAAGCTCCTGAATTCACACCCCACCTTGAGAGCGCTACAAGTTCCTTGACGGTGGAATGATTTTTACCTAATTAATTAACACGTTTCGTCACTCAAATACGAGTTTGCTTTTAAAGGCCGGGCTGTGCGGTTGTGCAGGGGAGTGCAAAAGTGGGATGGTGAGTTGGAGGGTGGAAAATGGTGGGAAAAGGGGGCACGGAGTGTACGCGAGGGGAGCTCCTGTGATTAATTGCATTTTGTCTATTGTTCTCTTAATCCGCTGTGATATGTTCTTAGTTTGGAAAGTAAGCCTTTGCAGTTAATCCGGCTCTAAGTTTACGAAAGAATGAGAGAGATTAGGGAATCCACAAGTTACAGATTATCGTTTCTCTCCGAGTCTTGTGAACATAACATAATGTCGTAAGGCTATAATCAATGACTTCGAACCACATGCCCACTTCACACGTTGAAAATGACAGCTGGAAGTGAGCCTACGTAGTCGTTGCTCGATGATCGTAATTTTGTACCGGAAGTTTTCTGTTTTTTATTTGGTTTGGACGGATTTTTATTACAACTGTTAATAGACAAGCTTATTTAACCTCATTGAATGCTGAATTTCGCTCACTGGCCCGCAAATTCCTAGGTTGCATTCAACAGACGCAATAAATACTCCTATTTTCATCTCTCCTTTCCAACGCAATAGCCGTTGCACTTATGATTTTTTTCAAAACTCTCGCTGTGAATAACGTCGTTTTAATAGGCGAAAGAATGTAAGAACATTTCAATGCTGCAAAATGTTGCAAAGAAGCTGTTGGAGGTTTTGAACTGGAAAATCTGTCGATTTTCCCTCTGGCTTTACGTAAAACTAAGCAGCCCGTTTTACACAAATTACGCTGTCATATATATTTTTTGGCAAAATTGAACTGTTTGAGTCAATTCAACAATGTTGAATTAGAGTTGCGTTTCTTCGTCAGGGATCCGACGAATGGAGATGTTGCATATGTGAGGGATTTGCGATTTGACCATTGATTCTTATGTTAAAGGTCGTGAGAAACACGATAGTGCCACTGGTTTTCTCTGAAATTGTCTTCCAAGCTCAAAAAAAGCTCTCAAAGTGAGGCCAAAATGGAGGGGATATCCCACCCTACCCTGAGAGTCCACCTTTACATCAAAACAAACTCTCCATGCAAAGATAGGGAGCAAATACATTGACAGGGCTGCCACGTTATTTGAGGACTCTTAGACTGAAATCACGGCAACCCTGTCAATGTATTTTCTCCCTATCCTTTGCATGGAGAGTTTGTCTTGATGTAGAGGTGGACTCTCAGGGTAGGGTGGGTTATTCCCTCCATTTTGGCCTCACTTTGAGAGCTTTTTTTGAGCTTGGAAGATAATTTCAGAGAAAACCAGTGGCACCGTCATGTTTCTCGCGAACTTTTACATAAGAATTGATGGTCAAATCGCAAATCCCTCACACATGCAACATCACCATTATCGAAGGCGAAGCTTTTGGATTTCAAATTGTTTCGATTGATTTGATGATCAGAGACGGACTCCCTTAGATTTTCGATTAATCGATCAATGAAATGATCGTCCGTCCCTAAATCAGTTTCCATTTGCTTTCAGCTCTTATTTGAATCTAAAATCTATGTTTGTGTGTTTCAGACGCTGGAGGAGGGATGTAGGGGGTGCGAGGGCGACATCGTGTCGGAGACGACGGCCAAGTTGCGGAGAGGGCGCAAGTGGCCGGCGCGGCGCCCACAGCTCAGCGCCGCGGCCATAATGTCAACGCGCCCATTTTCAATCGCTGAGGCCAACTCGAGTTTCGGATAGCGAACACATCGTAGAACCGCCGTCTGGATGGTTTCATGATGAGAAATGGAATCACCAATAACAGCAATATTGTCAGTGGTGCCGCCAAGCATCTCGTCGCCGACGACGCCCAGCAGCTCCTTACCGCGCCCAAGTTCTGGCTCCGACCAAGTAAGCTCGCAATCCGGTTGTTTCTTCCTTTTCTTTTACTTGCGCATGCGCTAAGTAGATTAGCAGTACGCCTGATGTGTTATTAACTCTAGAGTACCGTTATAGACAGAGTATGGCCATTTCTGTGCCGGTTTTTTATTGGTCGCGAGAAAATAGGCTGACACGGTGTTCTTACGGTCCTAAATAAACAAACAAGATGGCTGTTATCAGCAAGCAAGTTTGAGCTTATGCACATCTTTCATCCTCCTGTGATAAAGGCGAAAGGCAATTTAACGGGTTTTTCGTGTGTTTTCCATATGTTATTCGTAGATATGCTAGTTTAAATTGCTTTTTGTAAATCTACCCAGATTCACTTTGGGATCTTATCTCCAAACTCGCGTCTCTCTTCGTATTAGCACCCAGCAAATCGGTCTCTCGGAAGACAAGGACAAACCGGCGCGCGGCGCTTTCGCTTAGACATTTTACAGAATGGCTTTTAATCAGAAAAGAAAGTCAGGAATCGAATGTTTCCAAGAAACAGCGTTGAGTATTTCTCCCTTTAAAAAATGAAGTAAGACAGTACTGCCGAGCTAAGGAAAAACGTCATAGGAAAATTCGAGGGTTGCCAAATTTCCTCCCAGAATACAGTCATTTTTGAAGAAAGTTATGAATATTTTTCCTGGAAATTTTCAGGAATTCAAGGTGAAATTGAGAACAAATTATCGGAAAAATTGGAGGAAAAATCTTTACAAATTTTCCTGAAAATTGGTGATTTTACGGAAGGAAATTTGGCAACGTCTGAAGCCCCATACATCGTTTTTCCTTAGCACGGCAAAGTAGGTCTGCAACGTCGCAAATCGAGATATACGTTCCGTAATACCGTTGATATTACCCTTATTTATCTTTATCTTCCTTCTATCCTTTTTCCTTGTCGTCATCTTCTTCTCCTCTTTCTTCGTCATCTTATCGTCCCTCTATTCTTTTCCTCCCTGTCTCTCTCCTTTCTCTTCTTTTCCATATAATACTTTTTTCGATTTCTAATTATTCACCGCGTGGCATATTACAGTAGCGCAATAGTCTCGGCTATCCGCGCTTCAGTTACCCGAGATTTGGATTATTTGCCGTCTTTTCTTTTGCGACTTTTTTCTGGGAGTAATAGGAAAAGGGCCCAATCTCTTCAGATCTAGAAAAAAAACTCTCTTTAAATGCATTGATAAGATCGCAGTCAAGAAGAGTTCGAAAAACACAGTGCGGCCGGCGTTAAACGTATATTGGCGCCTGCAAGAGTTTCGGAATACTTCATGCATTGCGCCTAAGAGCGCGGTCGGCGCGACGCTCATATCAGCGCCTACAAGACTGCATGAATACTTCTCGCACTGCGCCAAACGCAATGCAGTCGGCCAGTTGGCGTGAAATGCTTATTGACGCCAACAAGACTGTAGAAATGATGTAGGGCTGCGTCTTATCATTCTTGACTTTCTACTCCAGTTTTCACCACGATAAAAGGGAAAATATGTGCCCTCTTTGTAACGATTTAGAAATTCTCATGATATTTAATTCTTTGTTGGTTACATCAAAAGAAAGTAGAACAAAAAAAATATCGCGTCGAAATTTTCGATACTTTTACTTGAAATAATTTAGGTAAATTCGCGGAAAAATTTCAGAAAAACCGTGTGTATCATTTTGAAAACATTTATTAAGAATAAAATGTAAAGTGGTGCATAATGTTGCAATCAGAGATAAATATACGCTTTCTCACGGGTGCACCCGTTGGGTTTTGAATCCATGCATCTCTTAAAAACCTTGAACATGATTATTCCACAATTTCATACGTGTAGAATTTTTCAGTGGTTGGAGGCCGCGTAACGGCAACAGGCCCTTATTTCACTTTTCAAAGGTTTAGGAAAGCTCCCTGGGCCATTCGTGTTGCGAGGGCTATCCATCGAGAGGAAACATGCCCGTAATTAAGTAAGGAGGGAACGAACAGTCTTCCGCGATGTAGTTATCTACCACAAACTACCAAGGTTGCCAAATTAACGCTTCTTCGTTGAATATTGAATATTCGCGCAAACATGTGATTTTCAAGACTAATAAAATTAGCGCCATCCTATACATCTCCAAAAAGTTAAAAAAGGGGGCATTTGCGCAATTCTATCGATAAATCGATTGATATGCCATTTAAACCTATGGAAAAGTATCGATAGACAGGATGTTCGCAACGGAGACCTTAATAATCGATTCTTCACCATTCCCTCTTATGGAGGAATATCGATAATCGATTACTTACGTCTCGCCACTGGTTTTGTAGATCCTTCGGGAAATCCAAGGGCGTGGGGGGGGGGGGGGGGGAGAAAGAGAGATATAGAGGAGGGAAGGGATTTGCGGTAGATTGAAATGACGGGGACGAGGAAAATGGAACACGTAAGAGTGATTTGCGGAATGGAAGGCAATGGACTGAGCGACGGGACGGCGCGGAGGACGATCGACAGGGATAGGGACAGGGGACAGGTCGTCTGCAATCGAAAAGTGAAGCCCTCCTAAAACAGAGAACATTAACATCGATGTGGAGCACACTGGGCCACGGTCAACTCCGAGAGAGTTGTGTCCAGTCCCGCTCCTGGTAATCGATGCACCGCACTTCTGCCGCGCCGAGGAAAAACGCCGTATGAACCTCCAGGCGTTGCCAAATATCCTTCGATAAAACGCAATTTTCTTGGTAAACATATGAATGTTTTTCGTCCAATTTCTCATGTAATTTTGTTCGCAATTTCACGTAAAGTTCCTGAAAATTTCAAGGAAAAATATGCAGAACTTTCCTCAAAAATAAAAAGTTTATCGAGGGAAATTTGACAACTCTGGAATGTTCATACGGCGTTCTTCCTTAGCACGGCAGACTTGGCTTTTCTATTCTTTTAGAGAATGCAATCAACGATGAAACTACGGAAACACCAATTTCTATCGGCGCACAGTGGTACGAGCTAATAGAATAGGTCGGGGATGAAATTATTGGTTTAAATTTCAAACATTAATGTTTATTTTGTCACAAATTCAATTTCAATGGGTGTCTCGGAAAGAAAAATTTACGTAAAAGCAATAGAGCCATTCTTGAACTTTTTTATTTCATATTTTCAAAAATATAAGCTTTCAAAATTTGCAGATTTTGGCCGATTTTTTCTATTGACTCGGTCCAGAGTGCGACGCCGTCTGATTTCCATTCTATTTAAAACTATTGATAAAAAAAAAAAAAAAAAAAAAAAAAAAAAAAAATGTTGCTTCCGATTGCAAAAATTACTTTTGAAAATCGTGATGTACTTCTACTTCTCCTTAATAACAGAAGAGTCTAAAGATGAGAAGAGTGTCCTCGAAATGGCCTCAATTTTTAAAGGAACGAAAACAAAAAATCGGTAAAAAGCATTGCAGAATTTTTGCGATAGCATGCCTTCAAAAATGAGGAGTTGAAAACGCATGTTGATGACGGTGAGAGTGTAGCGAATCGTCCGCCTAAGTCCCCAGGATAAGACGTCTTTCCATTTATTTTAGTGGTGCTAGAGACCCTGTGGAAAATCGACTCTTCTTTTCAAGTTGTAATTTGAGTCGCCAAAGCCCTACCAACACCATTGAATGACTTATAGGCGAGCTCTCATGTTCTATTTTCTGCTGCAAACGGTAGATTAACTTTTTTTGCGATTTTTAACGGTGTGACAAGTAAAAAAGCGAAAGGTTAAAGTGGACTCAGGACAGAAGTACTGTAAAAATTGGCAAATCTACGGGTCTTGGGAGGTTATAATATTAATATCAATTATTATTTTTCTTTAGCTTTACTTATCAGATTGTTTTAATCCAGAAATATTCAGCAAATGTGGTCAAATTAAATAAAGGTGTCATTTCAAAAAAATGTTGAGGGAAGAAGGTTTCAGAAAACTCCGAAACAGAAGATGTGCCAATTCTTATCTTAATACTAAAATTTATACAAAGTTGCGTCACTCTTGTGTGACTGATATTTGACCACTTAATCTCATTTTGTTATTCGACCAAAAATAGGATTGGATCAAAAATATTTAATCATTATTTTAAAAAGTTAATTGTTCTACCCTTTCAAACAGTGACTGGTCCTGGCAATATTATTAGTCCAATAATTCGAGAAAAGCATGCCTTCGAAAAGAAGGAGTTGAAAACTCTTGTTGATGTCGGTGAGAGGGTGACGAATTGTAATAATATATTGATTAATATTGGTTCAATTGTTTTTGTAAATGGGTTTCAAAAAAATTTTCGAGCAACCCTCTTTTTCTAAACTTTTATTTCTAATTATTCTCAAGGTGGAAATTATATTTTAAAACCGTGACGTTACTTTGTTGGAGATGATAATATTTTTATAACTTTACAAATATATAAATAAAAATACAACATTTTTAAAATGTAACCTGAAAGGTTAGATACAATTTACACGAAGTCGATACAATCATGATTGGCAGTTATCCCTTTAAAATAAGCGGTGAAAAACATGGAACGTGGCAAATTGAGGAATATGCATGTTTTTTATTGTCCGTCGGTGATGAGAAAATGTGTCACAGCGCATACACCACCGTGTAATTTCAGCGGTAATCGTGATCTTCTGCCGTCAAGTCGAGGCGACACAGTTGAAGGCGCCCTAAGCAACTATTTCACCACAGAAGTATTGCACAGTATCAGACGGAAATGAAGGCGCACTATCGAGTGCAAATTGACTGGTATCGTTTACAACTGTATAGAGTCCTACTGATCATACTATATACGGCTCTTGCGCGATCGATTTTTGTAAAACTTGGTGCCAGAAAGTGTTTTATAACGATAAAGTCGAATTTACAGTCAAATATTCAAAATTCAAAAATCCAATATGGAGAAAGTGACCTAAAATGCTATCTTTGCGACTTCAAAATTTTACAACTTTGCGATCGAAATTATATCTATTCTTTTTCTGTTCAGTTTCAAAATCTATGTACTCTCGGCTAATTTAGGTTATAATGTCGGCGCTTTCTTCAACCTTATTGTGTGAAGACTGCTTGTCTATTTATTAATTTTATTATTTTATTCCTTTGACTTTTTTAATTCCTCATTTGATCATTCAGAGAAATATAATGAACTATCCTCATCATTACATCATTGACGCAAAAGCAAAAAAGCGAGATAATAATAACACTAATCATGAGTTAGTTTGCTTTGACACTTTTTCAACTCTTCGGACCCGTTTATCTAAAGAGCTATAAATTTCGGATCTGCTTTTGTTAGTTCAAGGATTCTTACTCATACTTATTTTTCCCTTTCGTAACAAAAATATCATATAAATCATACTTGAAGGAAGAATTAAAATAATATTTTCAGTAGCGAGGAGAGGACTATCGATATTTCCCCATTTGAGCTACGATGGTAAAAGATCAATTATTAAGGTGTTCGATGCCAACATCCTGTCCATCGATACTTTTCCATAGGTTTAAATGGCGTATCAATCGATTTATCGCAAAGCACACCACGCCACTTAATATTTCGCAACGTGTCTCGGAAAAATATCGGCAGATATCAGAGTGTTCACATCGGTTCATCCACCTCCAAACATAGAATGTGGCAAGAAATTTTGAAAAATACGAACAGAGATACATGGCTAGATTGTTTTACCATAAATTTACCAACTCTTTTAAACTTTTTTAGTGGCATAAAGTGTATTTTATGCAGCAGAGAAAGTAGCCCCCACCCTCGCCCTACCCTTAAAAGCGGCTTCGCGTGGAGATTAGTGATTTTTGTTTCTTTAATTTTGAGTATTGTTTTTGAAAAAATCGTTGGAGCTCATCGCATCAAAGCTTGTTAATTTCAGCTTCTAGTGTGAAATCATCCTTTTAAACTGTATTTCCTTTTTTTACCAACGACAAAGAAAGAAACATTATGTCATTCTAAGGTCTCGATGCGACCATGAATTGGTGCGAACCACAAACTCATCCTCGTTTCGATTTACAGAACGAGGTATCCGTGGTCACCTCTGAGGTAGTTATACACTACATCTTGTGGCTTTAATGTGTGACTGCGAAACCCAATAATGTGTCCTTGAAATGGCTGGTGAAAAATGTGATACCATTAAATAATTCCTATAATTTGCCCTGGTTGAAACATTTCCACGTCCTTTTTCTAACGCATGCCATAGTATAACATACATAACGCATGCCGTAGTATAATACGCATGACGGAAGTTTGGGCCATATTGTGTAAAAGAAACTAAGTAGTGTTACTAGTAGAGTATATACCCGCTGAACTTCGTTTCTCCCCTCAAATAGTGGAGGAAACGTGTCTCATATCGCATTTGAAGGGTTAAGATTCCAACCTAAACATATCTAAAATTTTAGTTCTCTACGACAAAGGGTGATTCTCTTATCCACCGTACAGGTTATAGCTAGCTCATCTCATCTCAGATAGGGATTGGCTTCGGCGCACTGATTCTGGATGTTTTATCCGTATTTTCTCTTTTTCAGAGGGGTATTTTTCATTATTTTGAGAAGGTAGCGAGTTGATAAAGTCTCATGCGGTTGGGAGGCTTGTTCGGCGGGAAGCACTTTATTTGGAAAAAAATACGAGTACATGAAGAGCAAGTACAAAAAGTAAAACGAACAAACTCTTCATGAGATGAGTAAGAGGAAATTTTCAGGAAAGTCATATCATGGTCCTGAACTTTCTCCTCTGAGATAAGTACAAGAAGAAAAGAAACGTTAGCTTAAACTGCTGTAGGAAATTCTGTAGCTCCAAAATCCCTATATAGGTATTCGCGGCGCTTGGTGTCTTTATGCCTTAGGGTAAAGATGGTTAAAATTGGTCCAACAGTTACGGAATGAAGAAATTTTGGATTTCTAATGGGTGGACGGGTGATTGGTCTAATAGTCGATGTTCTTTTGTGGTTTCAGGTGAAAATACTCTGAGCCCTCATTCATGCCAGTCGGTAGTTGAGTTGAGTCCGATCGCTGTAAGCGAAAATGAAGGAGACAATTCCAGAAAAAACAGCTGTCAAAGTGGCACCGAACCAAATCAGCCTCTCAGTAAGTTATGCTTTGAATTACTTTTTGTAAACTGTTGGATTGTACATATGTACCATTACTTGCTCTACGTAGATAAATGTTACTATGTGCTGCGGTGGTAAGCAAGAAAGCCGAAATTCCATCATGATTTCCCCCTTTTTTTAGAACTTAACACTTACTAAAATAAAAATTGTTTTACCTATGCACCTCCAATTTTCAGGTCAATTTCTTGATATATTTGCGAAAGATTTCAGTAAAAACATTGTCCCAAGGTACACAAGTTTTTCGGTGAAAATACATTGTTTTCAAAAATGTAAAATGGCGTTTACGGCGTTTTTGCGTTGCATGACAGTATGTGGATGAACCAGAAGTAGTGGCTCCTTACTGTGAAAATATGTACTCCATCTGTAATGTGCCGCTGAAACCAAAGGAAATGATTACAGCTCGGATAATTTAAAATGCAGCGATGCAAGGCATAAATTGAAATCTACCCATGTAATTCAAGGCTGTTCCGGCTAGAGCCTCTCTTCTGCATAAATATCATCGTTGCAAAAGTCATACATTCGTATCCTTACTATCCCTAGCCCATAAATCCAAACCCGGCCTAAGCAATCTTGTGCCAGGAATAAGTGATAAGGCTTTCCAACCTTAATATTTGAAATTCGAACAGCGAGCCAAATAACAAATGATCCTTAAAGAATTGTATATACATTTCATGAATGGCTGGAATCGAGGTGAGAAGGAGATTCTGTGAAAAAATGAATGGGGCTCAGCAAAGAAGTGACAAGCGATTGTATATTTTTTTATTTTTTTAAATTGCTTGACTGTATAAGAAGACCAATGGATCTGTTGTAAAGTCGTTTTGAAGCTTTAGCTCAAAAACCACAACTATATACGCGCCAAAAATATCTGAACTTCCTTCCTTTAATTATTATTAGTGTAAAAAATGTGTGAATGTTTTAACTTTTTCTAAAATTTATACCACGGTAAATACATAATTTGAAACAGAGGAGGTACGTGAATTTCACGATTCCACGCGAAGCTNATGGGACGAGATAACACCTGAACTGGATTAGACCAGATAACAATCGGTGTGTTAACGTTCATATTTTCCGCGCCCGAATTGATTGACCTTGAACTCTCCTTGAATTACGCGCGGAACTGCGTGCAAGCGTCGGCCATGATGAATATCGCCGACGATGGAGCGACTCCTCTAACAAAATGTTCACCTATGCCGTAGTATCGTTTTTGAAGCGGGAAGCTTAAAAAAACGCAAATTTCTTACGTAGATTGTGAAGTTATGAGTGCATTTCAGACTTTGCCGATGCGCTCATCGTGATTTTTGAGGCATTATCTACAAGAAACAACTCTTAGTTTTGCTCTAGCAAAAGTTTGCAACAGGCCCATTCGAGAAAAGCATGCCTTCGAAAAGAAGGAGTTGAAAACTCTTGTTGATGTCGGTGAGAGGGTGACGAATTGTAATAATCTATTGATTAATATTGGTTCAATTGTTTTTGTAAATGGGTTTCAAAAAAATTTTCGAGCAACTCTCTTTTTCTAAACTTTTATTTCTAATTATTCTCAAGGTGGAAATTATATTTTAAAACCGTGACGTTACTTTGTTGGAGATGATTATATGTTTATAACTTTACAAATATATAAATAAAAATACAACATTTTTAAAATGTAACCTGCAAGGTTAGATACAATTTACACGAAGTCGATACAATCATGATTGGCAATTATCCCTTTAAAATAAGCGGTGCAAAACATGGAACGTGGCAAATTGAGGAATGCATGTTTTTTATTGTCCGTCGGTGATGAGAAAATGCGTCACTGCGCATACACCACCGTGTAATTTCAGCGATGATCGTGATCTTCTGCCAGCAAGTCGAGGCGACACTGTTGAAGGCGCCATAAGCAACTATTTCACCACAGAAGTATTGCACAGTATCAGACGGAAATGAAGGCGCACTAGCGAGTGCAAATTGACTGATATCGTTTACCACTGTGTAGAGTCCTACTGATCATACTATATACGGCTCTTGCGCGATCGATTTTTGTAAAACTTGGTGCCAGGAAGTATTTTATGACGTTAAAGTCGAATTTACAGTTAAATATTCAAAATTCAAAAATCCAACATGGAGAAAGAGGGCCTAAAATGCTATCTTTGTGACTTCAAAATTTTACAACTTTGCAATCGACATTATATCTATTCTTTTTCTGTTCAGTTTCAAAATCTATGTACTCTCGGCTAATTTAGGTTATAATGTCGGCGCTTTTTTCAACCTTATTGTATAAAGACTGCTTGTCTATTTATTCATTTTATTATTTTATTCCTTTGACTTTTTTATTTCCTCATTTGATCATTCAGAGAAATAAAATGAACTATCCTCATCATAACATCATTGACGCAAAAGCAAAAAAGCGAGATGATAATAACACTAATCATCAGTTAGTTTGTTTTGACGCTTTTTCAACTCTTCGGGCCCGTTTACCTCAAGAGCTATAAATTTCGGAACTGTTTTTGTTAGTTCAAAGATTCTTACTCATACTTATTTTTCCCTTTCGTAACAAAAATATCATACTTGAATGAAGCATTAAAATAATATTTTCAGTGGCGAGGAGTGAATGATCGACTATCGATATTTCCCCATTTGAGCTGATGGTAAAAGATCAATTATTAACACCGAAAAAAAATGAGAAGTTGATTTAACATTCTAGGTGTAAACAAAGTGTGTGAGAACTCACAAAATGCTAAATTACCCGCTACGGCAAGTTAGTTTTACATCTTGACATTGCTAAAGTAACTGCCGTAGCAGTTAATTCAGCATTTTGCAAGTTCTTGCACACTTTTAATACATCCAGAATGTTAAATGAACTTCATTTTTTTTTCAGTGAAGGTGTTCGATGCGAACATCCTGTCTATCGATACTTTTTCATAGGTTTAAATGGCATATCAATCGACTTATCGCAAAGCACATCACGCCACTGAATATTTTGCAACGTGTCTCGGAAAAATATCGGCAGATATCAGAGTGTTCACATCGGTTCATCCACCTCAAAACATAGAATGTGGCAAGAAATCTTGAAACTTACGAAAAGAGATACATGGCTAGGTTGTTTTACCATAAATTTATCAACGCTATTGAACTTTTTCAGTGGCATAAAGTGTATTTTATGTAGCAGAGAAAATAGTCCCCACCCTCGCCCCTACCCTTAAAAGCGGCTTCGCGTGGAGATGAATGATTTTTTTCTTTAATTTTGATTATTTTTTTTAAAAAAAACTGATGTAATCGTTGGAGCTCATAGCATCAAAGCTTGTCAATTTCAGCTTCTTGTGTGAAATTATCCTTTTAAACTGTATTTCCTCTTTTTACCAACGACAAAGGAAGAAACATTATGTCATTCTAAGGTCTCGATGCGACCATGAATTGGTGCGAACCACAAACTCATCCTCGTTTCGATTTACAGAACTAGGTATCCGTGGTCACTTCTGAGGTAGTTATACACTACATCTTGTGGCTTTAATGTGTGACTGCGAAACCCAAGAACGTGTCCTTCAAATGGCTGGTGAATAATGTGAAACCATTAAATAATTTCTACAATTTGCCTTGGTTGAGACATTTCCGCGTCCCTTTTCTAACGCATGCCATAGTATAAAATGCATACGCATGCCCGTAGTATAAAAAATACGCATGACGCAAGTCTGGGCCATATTGTGTAAAAGAGACGTAGTTAGTGTTACTAGTAGAGTATCCCCTCAAATAGTGGAGCAAAACATGTCTCATATTGCATTTGAAGGGTTAAGATTGCAAACCTAAACATATCTAAAATTTTAGTTCCCTACGACAAAGGATGATTTTCTTATCCACCGTACAGGTTATAGCTAGCTCATCTCATCTCAGATAGGGATTGGCTTCGGCGCACTGATTCTGGATGTTTTATCCGTTCTTTCTCTTTATCAGAGAGGTATTTTTTATTATTTTGAGGAGGTAGCGAGTTGATAAAGTCTCATGCGGTTGGGAGGCTTGTTCGGCGGGAAGCACTTTGGAAAAAAATACATGAAGAGCAGGAGGTACAAAAAGTAAAACGAACAAACTCTTTATGAAATTAAGAGGAAATTTTCAGGAAAGTCATATCATAGTCCTGAACTTTCTCCTCTGAGATATGTACAAGAAGGGAAAAAAACGTCATCTTAAACTGCTGTAGGAAATTATGTAGCCCTAAAATCCCTATGGGTATACCCGCGCCGCTTAGCGTCTTTATATGTCTTAGGGTAAAGATGGTTAAAATTGGTCCAACAGTTGCGGAACGAAGAAGGGATTTGAGTAATCTTTGGATTTCCAATGGGTGGTTGGTCTAATAGTAATATTTTTTGTGATTTCAGGTGAAAACACTCTAAGTCCTCATTCATGCCAGTCGGTAGTTGAGTTGAGTCCGATTGCTGTAAGCGAAAATGAAGGAGACAATTCTAGAAAAAACAGCTGTCAAAGTGGCACCGAACCAAATCAGCCTCTCAGTAAGTAATGTTTTGAATTAATTTTTAAACTGTTGGTTTGTACATATTTATACCATTACATGCTATGTGTAGATAAATGCTATTAAATATAAATGTGCCAGAAATAGTGACCCCTCATTGCGGAATGTAATCCATCTATAATGTGCCGCTGAAACCAAAGGAAATGATTACAACTCGGATACTTCAAAATTCAGCGATGCAAGGCATAAATTGAAATTTACCCATATAATTCAAGGCTGTTCCGGCTAGAGCCCCTCCTCTGCAGAAATATTATCGTTGCAAACGTCATACATTCATATCCTTACTATCCCTAGCCCATAAATCCAAACCCGGCCTAAGCAATCTTGTGCCAGGAATAAGTGATAAGGCTTTCCAACCTTAATATTTGAAATTCGAACAGTGAGTCAAGTAACAAATGCTCCTTACAGAATTGAATATTTATTTAATGAATGGCTGGAATCGAGGTGAGAAGAAGATTCTGAGAAAAAATGAATGGGGCTCAGCGAAGAAGTGACAAGCAAATGTATATTTTTTTCATTTTTTTAAATTGCTTGACTGTATAGGAAGACCAATGGATCTGTTGCAAACTCGTTTTGAAGCTTTAGCTAAAAAACCACAAATATACGCACCAAAAATATCTGAATTTCCTTCCTTTCATTATTATTAGTGTAAAAAATGTGCGGATTTTTTAACTTTTCGCTCTAAAATTTATACCAAGGTAAATACATAATTTGAAACAGAGGAGGTACGTGAATTTCACGATTCCACGCGAAGCTAAAAAATCCCCCGTCATGTGATGCAGTTCTTCAAGAAATAAAAACAAATAAAAATATTCTTTTTTTAAACTTAAGTTGAAAAGTATGAAAATGAAGAAGTAGGAGAAACGGCGTTTGTTTTTGTCGCCTGTTCTAAAAAAAACTGCAAAACACAATGGTGGCCATTTTGAGTTTCACGTGGAGTTTTAAAAGCGGAGTAACGCATGTGTGTCAAATTAAGTTTTTGCCGAACATACGCTCAAAAAACGCAGACCTCATGAAGAGTCCCAGGAGTGAATACCAGACTTTTTTGTTGTGTTCATTATGATCTATAAGCAACTATCAATAAGTTTTCTTTTTTTTTATTTCACTTCTCTCGGCAAAAGTTTAGAACAAACTCACTACAGATATTTACCTCCTGACATTCGCCAAAAAAAAACTTGCTCACCTTTGATGAAGTTTGTTTAAATTATTTTACAATGCAAACTTGGCAACGTAGTCCTCGGCGAGGAACCTACTCGTTTCCTTCATCGAGACTGGAGGCATGGAAATTTGCGTATTAGAGCTAGGAACGACGGGTGGGTGAGGCGTCCGCCAGCTGCTCCAGGAGGAAAGAATTGCAATGGGGTTGCCTAGACTGAGAAGCACAGGAACTTACATTACAAATTCATAAGACATGTTCCACGGCCATACCCAGCGGAATGATACAAGGCTTGCGGTGTTCTCACCTCCGACGAAGATTTACAACAGAAAGTAGTACTGCCGTACTGAGGAAAAACGCCGTATGAACATTCGAGAGTTGCCAAATTCCCTTCAGTAAAATGTTTATTTTTAAGAGAAGTTGTGAATATTTGTCCTCGACATTTTCAGGAACTTTATGTTAAATTGCGATGAAAATTATCTGAAAAACTTGAAGGACAATATTAATAAGTTTACCAGGGAATTCGTGTTTTATCAAAGGAAATTTGGCAACGCCTGAAGGTTCATACGGTGTTTTTCCTTAGAACGGCAGAGTGAGAGACGAGCTGTTGTCCATCTTCACTTTTACAATACGCTCGGGGGAAAAGGGTTTTTTTTTTATTCGTTACGCTTATAGTAATAATTTACGATGCGAAATGATTCGTGCAAACATCAGAATTAAGAGCCTTCGAGTTAAAATATTCTTGTTGCCAAAAACTTTTGCGTGCACAGTTTTGTATGTGACTTGGCAGCGTCGCAAAGGAAGCGCATGGAACTACCACGGCAGAACTCAATTTAATGCCGTCATTTATTCAAAAGCTCATTAAATTGAATTGAATCAAGCCTCTATAAGGCTAGTTTCCACACATATATGCTTCGCCAGTGTTACAGTCATTTCCATGCTTTTGCATCGCTACAAGAGGAGTAAGACAGTGAGAACAGCAATAACAAGTAACCTCTGCACTGTGAGAAACGGATTAAAATTGCAGTTTTATTAGTCATAATCCAGTGGAACAGTAGAAGTAATATTCGGAAGTTGATTCGTCAACACAATTTTTTCGGAAAAGAGAAGATTTATCCTGACATTTTTTATGCTCAGTGTATTCTTTTAAATTTTAATTCTTAGAAAAATAGTGAATTCTCCTTTTTGCACCCTGTATTCTTTTGTCTACTCCCCGAGTTACCACTCGTTCGCGGTTTGCCCATTTCACGATTCCGAGAGGCAAAATGCATATATTTGAGAAAGTTTGGTACAGATTTGGCAACTGGAGGATTTATGCTTTGAATGAGTGTAAAAATCGTGAGGAAACATGGAACTTAAATTTCCAAAAGCTCTCTTTGGTTTATTCTGGTGTAAAATAAGTTTATGTGGCGGTAAACTGGCATAGGCACCATCTCTAACAAACTATTTACATCTCGCTTAGATAAGTGCTGGGATTAAAAGAGGTTCGGGACATTCGAAAAAACCATAATATTTCAGAATTCAAAAAAAAGGAGGAAAAAATAGGAAGAAAAAGAGGAGGGAAAAGATAAGGAAGAAAAAGGGAAGGAAAAAGAGAAGGAAGAAAAAGGGAAGGAAAAAAGATAAGGAAGAAAGAAAGAGAGAAGGAAGGAAGGATAAGAAGGAACGGAGGGCAGCTTCAATTATTCATGATAAAATTTACTCAAACTGTAATTTGGACGCTTCAAATTTTCGAAAATTTTCTGGACTTCCCCTATTTCGCCCCCCCCCCCATTCTTGTACCTGGATCCGCCCATGTGCCTTTCCCCATTGCATACCATTTTGATCCTTAGTATGCGGAGTTCTAAATATAATTTTTAAAATATGGAGTTAAAATATATTGTATCTGTATCCATTAGACCAAATTTTTCACACTTTCTATTATTAATCCACGCCTTCTTCTTCTTCTTCTTCGTCTTCCTCTCCTTCTTCTTTGAGTAATATTATTAATTTCCATCTTCCTCTCTTCCTCCTCCTTTCTTTTCCTCTTTGTCTATTTCTTCCACTGCTTCCCCTTTTTCTTCCTCTTCTTTTTCCCCGGGCAGCCTTAAGCTGTACAAAAACACGGTTGATTGCAGAACAGTAAGCCGTTGCACGCGCAAGACTGTTTGTGAATTGGCGCTTTTCGCATCCAATAAAGCTGCCAGAATATACAACCGGGAGAAACTCTTACCCTCGACCCCCATGTCCCCTGTTCCCGCTCACCTGGCTCGTGCTGCTACCCTGCTACCCTGCTACCCTGCTACCCTGCTCCCTGCGGAATGATGGATAGGGCCGCCGCAGTTGCCGCCGCGCCGCAGCCGCGAGACCCCTGGCTATCCCTTCCCGAACCCTGTTCAAACAACATCCCTTGTCTCCAGACTTGTGTGCACAGTCCAACCGTGCCGCCGCCGTGACCATCGCACGGACCAGCACCCCCCCTCCCCCCTCCGCCTTTTATTTATTCATTTTCGGGCGGGGAATGTCCGCTTTAAGACGAATCCACCGATGCCGATTCTTGGAAGTTTTAGTCTAAACTGTAGGGATATACTGAGAAAAATACCATTTTCATGGAATATAATAATGGAAATCAACGACGGGCTCAGTGGTAGCATATCGATGGTAAAGTGCAAAACTACGTATATCCATTTTGGCGTTTCAAAATTTCCGCTCCTATTTCAATTTTTTCGAAGAGAAACGAGGCGAAGAGAGAAATATAGTGATGCAGCCTGGAATTTTGTACAGAATATTCTGCTGATAGAGAGGAAAACTCAAAGAAATTTCCAAATAATTAGGTAGACTAGAAATCAGCAACGTACTTAATGCTAGCATATTGAAAATCGATGGCAAAGTGCAAAACTTGTATCTCTATTGCGGTGTTTCAACTTTCCGCTCCACTTTAATTTTTTCGAAGAGAAACGTGGCCAATATATAGCCTGAAATTTTCGCAGAATATTCTGCTAAGAGAGAGGGAAACTTAAAGAAATTTCCGACGAATTACGGCGACTGTTTTTTTCTAAAGAAACAGCAAAGTATAACAGGAAATTGCCACCCAGTACACTCTTAAGGTCATAGGTGGATCCGAGGGGGCACGCCCCCCCCCCCNNNNCCCCCCCCCCCGTTGGCCTGTAAAAAGGAGGAGGAAAAGGAAAGAAGGAAAGGACAGATGAAAGAATGTGTGCTCATTCTCACTACAGATTCACCTTATAAAATTTGGTGATTCTTCCGTGAGGAACGTCCATACGTTTGACTGCCTTCATTTCTACATACTTTTCCATCTCTCTCGTATACCTTTTGTAATCCCTCAGCTGAATCAATGGCAGATTCATCTTCCTTAATTTCCAAAGAATCCAATGAAGTGAAGTGGCAACTTTGGAATAAGTTTACGTGAAGCCCGCGAGTCGGTCCTGCTGAGGAGTGGACGTAAGCAGCAGTTGTGCAAATTTAAATGCCATCGACATTTTGCTCGTAATTTTCCCAGCTTGATGCGGTTTCTCGGGAGCAGTGACGCTCGACTCTGACTTGACACTGTTGCCACTTTATTTAGTAAAACTTCAATTCGAACGTGTATGCTAATTTAAGAAGAAAGCTAATCGAAAATATTATTCAGGAAAAAATTCATTTCTCTCAGATGAAAAAGAATTAGCCCACTTGTCCAGCACCTATGCAATTTTCTATAATATATATAGTTTATTTTGCTTTATTGTTCGCCCTAAGGGCGCCAAAATGAATAATTTCATCTCCTATTCTCTCTACAGAGGGGGACTAAGTAAATAAAAATGTAAATCATATCGAATCTGCGTGCCTCCGCAAATATAGTAGCACCACACGTTCATGAATTTCTGCAACTTTTCATTGGAGTCCTATGGAAAGGAAAAGTAAGGGTACTCGCAGATACTGCGTGGCATGAGAGCAATAATTCTTCTCGGATAAAAGAACAGAACTACATTTGGACTACATTTTGCAATTTGGAACCATAAATTTTAGCCCGGTTTCAAAACAACGTATGTGCCATTAGTTTCCCTATGCACATAAGTGTTTTTCCAGAGGAGCCGGAATTTATAGTTCCAAATTGCAAAATGCAGTCCATTTCAACGTTGAAAAATGTCCATTCCCAGTGCGTTATTTTATGAAAAAACTAATGAGACTTTCTAACTGAAAATTTCCCGGAATTTCCTCCACACTCGCCAAAATCACCAACAATGAAGTGAAATCGTGCATGGAGTCATATTCTTGTAATAATTTATTTGTATATGAGTTAATTTTGCAACCTTGGTATGGAATCATGTTCCTAGCCCCTTCCAAGTTCTTATCAAAATAGTTAACCTTAAAAAACCGGCGGATGGACAGAAGATGTCAACGCTTATGCATTGCCAAGATCTTAATTATGATTATGGACGGTAAGTCATGAACGTTCGGGGCCTGTTGAAGAAGACGAGACATTAACATTTCGCTCTCTTCGAACTGTGAGCAGGAAGGGAGCGTCAAATGTTTTGTCGGTGTGAGTCGCACTGCGTATTTTCTTAGACGAAAGAATGTAACTACACTCCAACGTGGTAAAAGTTCCATTTGCAAATGTGTTTCTATATCAGAAGACAGCTGAGCGTTTCCACCGGAAAATGTCACTGAATTATCTACTGATTTCATCAAAATGTTTTGTTGAATTGTTTGAGTCGATAAATTTTGCAACCTCGAATTGGAGATGCTTTCCTCTGTCTGGGAAATCACAAATTTGCCCCTGCGACGGTCCTAATAATCAGGACACTATTGTAACTTCAATAATTGATGACGTTGAAAAGAATCAATGCAATCACGAGGGTTATATCCATCACATACAAAAACATTTGAAAATATAAGAAACGATAGATAGTAGCTACCCCGTCAAGCCTATGTGATCCTAGACAGGGAACCGAGACTCTATACTTACATGAAACCGCGGCATATCCGTCTCCTCACTGATAAAAATATTGGTGTTCTTATTGTGTTACTTTTTGCAAAGACAGGAAGACAGGAAGGAAGACACAAATCAACACAAGTTTAGTGTTGATTTTTTCGCGTAGAAAAAAAGTAAAGAGACCAGGAAAACGCATTCCTCCGATTGCGTCGTTGGTATTCACCACTCGTCCACTGGAAAAAAAAACACATTGGATCTAGAATCCAGACTCTTAAAAACATTGACAAGAAAAAATACTCTTGATTCAATCGGATTTTTGCTTGAATCAAAACGAAATCCGCTTAAATTAAGAGGTTTGGTTCTTGATTTAAGCTAGATTCTGATTAAATCAAGAGTACTTTTTCTTGTCGATGTTTTTAAGAGTCTGGACTCTAGATCCGGTGTGTTTTTTCCAGTGTTCTATTAAATTTCTTTGAGAAAACTAGGTGGCATTTTCTCTTTTGAAATTTTCAACCGAAGGCAAGGGTTCTTCTGCACACTTTACTTTCCGCATTGACCAAACTTCAAAGTTAAAATTTCTCTCTGTGCACGTTCTTTTGGAGGGTTTAATAATTACAAAACAAGCTTGATCACAGCTTAATACTTCAATTGTAACTTATTTGTACATTGTACAAGCACACAGATATATCTGCTGCGCTGCTTTGCGGCACAAAATGGGGGGAAAAGGGAAAGGATAGCATCTTTGAGTCTCTTTCGCTTAGTATATTTCCTGACAGTGCACCAATTCTTCATTATTTTTCGGTGAAAATGCAAATCAGTCGTAAAGCGGGCCTGCAAAAACCCATAAATGCATAAAAAAGGGTAGAAGGTGATACCGCACCGGCTACCTCGGAAGCCGTACACGCGCATCGCAGTCGCTCTCTCGATGAGCTTTCGAACACACGCCTCAATACCGGAATCGTGACTCACACAACGACTCCCCCGAGTTTACTCACATCCGCCCGTTGCCAAATCCCCGGGAAAATCGATCATTTTCCCACCTCGAGATCCCGCGAGCCCGTCCGACGGAGCAACGCCGCGGCGTCATTATATGTGCAACCGGCAAGGTTTTACATCGCGCTATAATATGATCGATAGTTAAACCTCATGTTAACGTGTGCTCTGATCAGATGAGAGTCAAGAATCCAACGGCGGGGCGGCTCGCAAATTGACGGAAATTAGGAGCCCTCGCGCTTCCAACACGGGGACAAAGTGTGACTGCGGTTTAGCGTTGCTCTCCACTTCGGCGAGGATTAGCCTTTAGCGGGCTTGATTTTAAAAACGATAAACCATCTGTTGATTTTCAGCCGGATCGGGTGTCGCTGTCACCCTGACAAGATTTCCGACACCCGGAAGAGGAAGGTGACTGTCACACGATCCGCCCGCTTCTAGCCAGAACTCGAGTGCAGTAAACACCAGATTATCCGGACTAATGTGGCGGGCGGGTGGTTTAGATACTCAAAAGTTCGGATAATCCGAAGGTTACTTGAAACATCGTCGGTGATTGTAATGTCAATGTAAGTGAATGTAAAGTCCGAAGCAATTCAGTGACGTCCGATTTGTTAGACGGTGTTTCATTTTAGCACCATAGTATTCACTTATGGCACGTATCGATGGCTAAGCAACAATACCGTCTATCTGCAAGCTGACGATTTTGCAGGTCAAGGAAGAAATTTTGCCATTTTTTTTTGTTTTACTTTTAACGTAACATTGAAATTTTTTTTCCATTTAAAGCGTTTTTACCTCTCTCCTATGTGGAATTAGTAAAAATTGAAACATCAGCTTGCGTATTTAGTACTGGAGAATGCGGCAAAGTCACGGATTCATTTTCGCCAAAATTTTCAGTTATGCGGTTTTTTTCCTCAGTTCTCGGTGTGCATTTTGAGGGATTCACTAAGAAGTTCAAAAGTTTGTCTGTTTTAAGGGTCCATCTATTAAATGTGGCGGTGTGGTCTTGAAGGAGGAGGGGGGGTGTTAGGGTTGTCTGATATGTACCTGATGAGGGAGGATAGAAGCAGAATCCAGTGGAACCTGGCGTTAGGCTGGAATCGGCGCGGAAATGGAAGCGCATTTTTTAAAATAAAAACTTCGACCAAAAATTTTTCAGGGTGCCAATTTTTCGTAAGTGAAATGAGGAGTGACATTTCACATAGTTTCACACATGACATAGTTTTTAAGGGAGGATATTTTTATGTTTTATGACATGACATGTGTCCGAAACGGGTTNGGGGGGGGGGGGTCAAAAAATCTGAAAAAAGAGCTTAATTTCATTGATGGCCAGCTCTCAAACGAGACGAATTTCGTAACATTGTGCTTTTGAAAAAGTGCAACGGTGGGTGGACTAGGTTTAAAAAAAAAGCGAATCGACATTGGATGGAATGTGCGCTATCCCGTGGCGCGAACTGTGTCAAATTCAATGAGCTTGACCTTGATTCGCGGCATAATCCCATGGGTGGTGTAGGTGTTCGGTTCGGGACGGGAGTCAGAGGGAACCAACGAAGGTTTACATTACACGGTGCAAGGGCTCAAGTTGACTTCTACTTGAGGCAGGAAGAAGGCGGGTCTCTCGCTCTGTGGTCAGTTACACGCAATCACATTACCCTATGAAATTACTTTCCAGCTGATACTCGGGCAACTGTCCGTTCCGGGTTCCCTCCAGCTTGACCAAATTATTATTTGCCCAAAGCGTGGGAGGGTCTTTATATTCATCGCTTGTTTAAGGTAGACGGAAGTTAACATCAAGAGGATCTATATAAAAATAATATACTTGTGTGTCTTATATATTGGAAAAAAGGTCGGAATCCACTCTGAATGCCTCATGCCATGTACTACGGTTTGTATCCGTAGTACATGGCATGAGGCATTCAGAGTGGATTCCGGAATGTGAAAAGTTGTCATACGGAGAGAATTTTCTGTAGACTCGATAGAAAGTCCAATTAATAATTGGATCGCATTTAGCAAAAAGGAACCAGCGCGATTGCAGTGTTTTCAAGATCGTGCAACTTCTTCTTTTCTTTTAAAAAGACTGAATATAGTTCAGTATTCAAATTAACACAATTACTTTTCTTTAAAATTAACCATTTTTGGTGGGGAAAAAACACTATTTGCTATTCCGGGAGATTTTTTAGAAAATTATAAAGAGCAACTTTTTCACAACGCTGCAATCGCGCTGGTTTCTTTTTGCTGAATGCGATCCATGTTATCGAATGAATTTTGGTAAAATTCGTCGTTCCCCCAATGAAGGAACGTAACTCCATTCCAAAGTTCCAAAATTGACTAAAACTAATTAATTTTTTACAAGAATATACCTGTGCAATCTTTGTCCGAATTTTGTTTTATTTTTGCTTGAGATCAGAAGTAAAATCAGTGAAATTTTCAGCTACAAATGCCCACGATTCTGTTGGTAAAAATGCAATTTACGAGGAGAAATTTGGCGATATTGAAATGTAATTACGTTATTATATCAGTTTAATTTTTCATGCGTAAACGTAAGTCAACGACATAATTGATGTATTTAATCCGCGAATACTTTTTACGTAAAGCTTTCTTTACATGCTCGTGCTCAACGATGAAAAGCATCCCATTTGCGAACAATACATCTTTTAATTTATTTTTAATACTGTAAGTCATCATATTTCAAACAGGGGCAACAGATCCGGGTTCTTGAGAGCAACTTTGAAGCGTTATCATGCAGTATGCAGCTTCTTTTCATAAATTCCTCCTCTCGTATCACCGATTATTGCTTGCATATTTCCTCCTCTTTTGCGACAGAAGCATCAAAGTATGTTCACAGTTTACAGAATTCATAACTTTCAAAGAAATTCAGCTCAATCGGAAAGTTTAATTTTTGAGCGATTCAAGCCTATTGCGAAAGCTGAAGAGGCTGTGTAGTATATCCTGTCATCTCAGACACCCTTTTCACCTTCCTCTTACTCTACTTCATAGGTCGAGATCTTCAGCGTAACCTAGAGAATCAAAAAGTTGTTGATTATATTTCTTTTGAGAGTTTAGGTAAGATGAAATACACATCCTCGGAGGCCAGAAGATATGTTATGAATCCTGAAGATTTTTATTCAACAAAATACGTGAACATGATGTAAAAATGTGATGTATAGTTCACGAAAGAAAACCTTTTTTATGTACAGCGAAGGAAAAAGAAATACTTTTCCTTTATAAAAATAATATCAAATGCCGCTAACCAGGCCACACATTACATTACATCATTTTACCGTATTGGTGCCCTTTTATCGAATAATGCCTGATTAAACGAACCGTATAAAAACCTTTAGGACTATGAAGACAGTTTCGAAAAGAAAACATCATACGTATTCAGATCTCCCTAAAAAGTAAGTGACTCACTATATGTTCTTTTGCCGAAATTGCCCAAGTTTCTCATCTGAACGCCGTGAAGACATCACCACATTCATCGACTCTGAGCTCTATTCTGTCGTGCTACCGAAGAGACCAAGACCGCCCTTTTCGGAATCAAGTTTCCTTAAAAATTCGGCTACTCTAATTTTGATTAATACTGGCCAATTCAGCCTAAACAGAAAGATGTGGTTTTCTTATAAAAAAAATGAGTTGTGAGAAATCAGAGGATGCGCAAAAATTGGCGCGATCTGTGACAAGAATGCAGTAAGTCTATCAGGGCCGGACTAAGAGGGTGGCCACATGGGCCGCGGCTTATGGTGGCAAAATGTAGGGGGCGGCAAATTTTGCAATCTTTCCTAATGTAACTATCAAAAAAAAGAAGGAAAAATCGGATCCAGAAAATAAATTACAAACGAGAAAAGACGATAAAATCTCTCATTTCCTGAGAGTAAAAGTATAGTAATTTCTAATTTTGTCGTCTTTCGGTATGATACAAGAGACAACACCTTTAATTAGTCGAGTTAAGAGAGAAACCAAACACGCAATTCAACCTTGAGCGGAGCGGCGCAGAAGGCAATGATGACGAGGACTGAGATGGAAAGGAGAAGCCCTCGGCGCGGCGGTCGGCATGAAACGCATAGCGCCTACAAGACTGGATGAATACTTCAAGCATTGCGTCAAACATTGCGGTCAGCGAGAAACGCATAGCGCCTACAAGACTGCATGAATACTTCACACATTGTGCCAAACACAGTGCGGTCGGCGCAGTGGCGGAAGTTAAAATTATTAAACCTCATTTGTGTTTGTTCTTTCATAATTTTTTCGTTCGTTTGTTATAAATGGAAGGCCTTGTCCAAACAGGGATGGGTTTACGGAACTTAACTTTCGCGTAAAGTTCCGTGAACTTTTGTTAGTGTTGACGGGGCTTTCACAAAAAATGTGCTCAACACGAGTAAACGCGTCTCATACACCCCTCTCCCACCGGCACGTTCACTTAACGAATGAGAAGGGGGTGGAAAATACAGGCGGCCCATGGGCAGCAAGTAGGTAAATCCGGCCCTGAAGTCTATAGTATGTTAGTGGTTTTAGAGATCTTTATTTACTTGAGTTAATTGCTAACCTTAATTTTTTTTTTTTTAGTTGCTTTACCGGCTTATATTACGATTCGGAACCTCCAGCCACTAAGACGAAGCTCTATTTAGTGTGCATAGACATCATCGCGGGGTTGGTACATCCATGCTGTAGTCTTTACAATTATCAGAAATTAAGGCCGAGTAGAATCTGTTTCTGCAGAGCCACTTGTCGATTCCATGAAAATTTGACGCCACCACCGGGATTCGAACCCATGACCTATTGGACTAGAGTCAGACGTCCTGACCATCGAACAGCCAACCTCGCCGGCTTCCCTTAAAATGTGATAATTGGACCGCGTTAAACAGAAAGGAACCAAGCAACATCCGCTACTGCCAAAATTAATCAGGCAATTTAATATTTTCCATAAAAACGGTTGTGCGAATTTTAGTGCAAATTTCAGTAAATTTTCTCCACAGTACGAGGCAAACTCCTTACAATTTTCAAAGGAATCCGCACAAACGTTCTCTCGTAAAAAATTAAATTGCCCCCTTAAATCTGGCAATAGCTAATGTGGCTTGGTTCCTTTCTGTTAAACGCGGCCCAATTGTTTGTATAAAACGATACTTCAAGAATCTAAACAATTTCTACGAATATGCGGGGAGATAACTGACATTTTCACAGGAGGAGCGTAGACATTTTTTGGTAAAATTTTCCTTTTCGATGCCACTGGGTCCGTTTCATGAAGAAATTCAGGTTTGTAGTGACTGTGATTTTGAGTAATACGGCAGTATATTCATCTGATTACAGGTTTGGACCCACGACAATTACTGCATGGTCGTCACGGTCACCACTGGGAGCACAGATACTTGGGCAAGGATCATCGGAGAGCAGGCGCTACGTTCCAAGGAAGGGTCTACAATTTCCTGGAGCGGCCTACTGGATGGAAGTGTTTCATCTACCACTTCTCTGTGTGAGTTACTATTATTATTCTATTTATCTCATTTTGCATGCATCCAGTTAACTAGTTCTCCGAATGAATCAGTGAGAACGAAAACACACCAACTCGGTGACTGAAAAATGCTCAATTTTCAGTAAAGAGGGTCAGTTTTCATAAAGGTAAAGTGAAGTTAACGCATCTGTTCCAACTTGGACCTTTAAAGTGGCCTTAAGTCCTTGTCTTTCGGCACCAAAAATCTTTTCCTTGCTTTAACTTTTTCAACTACTGTGCAGTTTTTTATATGTCTTGATTATTTTCATGTTTTTGAGTTGGCGTGTTTTCGTTCTCACTGATTCAAATGGAGTGCTGCGCTGTGCTAAGGAAGAACGCCGTGTGAATAGTCAGTGACGATTCTTGAAATTTTCAGAACCTTTAGATCAAATAAAGGAAAAATTCTCCGAGAAACCGGAAGAAAATCATTCCAAAATTTCTCTGAAAATGCATTAGGTACATAGTACAATGGGACATGCCGATATGTCTCTAAAACTCCTCACAGTGGCGATTCTTGAAATTCGGCAACAGTTTTTTCCTCCCTTTGAATGTATGTAAAACAATCTATATTCTCGGTAAGGCAGTTTGCCTCACCGAGAATATCAATGTTTTTCATGAATTTTCATGAAGATTTCATGAAATGGNAAATACTTTTTCTTTATAAAAATAATATCAAATGCCGCTAACCAGGCCACACATTACATTACATCATTTTACCGTATTCTTGCCTGTTTATCGAATAATGCATTTAACGAACCTTTAGGACTATGAAGACAGTTTTGAAAAGGGAACATCATAAGTATTCAGGTCTTCCTAAAAAGTATGTGACTCACTATATCGACGGTGAAACTACCAAACCACGTATCTCGTTTGCGGTGTTTAAAAATCTACGATCACATTTTATTTTTTTGAAGTAGACCAAATCAATATCATTCCTTGATATTTTCACAGAATTTTCTCCGCACGAAGAGGAAAAATCACAGAAATTTTCAAGACTGGACGTTAAGTAGTTTTTCATTTAAAAAATAAAGTATGACAGGAAGTCTGCGACGTCGAAAACCGAGATACGTGGTTTGGTAGTTTCACCGTCGATATGTTCTTTTGCCAAAATTGCCCAAGTTTCTCACCTGAACGCCGTGATGACAGCACCACAATCATCAACCCTGAGATCTATTCTGTCGTGCTACCGGAGAGACCAAGACAGCCTTTTTCGGAATCAAGTTTCTTTAAAAGTTCGGCTACTCTAATTTTGATTAATACTGGCCAATTCAGCTTAAACAGAAAGATGTGGTTTTCATATAAAAAAATGAGAGTTGTGAGAAATCAGAAGAGGCGCAAAAATTGGCGCGATCTGTGACAAGAATGCAGTAAGTCTATCAGGGCCGGACTAAGAGGGTGGCCACATGGGCCGCGGCTTATGGTGGCAAAATGTAGGGGGCGGCAAATTTTGCAATCTTTCCTAATGTAGCTATCAAAAAAAAGAAGGAAAAATCGGATCCAGAAAATAAATTACAAACGAGAAAAGACGATAAAATCTCTCATTTCCTGAGAGTAAAAGTATCGTAATTTCTGATTTTGTCGTCTTTCGGTGATACAAGAGACAACACCTTTATTTAGTCGAGTTAAGAGAGAAACCAAACACGCAATTTGACCTTGAGCGGAGCGGCGCAGAAGGCTGATGACGAGGACTGAGATGAAAAGGAGAAGTCCTCGGCGCGGCGGTCGGCATGAAACGCATAGCGCCTACAAGACTGCATGAATACTTCACGCATTGCGTCAAACATCGCGGTCAGCGAGAAACGCATAGCGCCTACAAGACTGCATGAATACTTCACGCATTGCGCCAAACACAGTGCGGTCGGCTCAGCGACGGCAGTTAAAATTATTAAACGACATTTATGTTTGTTCTTTCATAATTATTTCGTTCGTTTGTTATGAATGGAAGGCCTTGTCCAAAAAGGGATGGGTTTACGGAACTTAACTTTCGCGCAAAGTTCCGTGAACTTTTGTTAGTGTTGACGGGGCTTCCACAAAAAATGTGCCCAACACGAGTAGACGCGTCTCATACACCCCTCTCCCATCGGCACGTTCACTGAACGAATTAGGAGGGGGCGGAAAAATACAGTTGGCCCATGGGCGGCAAGTAGGTAAATCCGGCCCTGAAGTCCATAGTATCTAACTGGTTTTAGAGATCTTTATTTACTTGAGTTAATTGTTAACCTCAATTTTTTTTTATTTGCTTTACCGGCTTATATTACGATAACTCCAGCCGCTAAGACGAGGTCCCATTCAGTGTGCATAGACATCATCGCGGGGTTGGTACATCCATGCTGTAGTCTTTCCAATTATGAGAAATTAAGGTCAAGCAGAATCTGTTTCTGCAGAGCCACTTGTATTGGTTCCGTGAAAATTTGACGCCACCACCGGGATTCGAACCTAGGACCTATTAGACTAGATTCAGGCGTACTGACCTTCGAACAGCCAACCTGGCCGGCTTACCCTTAAAATGTGACAATTGGACCGCGTTAGACAGACAGGAACTAAGCAACATCAGCTATTGCCAAATTTAATCAGGCAATTTAATTTTTTCCATAAAAACGTTTGTGCGGATTTTAGTGCAAATTTCAGTAAATTTTCTCCATACTACGAGGCAAATTCCTTACAATTTTCAGGGGAATCTGCACAAACGTTCTCTCGTAAAAAATTAAATTGCCCCCATGAATTTGGCAGTAGCTAATGTGGCTAGGTTCCTTTCTGTTAAACGCGGTCCTATTGTTTGTATAAAACGAGACTTCAAGAATCTAAACAATTTCTACGAATATGTGGGAAGATAAATGACATTTTCACAGGAGGAGCGTAGACATTATTTAGTAAAATTTTCATTTTCGTTGCCACTAGGCCCGTTTGACGATAAATTTCAGGTTTGTAGTGACTGTGATTTTGAGGAATACGGCAATATATTTATCTGATTACAGGTTTGGACCCACGACAATTACTGCATGGTCGTCACGGTCACCACTGGGAGCACAGATACTTGGGCAAGGATCACCGGAGAGCGGGCGCAACGTTCCAAGGAAGGGTCTACAATTTCCTGGAGCGGCCTACTGGATGGAAGTGTTTCATCTACCACTTCTCTGTGTGAGTTACTATTCTTATCCTATTTATCTCATTTTGTATGCATCCAGTTAACTAGTTCTCCGAATGAATCAGTGAGAACGAAAACACACCAACTCGGTAACTAAAACATGCTCACTTTTCATTAAAGAGGGTCAGTTTTCATAAAGGTAAAGTAAATTAACGCATCTGTTCCAACTTGGACCTTTAAAGTGGCCTTAAGCACTTGTCTTTCGGCACCAAAAATCTTTTTCTTGCACTGACTTTTTCAACTACTGTGCAGTTTTGTATATGTCTTGATTATTTTCATTTTTTCGAGTTAGCGTGTTTTCGTTCTCACTGATTAAAATGGGGTGCTGTGTTGTGCTAAGGAAGAACGCCGTGTGAATAGTCAGTGACGATTCTTGACATTTTGCGATACTTTAGATCAAATTAAGGAAAAATTCCCAGAGAAACCGGAAGAAAATCATTCCAAAATTCCTCTGAAAATGCATTCGGTACATAGTACAATAGGACATTGCGATATGTCGCTATAAACCTCCTTACAGTGGCGATTCTTGAAATTCGGCAACATTTTTTTTTTATTCCCTTTGAATGTATGTAAAACAATCGATATTCTCGGTGAGGCAGTTTGCCTTACCGAGAATATCAGTGTTTTTCATGAATTTTCATGAAGATTTCATGAAATGAAGGAAAAAAGGTATTGCCAACTTGCAAAATCGCCACTATGAGGAGTATGAGAGACATATCCAAATTTCGTATGATGATATACATACATACATAGCGAATTTTCAAAGAAACTTTTGATTGAGAAAGAATGTGATCTAAAATATCTAAAAGTTTCATGGGAAAAGGTTCATAGCTTTCGTAATTTTGGTATTAAAAAGAAAAAAAAAAAATTGGTAACATTCGAACGTCCATGCGGCATTTTCCTTTAGCATGACAGAGTGGCCCACAAGTGTGCAATTAGTTGTTCTTCCTCAGATTTCTAATATTTATCTAACTTTGCATAACACCATATTCATCATCATAAAAACTTGCAGCGTTTTAAATCAGTCGCACATTTCGGATCGTCAAACCGAACTCGAGGTTGTGAAGATCCGACGATCAATTGGACTACATTTTGCAATTTGGAACTATAAATTCTGGCCCGGTTTAAAAACAACGTATGTGCCATTAGTTTCCTTATGCACATAAGTTTTTATACGGATATAGTTCTTTCTATATGTATAATTTATAGATCCAAATTGCAAAATGCAGTCCAATTTTCATCTCACACTGGAAAAAAAACCACATTGGATCTAGAGTCCAGACTCTTGAAAACATTGACAAGAAAAAATACTCTTGATTCAATCGGATTTTTGCTTGAATCAAAACGAAATCCGCTTAAATTAAGAGGCTTGGTTCTTGATTTAAGCTAGATTCTGATTGAATCAAGAGTACTTTTTCTTGTCGATGTCTTTAAGAGTCTGGACTTTAGATCCCATGTGTTTTTTTTCCAGGGCACAATCATGTTTTTTCTCTTCCTCTCCGAACGAGAACGTTCTCCGAAGGAAAAGAGTCGGCGTATCGAATGACTGTTTGGGGTCACCACACTGGGAAGCCTCCCCTCGATTAGAGAGTAAATTTGCTTTGCCATTTGTAACGGAGCGGTAAGTCGCGGGCATCATCTTGCCGCGCCCCTGTTGGGCATGAGATGTCGCGCGCGTAAAGCTATTTGTATCCGTGTCTTTTGCAGGCGTCTCCACCGCTCCGAATCGATACGGCATAAGTGAGCGCCACTCGAGCTACCGCGACATCTCTTCGAAACCCGATCAGTCGGTTTCGATTTCAGGATGGAGGAACGAAGATTATCAATCGATAGGACATTCGTTTATCAATATCTTTTTGCTAGTTAACAATGGAGGCTGGGTCTGTTGCAAGAAAGCTGCCAGGAATCCAGGAAGGAATTCTCCATGAAGTTAAAATGAATTTTATTTAGGGTTTGTAAAAATTATCTTTACAAGGATGCTATAGGACCTTCGTAAACCTACCTGAGGACCATATAGTCGTTACTTAAACTTAGGGCCTCTCAATGTATTTCTCATGATTTGACGAGGCTTAATACTGGTAGTTCAGAAATTACTATGAATACGATTTTGAATCGCAATTTAAATCAAATTTTCTTCCAAGGAAAGGACGACGATGAATACACTGCTTTAAGGAATGTTTAAGGAATTTCTTTAAATAACACAATAAAGAAGACATTTTTTAAGAACTTCTAGTAGTATTCAACTGTGTTACTTTGGAATTAGATTACTTCCAAGAACTTAACATTGCAAAAACTATGAAATTAATAAGAGAAAATTCTNTTTTTTTTTTTTTTTTTTTTTTTTTTTTTTTTTTTTTTTTTTTTTTTTTTTTTTTTTTTTTTTCAGTGTATTTTTTCTCGTCCTCTCCGAACGAGAACGTTCTCCGAAGGAAAAGAGTCGGCGTATCGAATGACTGTTTGGGGTCACCACGCCGGGAAGCCTCCCCTCGATTAGAGAGTAAATTTGCTTTGCCATTTGTAACGGAGCAGTAAGTCGCGGGCATCATCTTGCCGCGCCCCTGTTGGGCATGAGATGTCGCGCGCGTAAAGCTATTTGTATCCGTGTCTTTTGCAGGCGTCTCCACGGCTCCGAATCGATACGGCATAAGTGAGCGCCACTCGAGCTACCGCGGCATCTCTTCGAAACCCGATCAGTCGGTTTCGATTTCAGGATGGAGGAACGAAGATTATCAATCGACAGGACATTCGTTTATCAATATCTTTTTGCTAGTTAACAATGGAGACTGGGTCTGTTGCAAAATAGCTTCCAGGAATCCAGAATGAAATTGTCTATGAAGTTATTTTGTTGAATTTCATTTAGGGTTTGTAAAAAATATCTTTCCAAAGATGCTATGGGACCTTCGTAAACCTCCCTGAGGACCATATAGTCGTTACTTAAACTTAGGGCCTTTCAATGTATCTCTCATGATTTGAGGAGGCTTTATACTGGTAGTTCAGAAATGACTATGAATACGTTTTTGAATCGCAATTGAAATCAGATTTTCTTCTACGGAAAGGACGACGATGAATACACTGCTTTAAGGAATGTTTAAGGAATTTCTTTAAATAACACCATTAAGAAGACATTTTTTAAGAACAACTGTGTTACTTTGGAATTAGATTACTTCCAAGAACTTAACATTGCAAAAACTATGAAATTAATAAGAGAAAATTCTACGATTTCGACAAACTTAAAGTAGGCAAAGCCACCCTTAAAATCTTTGATATTTCCCACTTTTTGTTTCGTGTTTTTTTCTATTTTTATTTGGTGAAATGTCATTGCAATCCCTAGAAAGGATCAAATTCTAAAGTTGATGTATTTAATTTTACTTGAAGTTCGTCAAAAATGGATCTTTCCATGATGCCACATTCAGGACCGACTTGAACCTATCTCAGTCACAATTTAAACCATATGAGGTGTACCTGTAAGGTCAGGAGCTAATTTAGGATCGATTGTTAACTAGGACCATAAAAGACGTTGGCTTTCATCAATAAATTATGATGAGTTTATGATTGATTGATGAGTTTGCAGACTTCCGATACGCGCATTCTGTACCAGCTAGGCTCAATCACGACGTGACTGGTTTTATTCTTTTTTATCTTCGTGAGGTCCTTATTTTACCCATCCGGTGCATCTGTCATTCGAAAACCTCATGGTGCTCATGTGCTTCGTGAGAGCAGTTATAGTGCTCTGTACTCATTTTTCACGTATAGCGCATCATTTGAATTTATGCACTTTTCGTGACCCGAGGTATGGCTCCGTTTCGCTACCGTCAAAGAAAAATCGCATTACCCCTTACCCTACATTTTTCTACCTCTCCGGGAAAATCACTGGTAACGCCGCTAAATCGTTCATCATAAAATTCGTACTAAACTGTAAAAGTACATACTTATGATTTTACAAAATTTATTTTGTAAAAATTCCACTCACCGTATACAATAAGGCAAACCGTTTCCTTTGCAGTTCCTCGTTGCGTCATCACTCGAAGATAAATTTTAGCTGCGACAACGAAAGTTTTCTTGATATGATGAAATGTTTTCTTTGCCCGACGGGATTACCAAATTTAACTTTTTCCACTTCATTGATCTATACGCTTTTTTATGAAGGTTGGCACAGGCTGGGGGAGAAAAATCTCAATATTATGCTGCGCTGATCACTTACATACTCCTTTAAGGTATTAAGGGAATAAGTACAACGTATGCAATAAAATAACAATTTAAAAAGAGGGTAACCAAGGCTAAAAGCTCACGAATAAAACTAAAACGTTTTGGCTGAAAACTCAGCCACCCTCAGTTGGATGGATATAAAGAAAAATGGTAAAAATCTAAAATAGTACCTGGCTGTACCTTTCAAAGCTAGAATGTTGTTATGACAGACTTTGTACTGACTGATTTTGTTATGACTTGACTGATGTATAACTCATGCTATCCGGAGAGATCTATAGTTAGCCAACTAAGCATCACTTCGGTTAAGCAAACAAAAACAAACAAACAAGAATAAGAAGAAAAAGAAAAATGAGTCAGTGTGCCGATGATAATTTTTTAATCACGATTAAAATTTCACTTTTGCGAGAAAAATCGCATGCATTTATTCACGTACGTTATTGAAGCAACGAGAAATTTTGCAAAAACGTATTTGTTTGTTGTAATGGATCAGATTTCCCGCAGTGTGGACGAGGAGGAAAAATTACCAACAGTGCGAACTCAACGCTATTCTCCATATTTTTATTGAAAATCTCCCCCAGTATCTAGATCAAGAATAAATTATTTTCGTTTTAAAGCATCGTTAACATTGTGAGGAAATAACTCACCATGCAACCCGCTAAGCGTATAAAAAATGAAAAAGGAGCAAAAACCCATAAAAAAATCGCCGATAAAAATCCTTGAGTAATTATTAGTATTGATGGGATTAAAAACTTCTGGTACACTAACTTAGCAAGAAGAAATTAATTTATTGACTCTCAATTCAATATTATGAACTTTTACCCTCGCAGTCTTTTCCAGAGAGACTTTTCCTGATCTTCCTCTCTTACTTTGTGCGGATTAATCTCTATTCAAGTATTAGAGTAAATATTTACTCAAGTTCAGCAGCTAGATGCAACCACGGGTGAATGACAACAGATAGCGCTACGCGAACATTATTCATCGGAGCTTGCTTCGGCTTTCCGACGGTAGGTGGCGTGACGGGTTTCCAGAACTTTCAGCTTTCAAAGTTGGATGTATCATTTCCACCGTGCGCCTGAGGCACTCAAGCTTCACTAGTTCACTTACTAGACACGCGGGACTTTCTTGCCTCAATTACTTACGTAGTCGCAAAGTCGCATGGTGCATATACGTTTTTCTCTCAGTTGTTTGCCCACGTGAATTGAAGTCATCCCTTTAAAGATTTTTTCGTTTAGAGATGCAAAGCTCAAAAAAGAGATGGATTGATGTATCGAACGAAGGAGAAAGGGAGAAATTAAGCTGGCAGTGTACTCATTCCTTTCAGATTTGACATAATCGTCCTGGCAGTGTAAAAGTGTAATTCATTTGAAGTGTCGAAAATAAAAGTTTAGTCATGAATTATTTTTACCTGACACTGATGCATGCTAATGGATCCTGTTCGTCTTTATGAGATGGTAAAGTCGGTTGACCGTTTACAACCTCAAAAAAGTTCTCATTAATTGAAACATGACGCTTTGAAAATATCGGAAGGCGACGCAATAGATTTTTGCTACTTTAACGAATGCATGACGCGGTTTGGGAGTGGGAAGTAATGACTGGAATAATAACATCGTAATTTTTTCCAATGAAATTGCAATACTTTTACATCATGTGGTTTATAATTGCCAATTTTAAACGATCGACAAATTGATTTTCATGTAAGAGGAGGGTACGCAATTAGCAATGCAACCAAAATTGAGATTTATTTCAAATCTATTACAAAACTTTCACGAGAAGGAGTTCCTTCAATAATTGTGGAAGATGGGTATCGGCAACTTACGCTCCTACACGTCTACTAGGAGCAGATAACTGATGCACTTACTGAGGCCACTTTTCATTGCAACAAAGAAGAATAATGCGTCATAAAAATTCCGATATCTGCGCAAAATTCGCCATAAGTCACGAGAGATCACCCCTGTCTGCCCAAGTCTTCAAGAAACTCTCTCGCTTCTTACCTTCGCGCAGACTTGTGTTGATACTGAAACTGACTTCACTTTCTGCGCAGAAGAGAACGTTAGTAGCGACGAGATGATTACCAACATTTCAAGTGAGAGGGGTGACGCTGGAGAACCGAATAAAAAAATGGAGTGACGTTTACGGGATTTTTTAAAGCTCAGGTTAAGCTTTCCAAGATTTTAAAAGGCTCTGTTTAAAAGGCTCTCAAGAATGGTCCCATTCTTAAAAACCACGTTTCCTTTTTTTCGCCAGCGCATGCATTCAACGTAACATAAAACAAGCATATGAACAGCGATGCTGTTTGGACGTATTTCTGCCAAACGAACTATGAGCATTGTGACATGAGCCCTAAGACCCATAAGAATATGTGCATAACAGGGCTCACGTCATAATGCACATAGTTCCGTTTGTTAGAAATAAGTCCATTTGGTGATCACCTGTGCTTGTTCGGGCAGAACTTTTCCGGGGGGCTCCGAAGAAAAACTGGACTGCTTTCAGGAGCAAGGAATCAAATGAACTAAGTCAACGAGCTGTGAAAGTGTAGGGAGGATTTCAATGCTCTCGCGAGCTTGTTATATCCTCCGCGCTTAACTGGCTTATTTTTCAACACGAAATTCGTCTCAGAAGTAAAAGTTAAAGAGAGGAAGGAAAGAAGAGGATTCGTACCTATGAAAGTTTTGGCTTTTTAACGTCTCCTCTTCTATGCGCTGCACTTGCGAGTGCAAATTCATTTTACATGAAAAATTAAACAGATAACAGATTTTTTGCAACCCGTAAAAAGGGTAGTATAGTTTCGCTGCCCATCGTTGCCAGTTGGACGTATTTCTGCCAAACAGAACTATGTGCATTAAGACATGAGCCCTGAGACCCATAAGAAAACGTGCACAACAGGGCTCACGTCATAATGCACATAGTTCCATTTGATAGAAATGCGTCCAGTTGAAGGGTCTTTGCTTGGGATTTTAACCGTGCCCCTTTGTTTTGAAGGTGTATGAGATATCAGAATATTTCACATTTAAAATGTGATGGATAAAAACAAAGAGTCGGGAGCGTTGAGGAAAATAAATATATTCAATATCAGTGGATAAAATAAAAAAATGAGTTTTTTTCCGATTTCGACAGTTCAAATATTCGCTCAATGGTTTTTTGCTTTTTTTACTCTTTCCTTTTTTTCGAAAAACCCTGACTAACCAACTTCCTTGAGCTTTTCTGTAGATACTTACTTTTTCAAATATATTCACAGATCATTTCAGTAAGATCTTTTAATTAGTTTTCTCTCGGAAAATTAAAGTACACAATCGTGGATAATGTATCGTATGCAATTAAGATGTGCACCAACTTTAGCCATCAATGTTGATTGCAGAGTATATGAGACATGGATAAAAATGAAAAGTTTCAGGAAATTTATGAAAGAAAATGCAACAAACATTGGCATTCTCCTTTTTTATAGATTTTCCAAACATAAATTTACAAAATATGCATCAGCCTCCCCCCCCCAAAAAAATAGAATTTTAACTGCCATTTTGAAAGCAATTAATTAGCTAGGATGGAACAAAATTGGCTAATTATAATAAAGTTTTCATACTCTTTCAGCAGAAGCATGAGCTTAAAAGCTCATTTATGGGACCTCACTTGTTGTTCTTTTGGTCGCTTAGTCATATGCCGATGTCCCGATTCAACGCAACATTAGTTGCACTTCCAAAAAATTTGCATTCGCGCACTGTCACTTACTGAAATAATTCAACTTTAAAAATAATTCATTTTGACCTAGAAGAAACTTTTTGTGCTAAAAACATTTTAAGATAAAGGATTTTTTACACTGTGCTAGAAAAACAATTAAGAAAAAAGGAATCGTCTTTAATTCGAAGAAAATAAAATTTCTCATTGGTGACTAAGTTACATTTCTTTGAATTGAAAAATAAACAAAAAAGTCTTCATCCACTTAGAGAATCATTTCCGCCAACACAATACATTTTTATTTAAATCTAAAAAAAAATAAACCCAATAAAACTTGGAACTGGAGACAGTTTCTTTTTTTAATTAATTTGAAAAAAACATTTTGTAACAATTTCATTTTGGTTTAATTTTTCCTTTCTTGATGGATGGTAACCAGCAGCGGACATGGATCCTAAAAATAGAAAACTTAACAACAACGGATAAGAAGTAGATTTCTACAGCGGCTGCGAATTGTTATTGGCCGTGAGTGGCCGAGAAATTTTAGTAGGCTAAGCAAAGCCTTGTGACCGGCGGGAGGGGGAGGTTGTATCATCGACCAATCGATCGATTTTCCTCCATTTAAAAAAATGGTAAAGAATCGAACATCGCAGTGTTCATTTCGAGCACCCTGATAATCGATACTTTTTCATAGGTTTAAACGGAAGATCAATCGATACACCGCAACGACGCCGCGCCACTCTGCCGTGCTAAGGAAGAACGCCGTAAGAACATCCGAGAGTTGCCAAATTTCCATCGATAAAATGTTCATTTTTTAGGCAAGCCATGAATATTTTCCCGTGACATTTTTAGAAATTGGTGAAATTGCGAGCAAAAGTATCTGAAAAATTGGAAGAAAAATATTCACAAATTTATCGGGAAATTCGTGTTTTATCGAAGGAAATTTAGCAACGCCTGAAGGCTCATACGGCGTTCTTTCTTAGCACGGCAGCACTATTAACGGAAATGGAGGGGGCGAACGGCCCTCGGGCGAGGGGCGCAGGCAAAACAAAGGCAGAGACCAAATGCTTACAAATGTCCTAAATGCTCTCGCGATCGGGTGAGAATAGATTTCAATTTGCTCGGGCTCGGCGTTTTGCGCTTGATATTTTTGGATCAATGTTGACGTTCATACCCCTGTATCCGAGGACGCATTCGAGTCCACCACGTTGATCCCCCCTTTTANCCCCCCCCCCTCCCCCAGCGATACTAAGTCCGAGAGAACTTTCTCCTTTGTTTCGCCTTTCTTTCTCCTTCGTCGCGACTTTCTTCGAAAATGCATTCAGTTAAGCCTTCTTGTTCTCCTATATACCCACTCTATACCTATACTATGTACTCACATCTACTACTTACCACGGACTTAGCTCGATATTGGTACACCTCTAGGGAGTAGGCCTTTAGGCCGCTGCGCAGCCCAACCTCCAATGGACGCTTCCCGCCCGGTAAGGTCCGTCTGCTGCCTTCTTGACTTTGTCCTCGTGCATATAAATAACGATGTGTTACGCCATCAACCACAACCTGACCAAACCTCCGGAGATTGCTCATTTCTCAGGAAGGGAGGAAAAATATGTCATATTTCTGTACTACAAACCATAAGGTTTTTTTTTTTTTTTTTTTCTTTTTTTTCGAAGTGACCGGCCTCATCTGGAGCTAAATATCTCGCAACGATCGCCGCAAAAAGCATGAGAATGGGTCAGGTAAATCTCTGGAATAAATAATGACGAAAATAGATACTTTCCATTTATTGAAGGGGGTAATGTGAAATTTCATCACAAAATAATCAAAAATCTGGGTCTTATTTCAAACAATTTTAAAGAACGAGTTCATCTTAAAGTTGTTCCTTAACCGTAAAATCACGAAAATCTGTCCAAGCCGACAAAAAATGAAAATCTGGTGGGGAGGGGGCATGGTTGTATAACCATGATAGTATGAACGTGAATGTCAACAATGAGTTGCTTAAATTTCAACTGTTGCCTCAAAAACAACAATGCACATTCTTGATCCTTAGCTGATGCCAAAACCTCAGAAAAAACCTCTTTAGTTTTATGCAATGACCTCCTTCAAGTTTTAAGGGCGGCGATGAAAATCTTTGACTGAGGTTTTAATTAGACAAGGAAGAACATAATAAGTCTAATTAAGCCTATGAAGGAATGTAATTGGGCTCTAAAAGGAACCATAAATGATCTTGGGGGAAGGCACACACTGCAGAGTGCAAAGTCTGGTGATGATGTGAGCGACTTTACTCGATACCATCGTAAGAACCTACATTAAATATTTTATGATCCCGAAATATTGCTGGTGGTATAGAAATGATAGTGTGAACTCGCATCCTTTCATGCGCCCCCATCGCGGAGCGGGTCTTTAAATCAAGATATTTCAGTATAATATCAAGAGCTGAAAGCGAACTGGGGGAGGGAGCTTTTCAGCCGAGGGGGAGCTAAAAGGGATTTCGGAACAGCCCCATTCGTGCCGTGCCAGTCTTGAGACTTTCAACAAATTTTCAGTTATTTTGGAGTATTTTCAGTGTGTTTCACTCACTACTTGGTCCGATGATTGTACGCTGTTTTGTCATCACGGCTCATCCGGGTTTGCGACGATTCAAATTTTCTGGCATGTTTCACATCGTTTGAAATCTCGCGGTGAAATTAAAAATGCATTTTCACTCTGAGAACGTTAACAGTTTACTTTTGTTCTTTGGTCATGGTTACTAAACGAATTTCCGAGTGATTTTCCTCTGAAACACGAAGAGCAAGTTTGAAAATCTCATGGAAAAATATCGATATTATTTCGGAAAATTGAGACATTGTTTTTCGAAAACTAGCATTGTTTGTCGATATACCAAGAGCAGATTTGAAAATCTCATGGAAAAATATCAATATTATTTCGGAAAATTGAGACATTGTTTTTCGAAAATTAGCATTGTTCGTCGATATTTACCGAAGATTACATACATTCAACTCGAGTGTTACTAAACATACATGGAGCATTGGCGCAGCGAGCTTTTCGATGCATCGATTGGTCTCTCATTTAAACCTATTGAAAAGGATTGACGGACAGGGTGTCGCAAGTCGCAACGAACACCCTAAGAATCGATTCTTTACCATAGCTTCAAATGGGAAAATATCGATAATCGATCATTCACGCCTCGCCATGCGCCTTCAGACTGGAGTCGGGTGCAGTCATTCCCATGTTGCGTCATCAATGGTCATAAGGTATCGAAATCACTTGAAATTAATAACCAATCCTATTTTCTTCCTAAAGATAACCTGTCACGATGAATTTTTCGAACTTATTGTAATATTAATTTCTGTGTACTCAATGGGAAACTGAATAATTTCAATCAGAATTTTTGCGCTACAAAGTTATCTGATCTTCTGGTTCCGACATAGCCAGAAGAAGGACTTCCGTACCTTAAACCGCAAGAAACTATTTTAACAATTCGTAATGCAAATTGCCTAGCTTTTAATTGAAGGCACTTGGATGTTCGCGCACTTAAACCTGATGTAACACCAGGAAGCTCAGGAATTGAATTATTAGGGAGCTAACTGTTAATAATCCATTTTAGGGACATCAATACCAATGGCCGAAATCGAAAAACGAGTATCTTCGATTGCAACGTTGCAAGTTTCCAGACATATTTCATCTTGCACAAAGAAAAGAAATATGTGGTTTTTCTTTAAATTTCTAGTAAATTGTCACCGTTCACTCAGAATATACCTAATAAATGTCCAAAAATATTTAGAAAAGTTTCTTCCTAAAAGAAGAAAACATGATTGGAGATTTTAAGTACGCACTTTTTAACATTAAACATCGATATGTGCCATTCGTCTCTCTATGCACATGAGTGTTTATGTGTGTGAACTATGGGTATTGAACACGTTATCGCAAAATGAAGTCTAATAATAGAGGCTGCACAGATCTAAGTGCGTTATTTTGGTTAGCGTCTTCGATTTTCAACCACGATGAACTGACTTTTGAGCGCATTTGGCGCACAACACCTGGTGAAGTTGGAACTCCGGTTCCGCTATGACCAGGTGCCACCTCTGCAAATAAGGCGAAATTCACAAGGCAAACAATGGGTATTGAACACGTTATCACAAAATGAAGTCTAATAATGGAGGCTGCACACATCTAGTTGCGTTATTTTGGCTATCGTCTTCGGTTTTTAGCCACGATGAACTGACTTTTGAGCGCATTTGGCGCACAACACCTGGTGAAGTTGGAACTCCGGTTCCGTTATGACCAGGTGCCACTTCATCAAATAAGGCGAAATTCACAAGGCTGGCTGAACAAAGGAATAATAGAATTAGAAATGAATACCAAGTATCACGATGGTTTGCATAAGTTTCCGAATGCAATTACTTGCGGTATATCTGTCTCTGGCTCTGGTACGGATGTTTCATCGAAATCTGCGGCTGAGGCGGCTGCCTCGGAAAATGAATTAGTCGAAAAGTTTCTTCGCAACTCCTTTGAAAAATGAATACTAAATGGGAGGAGATTTAAAAGCGGATCCGCGCTCAAGTTTGCACGGATCAGAGAAATGTCGGAGCGAGATCGCGAAAGAGAGAACGTTAGGCTTGAAATTATTCAAACTCGGATCTTACAAATCGCCCCACAATGAGGAGCCAACACTGCAAATTCTTACTCGCAGTCTCGCTAATGTTTTCCAGGACATTACTGCCGCGCTATGGAAAAACGCCGTATGAGCCTTTAGGCGTTGCCAGATTTCCTACACTAAAAACCAAATTTACTGGACAAATTGTGGACATTTATTTTCGAATTTTTCAGATAGTTTTGTTCGCTATTTCAACTATAATTACTGAATTTTTCACGAAAAAATATGCATGACTTTCTATAAAATACACGTTTTCCCCGGAGAAATTTGGCCTCAAAGAAAAAATTAGAAAATAAATGTTCAAAAATATTTACTGGGATATTTTTGAACATTTATTTTCTAATTTTTCAGATAGTTTTGTTCGCTCTTTCAACTATAATTACTGAACATTTCACGAAAAAATATGCAAAACTTTTCTACAAAATACACGTTTTCCCCGGAGAAATTTGGCAACTCTCGAATGTTCACACGGCGCTTTTCCTTAGGACGGCAGATTAGGCCTAAAACGAGTCACGGGTGGATCTTGCAGTTCGACCTACACCACAGGTTGAATTTAATTAAAGAGAATATCGGCGGTGGAACTTCCAAACAACGTGGGTATCTCGGTTTGCAATGTTGCAGACTTCCCGTCAGACGTAGGTAATTCTAAAATTGGAAAACTACTCAACGGCAATTCTTAGAAACTGTCGTGATTTGTCCTCTCTAAGTGAGGAAAATCCTGTGAAGACTCCAGGGCCGGATTTAGGGGATGGCGCCACATGGGCCGCAACCCATGGCGGCAAATTTTGCAATGTTTTAAATGGTTGGTTGGTTGGTAGATATGTTTATTTGGTGATTTTAACAATTGAGCCATTAACACCTTAGAGGAGAGATCAAAATATAGTACAGAATTTAAAAATTTAAAAGGTAGGGGTCACAAAGAGGTATGACAAAATTAAAAGTTAGGACAAGGAAAGTAGGTATCAAAAAAAGAGAGAAAGAAATATGATTCAGAAAATAAATTACAAACTAGAAAAGGCGACAAAATCTCTCATTTCCTGAGAGTAAAAGTATAGTGATTCCTGATTTTGTCGTCTTTCAGTAATACAAGAGACAACACCTTTAATTAGTCGAGTTAAGAGAGAAACCCAGCTCGCAATTTGACCTGGAACGAAGGCATGGTGGTTGGTATGAAACGCATAGCGCCTACAAGACTCCATGAATACTTCACGCATTGCGTCAAACACAGTGCGGTCAGCATTGGTCGCCGTGAAACGCATAGCGCTTACAAGACTGCATGAATACTTCACGCATTGCGTCAAACACAGTGAGTTCAGAAGCGGTTGGTGTGAAACGCACAGCGCCCATTTGACTGTAGAAATGCCTCACGCATTGCGTCAAACACAGTGCGGTCAGTTTGTTCTTTCATAATTTTTTCTTTCAATTCTTATAAATGGAAGGCCTTGTTCACACAAAGATAGGTTCACGGAACTTAACTTTCGCGCAAAGTTCCGTGAACTCTTGCTGGTAATGTTGACAGGGCTTCGCAAAAAATGTGTCCAAAACGAGAAAATGCGTCTCATGCACCCCTCTCCGCTGCACGTTCACTTGATGGTTTTTATTGATGTTTCAAAACGAATGAGAAAGGGGCGGCAAAATGCAGGCAGCCCATGGGCGGCAAGTAGGTAAATCCGGCCCTGGAAGACTCTAAAAAAATTGTGTTGCACTTTTATGGTTCTAATTTCACTTCGCATTCATATCATTCATTGTCATAGTTTATAGTCGCCATGTAGACTCCGGCACCGAATTTCACTCCTCTATTTCTAACAGTGTAAATGAATATTTCTGCTAGGAATACTTAGGGTACACGTTAAATTCTGTTTGCAACATCACAGATTATTTATACAGTTATTCTCGAAACTACGGATCTTTAATTGCGCACTTCATATTGATAAAAACCATGGCTCGGTTTTAATTTGCCAAACATTTAACACAACATTCATCTGAGGAAAATAAGAGTCAGTATCTAAATTTCGAGATCTCCGGTTAAAATGTCCTTTTCCTGAACGGAAAACTAAATTCAGCCAAAAATTTTCGGTGAATGGGAAATATTGTCGACGCATGTCATTCAATTCTGAAAAAGAGGCCCCTTGATCAGAAATATGAATCTTTTCGGTCCTAGTACTGTGTGATTTTTTTTAAAACCTTAGAAAAGGAGGAATCTTTTCCCAAAAAAAAAGAAAATTATTTGTCAATCTTTTATATGCGAAGTAAAAAAATTGAAAAAAAATTGAATAAATATGCACATAACCATAAAAATAATTTCTCTGAAATAATGTTAACTTTTTCAAGTTGGGTAGTTTTCAAAGTACAAATTTAGCATGTGGTCTGATTTCAAAATATCTAGATTTTTGCTTCAAGACCGGCAGGATTCCGCAAAATTCTAAAATTGGCTGCGAATGCAAAGTTTTTTGCGGTGGTATGAAAGCTGAGAGGAATCTCCTGTCTTTTTCCACGAGTGACACGCGAGATTGCGGTTTTGACGTTTGAAAATTGGTATTAATGTTAGGGACGAGGACTGAATCCTCGCTGCAAGCCACAATGCGTTCAGAGGAGGCCAAAATTGAAAAGAAGTCTCCTGACTCATAAACTATACTCGGGGATTATGCAAAAGAAGAACGTGCCTGGAACACAAACTTTGCCAGAGGTTAAAGTCTATAGTTACCGGGTTGAAGCAAAACTGAGAATGCACGCAAAAGCGTCCAAACTCAGAGAGGAGCAGTGGTTTGTTTGAGCTCATCTTACTAAGCGTCTACGCTAACCTTCCCAACGGACAACGATGTGCGGAAGATGATCATTTTCGCACATTAATCTGCAGTGAACTGGACTGCGGGCCGATATTGAAATTGATAGACAAAGCTACAGACAAAGAATACAAAATTTATTTGAAGGGATTCTGTTGGTGGAAGTGGGTGGTTGCAATAGATAATGGAGATACGTAATAGACTAACGAACGGCAACTGACAAGACCCTATAGTTAGATAGTGCATTATTTTCCCCCTCAGTCTGTAGGAACCTCCAGTTTCAGCCTATTTATGTATCGCTTTATCTGTCAATTTCAATAATCAGCCCTCTGGAAGGCTTGATCTATCCAGAATTTTGGCAGCGCGAGGAGCGGGTTATAGAAACAAATCTCATCTTATCGGAACGAGTTTTCTTAAGGGTAGCTATATAATACCGGTTTTTTTGTAGGGGGTGGTGGGGGATTTAATGTCACCGAAGTGCCTTGGTAAACCTGGGATGTTTAGCTTAACGACGGCATACAATTGACAAGAAACACTGTTAAAACATTAGTAACAATTGATAAATTTCTGCCATTTCCTTGGAATTTTGAATGTAGAAAAAAATTGATTTTGAAAACTATTATTAGTACCAGGGGCCTTTGGCCGCTACGCTGCCGACAACCAATGCGGAAGAAAACAACATACGTAAAAAGTCGTAGAACAACCGTGTTCAAGTTATCTCGGAGATTAATGGATTCTAATACCGTCAATGTTTTATTTTTGATCAATGTTTTTAAAACAATACACACTATTATTCTAATGAGTTTCCGCAAATTTTCCTGAGTGATTTAAAATAGATAAAAGAAAATTTGACTTAAAACGCATAATATCCAAAATCTAAGCTCAGATTCGGCTTCCTCCTTAAAAATCGATGCAATTTCATGTATCATATGTCACCATATCATGAAGGAAAGAGATTAACGTAGGCGTGTAGATTCTAACATATCAGTCCGACATGGCAGCATGGGTGATTCGGAGTGGGTCAGCTGATGAGTAAGAAGAAGTTTGTTTTCTCGGAAACGGACGAACCAAATGCTTGACGCCGGCGCCTGGCGGCGTAGCTCAAACGTTTGGATTCTGTGCCTACTTCCGCATACCGGCCGGCTTTGATAGAATCTTTACGCCTACGATTACCCTCTTTTTTTATGCTATGGTAACATATGATACATGAAATAGCATCGATTTTTCACGAGAAAGCCGGATCTGAGCTCAGATTTTGGGTATGATGCGTTTCAAGTTGAATTTTCTGAATTTGAAAATTTAAGACGGCGGACGTAGCCTAAATTGATACATCGGCTCCCATTCCATCGATTAAATTCAAATTTTTAGTCTAATTTCGAAAATTCGAAAAACCAAGGTGGCGGGCGTGGCCTAAAACGCTATCTCGGTTCCTGCTCGTCGGATTTTCGTAAAACTTGATGCCAAGGGGAGGGGGGAGTGCGTGTTGCGTGTGCAAAATTGAAGGCGCGATGGAGCGAAGCGTTGACTCGCTATCGACGGTGAAACTACCAAACCACGTATCTCGTTTGCGGTGTTTAAAAATCTACGCTCACATTTTGTTTTCTTGAAGTAGACCACATCAATATCATTCCTTGAAATTTTCACGGAATTTTTTCCGCACAAAGAGGAAAAATCACAGAAATTTTCAAGACTGGATATTAAGTAGTTTTTCATTTAAAAAAGAAAGTATGACAGGAAGTCTGCGACGTCGCAAACCGAGATACGTGGGTTGGTAGTTTCACCGTCGCTATGCTCCGCTCTATGGTGATGGTGAGGTGTCGTTCGGATTTGGAAGGAAAAACAAACTAGGCTGGATTATGAGTCGTTCCTATCTTCGGCTGTGCTGCTTACGTAGTTCCTGCACCACCACTGCAAATAAGGCGAGGAAAAACGAACACGATTTGAAAACAGAGCAAGGGAATGGGCACACGCGAGCAAAAAGTTTATCCGTTGGGAAAATTTCGGCCATTTCGCAATTTCTCTGATCGTTTGGCTTTGAAGCACCATTTTTGGGGTCAGAGGGAATCTGCTTACTGGACGAGTCCACAGTTTTGGCTACTTTTAGCCTATACCTGATATCTGCCCCGATACTTGTCTTACATTCAGAAAATTACATGTTTTATCCGGGGAAATTTGGCAACTCTCGTGTGTTCATACTTGCACATGTGTTCATCGTGTGCTTTAGCACGGCAGTATACTGCCGTCTCAATGAAAAACGCCGTATGAACATTCGAGAGTCGCTAAATTTCCTCCGATAAAATCTTCATTTTTGAGGGATGTTATAAATATTTTCCCTTGAAATTTTCAGGAACTTTAGATAAAATTGCGAAAAAAATTCTCTGAAAAACTTAAGGAAAAATATTCTGAAATTTCCCAGTAAATTCGGTTTTTATTGAAGTAGACACGGCAACGCCTGAATACTCATGCGGCGTTTTTCCCTATCACGGCAGTGTAGGTGTCATAGGAGAGTCTGGATGTCGCAAGGAAGAGTCCGGAAGATGTGCGTGTGGCCGAGGCACGGAGTTGAAGGCGCGCGGGCGAGTTCCAGTGCCGCGTCTCGCGTTTTGCGTTTCATAGCCCAAGTTCCTCCGCACAATCCTCCCGCCGAGTCACTGCTACCTGCGGCCGCGACGGACCAGTTCGCGCTCGACTCTGAAACAAGTCACATCATCTCCGCACCATCATTTGTTTACACTCATGTTCGTAACGGATCGGATTTTGAATCGCGTTCGCTCGCGCGTTGCCGTTTTCTTGCCCATCTCGTCTCATCGTTGCTTTCGGGGTGATGGGTAATCGCGATCGTCCGATTTTCGTTCCTCCGATTAAAAAATGTTAACGTTCTCGTATGCGCGAAATCAACCGGATTTTTGTTGGATCATTATGAAATCGTTTTAATATTGTTTCTCTCGTTTTGCCCTTGGTTCCCTTTTTGTTTCATTCACTGCGTTTAAACCTCGTGTTATGTTCTGTGCCTGATGCATGAATTATTTAGGATTTAGCGCAGTTTGTGCGTGTAGCTAAAGGTTCGAGGTATTTACAATTAGCTGTAATTTTTTCTTGTGTTTTTTTCTTTCAAAAATCGTTACATTATCAATTATTGTTTGTATTGAAGTTGTGCTGAGAGCTATCAAATTGTAGAGTCTATTTTATCCAAAAGGCGCAAGTTTTCAAAGAGCTCAGATAAATAATCTGATTTAAGATTCATTGCATTGCTTACTAGCCCCTATCTTCTGTTGATATTTGACAGTTCCTTCCATAGTAACTGGATTAAAGCAGATGATCAGTTTTTTGCTCATTAATGGGCAGCAGTGTTGTTTGATCTTTAAGATCTCTGATCTCTGTTACGCTCCGTGTTGTTGATGACGCAAGCTTCCTGAAACAACCTCTTTTGGAAGCGGGCCTTTGAACCGAGGCACCAATCGCGAAGTTTTCAGCCGCAAACTTATTCAATCCTCTAGCCCGAAGTTACTAAGTCGTCAATGGCCAAATTGAAAAACCACATAACTTAACTGCAACGTTGCAAAAGTTTCGCACATACGTAAGTTTATGGAAGGGACAGCAGACTAGCATTATAACTTTAATGTTCTCTTTTGTTTTCCTTGATTCCTATTTAAAAAGTAGTGATGCCGATTTATTTCCCGCCTCTAATACAAAATGTTGGCAGAAATGTTCATACAGGGTTTCCAAAAGTCCTCCCCTCTAACTTTTGAACTCAACTTTGGGAATGTTTCTATCTCAAAAAGGGACCATCTTCTGAGAGGGGGAAGGGAGTCAACATTTAGGCTCCTCCATAGGCAAATTAGTTTGAAGTGATTCCTAAGATTTACTTAAAAGTGCTAACAATTTGGTAAATTTTCTCTTTTGATTTTTTTTCGACGATAATTTGAAACGGAGTTATGATTTCTTGAAAATAGGTCAAATTTTGACCTTTGACCAATCATAATTCTGTCAAAAATTTAAAATTCTTAGTTTTTAATGTCTTTTCTAGTAAAGTATTACAAGGTGGGGACTATCATTTGGAAAACAAGTAGGGGCCCTCCACCTTCACCCTCCTCCCTGGGGGAGGGAGGGCCCACAATCTTGGCACCCCTCGCCAGAGGATGGTTCTTTTTAAGATAGAAACATTCCTAAGGTTTCATCTTCTATTTCAAACGGTTCAAAAGTTGGGGGGTGGCTTTTGAAACACCCTGTATTTTGCCATGAGGTACACTAGTCCAGCCATAGTTGTTGCATCAACACAAAATAATTTTATGAGAGCAACCTCTTTGATGAAACATTGAGACCATATACAATTTGATAGCCCTCAACTGAATCGAAGATTAAAAATGAATACAGAAGGTCAGTTTTTTTTATTCGTTTCTAGTACACGAAAGCCAACAAATTTATGCGCTGCCGTGGAGTTCCTCGAACTCCGCGATGTTAGCATTTACAACTTGTAAATGAACAAATTAAGTAGTTGATTTTATTTGTGGGATTCACTAAGCTTGTAAAACAAATTTACAAATACGCTGGAGCCAAATTGTTCGATCATCACCGTTCATCTTATTGTAAATGCATTCAAATCGTGTGGGAAACATCAACGTCACGTGAGAAGTAAACATCAAACGTTAGGTTGGTTTTTCCGCACAAAAAAATTGTTCGTCATCCACTATTATGCGTTTCGTGACTGTTATTTCATCCAAAATCAATCAAAAAAGACATGCCTGACACCTCAATAATCTTAAAGAATGACTAAGTGCCGATATCAATTAATTAATTTAATTAATCATGAGACGCACAATTAATTAATGAAATCTGAGTAAATTCTGTGGAGTAATTTCCGTGTAGAGGTTGACAAATATTGAAGAGGTCATCGAAAATTTTCTCATTCCCGGAATTTCGGTTTGAGGTACCTACTGCAGTGCACTCATCGTGTGCGCTTTAATTGGTGAAATATTGGACACGGAGTTTACCCAAGAGCAGTGCTGTCATAACGGACCCAAAAATATGAGCTATCGAGAAGCATACCTCTTTTCAAACTTTCCCCGGAGTGCCTTGTATCCCTCCCCTTCATCAATGCATCTTTCTTCATCTTCTTACTTTTGAATCGCACGAATTTAAGGCAAGGGAGAAATTCCTGTCTTTTATAAAGCCGGCTCTCATTAAAAATGAACCGCTTAATCGCGGAGAGAAGAAATTAATTTTTAAACGATCATGCACTTTTGTATAAGATATATGTAAAAAACTTTAAAAGACCAACATTTAGCACTTTCCGGATAAGATGATCAAAATTTAAAAATGACTCTTAATGTCGATTTTCACATACGCCTTCAGCTCTGTGAGGTGTGCAAAACGCCATGCGCTCACTCTCTAATCCATGGTGATTTGAATCAGGAGGTTTTTTGCTATCACTTTGGACTGTAAGCTGCTAGTGAGGTGCCGCGCCGATTCGGGAGAAAATTAAAAAAAAAAAAAAAAGGCCGGATTATGCCTCTCCGATCTTCGGCTACATTGTCCACGTAGCCCTTGAAGCACCGCGATAGATAAGAGAAATCGGAATTGACACTATATGGAAACAGAGCCAAGGAAAGGACGCTCGTGGATGACGGCGCAGAGATACAACTATTCGTGCTTGATGGGTGTCCGTGTTGCGTGCCCAAAATTGAAGGCGCGATGGAACGAAGGCGTTGAATCGCAATGCTCCGCTCTACGCTGGTGTTTAAGAACAAGCCGAACATTTTGCTCAGTCAAAAGCCGAAGTTTGATAAACTTGTTGGGCACATCATCGTCCTCGTAACTCATCAGTCATCTAGTAGGTCGGTCAACATCAAGCACAAAAAGACCAAAAAGGGCCATTATTTTGGCCTCTGCCAAAATAATGTCCGTAAGGAAATGTTGAATCCCCGAAGGAATAAGTTTGAAGTATCCGTCCGTCATGAGTGGTTGGTAGAGGGTTTCATCTTATGTTTGACTCTTCATGATGCGGAAAATTTCATTGCGCACTACATTTTTACTTATTAGTGCTCTCCAAACCTTTCAAACAAAATTTAAGTTAGTTTTCTTTTAAAAAATGAACTCAATATTAGTATTTAGAAAGGCTGCGATCGAGAAACGAATCTCACCGTCAATATGGAATGCAACGCATAAACATGCGAAAGAAATGTGCCTAAAATTAAACCCTTAAAGAGTAGACATTGCATCGTTCGCATGAGAATGTTAAATTAGGAGTAACTGGCAGTGGGGCGCGTCCGCCGAATTGTCGAGGTTTTCAGATTGTGTGATCAGACTTGCATACTCTGTTACGTCACTTTTGAGGAAATTATGATATTCAGTGCACGTTTTGGCATCCATGGGAAATAGTTCATATTGCGCGCGTTCGGTCGATCGCGTGATTTTCGTCAATTTATTCAATAAGCAAGCACTTTTTAAGCAGTTGGACAATCAGCGGATGCACAGGCACGTCGAACGCAAATATTAACGGTAAAAGAATAAAATAAAAACACACCTAAAAACAAGCACGCAGAGAGGGAAGGAGAGCGGGGGTAAAATAAACCTGTTTCAAATCCCACACGACCTCAAAAGTTAACCAAATATCGAACACTCATATAAGCTATGTAAAACATAAAATCGCACTCATATATACAATTTCCCACATCTGCGCAAAAGAGGAATATTTTTTCTCACGGTTTGTTGAACTTTTCATCCCCTCTCAACGTGTGTTTTATGCTAAAATGTTCAATAAGACTTCAACCCCCTCCCACTCCGGACACACACACTTACACACGCTCCAACATCGCTCCGTTTATTCGATTTTTGCTCGGTGCTCCTCTTCCATCTGACTTTTAAAATCGCCGTGTGTGAGCAATAGGCGTATCGAGCTTTCAAATATCTTCAAAGCATCCTTCGAGTAAGAGGCGAAACCATAAATACTAATAAAAGTTTACCGGTGGGGGCTTTTAGGTGTCGTAATACCTTAACCTCATTCATGCCACCTTCCTTCTCGTTATTTTTCACATTAGTGAAATTATTTTTCGCATATTTTGCTCACGGAATGAGCGTGAAGAGGGGTTTTTTCTCTCTTTTGTGGGTGCTCGAAATCAGGTCACCGAATATTGAAGCGCGAACTGCAAATTCAAGTAAATCAGCCATTTCCTTCCAAGGAATATGAATTAATTAAGCCTTAAAAAAAACCTTTGGTTCATTGCAATTACGATGAAATTTTCGGTCTAAAACCGACATTTAAAAGTGCTGCCACGTTTTGACGTAAGGCGGTCGTGCGCCAGAATAATTTTCCCACTTAAATTTTCTGTAGTTTACATGGATAAAAAAATGTTTGAAAGTTCTAAAATAATTATTTAGGTGAGAAATCTTTAGCGCCCGATTTAGACTAGTTTGAAATTTTGGAGTTACGCCCTTTTTCAAGAAAATGAAGAAAACCTAAGATGTATTCAGTTAAAACGTAGGTTTGAAGTGAGTTTTAAAAGTTAATTCATTCAATTTCGTTATTTTAATAAAGATCTGGAGGTCTAACCTTCAGATTAAGCGAAAAATTTAGAAGTATTGCTCACCTCTCCATATATAATTCGGAAAATAGGTAAACATCAAACCCTTTAGAGAGCCAAAAATGTAAAAAAAGAGAAAAGAAAAGTATTCGACTTATGCTCTATCACCATAAACGAATTCATTTCAATTCAAAAATCAATTCAAGCCCATTTTTGTAACATTTGCAGGAGTTCTTGCACCACTGATTTACAATAAATCAAGTGACTCCTCGAGCAATTTAAATTCGCTTAAAATTTCTTTATCTAGCAGATGCTCCTTTCTAAACAACAACGGTCGCGATTGCGAACTAAGGGCTCCTGTCCCATTAACTCCTCGAATTTAAATTAAATCTACATTTTTCATCTCATTTCCTTCATTTTGCTATCACAACCGCAAATTGCTCATTCATCTTTCTCTCCTCGTAAATTCAACTTTTTCTCTCCATTTTTCCTTTTTTTTCCGCGTTCATCAACATTAATCTTAGAGCACCAATGATAAACCGATGGGTATGCGATTCATCTATCACGAGTCCCGAATCAATCAGAACTTCATTAACTCATTTAAATTAATGAATTCATTAAATCTTTCGCAAAGTCTACGAATCATGAGTAATTAATAAATATTTAGTGCCTGACTTTCCTGCAGTATGCCCCCTATTTCATTCGGCGGTTTATTTTATCAGAGAACTGCATACGATATGTTTTGTGCACTGAGAAAAAGTTTCTGTTGGATTAACAGGAATTTCTAGTGAATACTCTACGATAGGGATTTTTCGTTGAAATAGCTTGTTTCATGCAGTGTTCCGATTATTTCAAGGAGATGGCCGGTCACTTGTGATATGATTTCCGGTTAATTAAACGACAATTTCTGTCTCGGCATATTCAACAGGTACATTTTCTGCACTTTGAAAAAAGTACCCTTAGTGCCTCTAATTAATTTTTTATATGAGCAATCCAGCGTGAGAAAAATATATCTACTTGCTTGAAAAATAAACTGATTAATCATGACAGTTCGAATCCCATTTTTTCATGCACAGTTTGGTTTTAGTGTCAACAAGTCTCTCTCTTATCTCCCCTTTTACGTCATTTTTAAATTTTGAAATGAAATATTTCTCTTCCATACTTTACTTCTAATGCAGCAGTTAATTAAGCTACTAGTTGGATATAGGTAGGTATTTGGATAAAAATGTAATTCCTCAAGGGGAAAAAAAGAGAAAACGGTGACAATACTTCCTCTATCCGAGAGGGGAGCAGGAAACTAAAAACTTTCCTTTAAATTTCAAGCATTTCGTAACGCTGAACCTCCCCTCTGCCTCCCTCCCGCGATCTGCGTAACTTCAATTTTGAACGATTATCCTCCTCCGGAAATTGTTGAAATTATTAAATGAGACGGTGGTTTACTTTAGCGTTTTACAGTGGGTAAAAATAGGTAGGTAGGCCAAAATTATTCGAGAGAAATTTCAAACAACTTCTTTGTCATTTTTAATGCTATGAATGCACATGGTTCGTAATTAAGATATAAAATAAAAATCCAGCTCATGTCTGTACATAAAGAGGACTGCATTTTGCAAAAAAGAACCAAGAGCATTCCAATGTCGCTAAGATNATCATGACAGTTCGAATCCCATTTTTTCATGCACAGTTTGGTTTTAGTGTCAACAAGTCTCTCTCTTATCTCCCCTTTTACGTCATTTTTAAATTTTGAAATGAAATATTTCTCTTCCATACTTTACTTCTAATGCAGCAGTTAATTAAGCTACTAGTTGGATATAGGTAGGTATTTGGATAAAAATGTAATTCCTCAAGGGGAAAAAAAGAGAAAACGGTGACAATACTTCCTCTATCCGAGAGGGGAGCAGGAAACTAAAAACTTTCCTTTAAATTTCAAGCATTTCGTAACGCTGAACCTCCCCTCTGCCTCCCTCCCGCGATCTGCGTAACTTCAATTTTGAACGATTATCCTCCTCCGGAAATTGTTGAAATTATTAAATGAGACGGTGGTTTATTTTAGCGTTTTACAGTGGGTAAAAATAGGTAGGTAGGCCAAAATTATTCGAGAGAAATTTCAAACAACTTCTTTGTCATTTTTAATGCTATGAATGCACATGGTTCGTAATTAAGATATAAAATAAAAATCCAGCTCATGTCTGTACATAAAGAGGACTGCATTTTGCAAAAAAGAACCAAGAGCATTCCAATGTCGCTAAGATAGTGCAACTTTTTTTACCTTTCAAATGTAAAATGATCATCTAAACAAGTTTTATCTTTACTCCCAATAAACTATTAATTCAAGAATTACTTTTGTAAATTTTATTGGTTCATGATTTCATTGACTTTATAGAAAATAATGCCAAGTTACAAAATCCTAGCAACATTGGAATGCTCTTAGTTCCTTTTTGCAAAATGCAATCCGAGTATTCTGTATAATAAGGATTGAATTTTGCAAAAAGGAACCGAGAGCATTTCAGTGTTGTAAGATTGTGCAATTTCTTTTGTCTTGGAAAAGAAACTTGATCATCTATAAACAGTTTTTATCTGCCACTCTGAAACCCGTAAATTTAAGACGAAAAATACCATGTGTAAATTTCATGTTTTTGCATGATTCAGTAATTTTATCCTACAGTATGAAGTTGCGAAATCTTAGCAATATTACAATGCAAAATGCAGTCCATAATTGAGCTTCGAGGATTGCCGTTTCCGTTAAGTATACTATCTGCGAAAGTGCGTTATGTGAGGAATCACGAAAACATGCTGGAGAGACGGCTATGCTGCTACAGGCGTTGTAGAAGGATTTACTTTCAGAGCTTTCCGGGCGGGGGGGGTGGTGCGTTAAAAAGCCACATCCATTTATCAAATTTTAAAGGCGTAAAGCGACCGTGTGCTTTCTCCGCGGGCGAAACATTTTTCGGCGAGCTTTTGTGCCTCTCCATGCCTACCCATCATCAACCACCGAGCCACCCTCCTTGCTCAACCACCTGGATAATTTGGCGCTTTCAAAAAGAGTATGCCCTGTGAATTACAGAGAGAATGTTTTTCAATAAACACACTCAACTCTGATCAGTTTGCCCCTCTTCGTTCGCATCGCGAAGCAGCGATTTTTCCCCCGATGTGCTCCGTTCGTGTTTTAGCAATAGCATCATTCCATTTTTGGTTCTATTGAATTTGCATGGGAAATTGACGGTAAACCCGAAAAATACGTAACTTAGTTCACGATGCGGCAGACTTCTTGCCATGGTTTATTTTTTAATGGAAAAATAGTCACAAAGAACGTACACGAACACATGCAGGTCACTATTACAGTGCACTCTCGCGCTCTGTGACAACCAAACGCCACATGTCGACGGTGTAGGTCGGCAATCACATATCTCGGTTTACGACGTCGCAGACTTCCTGTCATACTTTATTTTTTAAACGGGAAACTTCTGAACGGCAATTCTTTAAAACTACCGTGACTTTTCTTCTCTGTGCGAAGAAAATTCTGCGATTACTTCAAGGAATGATGTCAATTTGTTCTCCTTTAAGAAATAAGATAGAGGCGAAGATTTTCAGACACCACAAACGAGGTATGTGATTGCCGACTTACACCCTCGATGTGCCTGTCTATGTTCCTAAAGGTTATCGGGCAACTAACTAACGTATCATCTCTTTGTTGACGCTCTGGCGCCATCCAATCATGGGAGGTCTAACGTCAAATATTCAACGTTATTCTGCAAAAGCCTCCCTGATTTTTGCTCTATCCTAATGTATCTTAAAATTGTTCTCTCCCGTGTATTTCAAACTCACCATAAAATGTCTCAAAACTCCATACGTTTATTACATTAAGTTCAGCAAATTACCTCAGCCCAGACGCAATTACTCGAAGCAGCACCAAAAGGATTCTTCGGAATATCAAATCGTATCTAAATAAGAACAATGACATAACCTCTCTCAATGTTACCAATGAGAATATATCGACAAACATCGATTTTCTGCTCCGATATACACGGTCAATTCTAGTAGAACCTCTCAAACGACTCAATCGAAGGCAGAGCTGGGGTCGAGAATCAGGGTCGCGCAGTATGCACATCAAGCACAGAAGTCCATTACACGTCGATTTAGTTCCCATTTCGCTCATCAATTCAAAATCAAACCCCTGATAGGAGAGCACAGAGGAGGTAATTTCGGCACGGGGAGAAAAAATCGGTGCCGCTCCGACACACATGAGCAGCTTGCGATGCTGCTTGGAAAGTGCGTTGTTGCACAATCATCCTGCATCATTGGCACAGAAATGTTATCCAATAATGGAAATAACTCGTGTAGATGTCATTAAAATCCGTGTATTCTGTACCTGGCAAATGATGCAAAAAACACATACATAATATAAAATAAGTCATGGGATGAACTTTAAAGTATCTTGTGTAATTCTCCACAGAAAAGAATGAGAGGCTATGCACTCGATGCTGTGCATTCAACTCCGGTTAGAGTTCTGGGGCAACATGTTGTAGATGTTTAATGGCGAAACAGTCATTTTCCATGGGGAGGGAAAAAGATTTACACTTTTAGGAGGAATTACTTTTTAGTGTCATTGTCAATGCACAAATATCAGTTGCCAGCGGAAAGAAATAGCATTACCAAAAACCCCGCTAAAATAATGTAGTTCTTCTTAATGTTGTTTCAGCTGTCAAAGAAAAAACGGCGAATTATTTTTTCTTGTTTTTTTTCTTTTGGATCACGTCTCTAAACGTTCTCTATATTTTCCTCGAAGTTCGCAAATATTCACTGTCTTTGATTCTATGTAACTTTGGTTACGTTATTGATAAAGAAGAGGGGTTCCTTTTTAAAAATTTTCATCGTTCGATTACTTTCATCTCATTTTCATCACAACTCTTTGATTATCGAAAAAATCAAAAATTTTACCGAGTTTTTATAAGTAATGCTTGAAACATGACTCCGAGACATTTTTGAAACACATGAATGTCACCATGACTTATCCCCCTAAACGTATCAAATTCGATTTGAAATGTGTTTGTTTTTTCCCCTTCTTGAGAAAAGACTCGAACGCATTTTAGCCTTCGTACTACATATTAGGGAATATCCTCTTTTTTCACTTGGTTTTTATCTCCAATGAGAGAGAAATTTCGGTCGTATGAACCGAATCTACGATAATCAGTACTGGCCGTATTGTTCGGTTCATGTAACCGCACTCTCGGTTCATGCAACCGAGCCTTTCCGTTAGTTTATTTCGGTTTGAATGCTCGGTTGCATGAACCGAATAATACGGCCGATATTGAACACCGTACCGAGGTTTACAACCGAAGTTTTTTTCCCAGTGTGGAATGAAACAGTGGCAACCGAGCGAGAAATAGCCACATCACATAGACGGAAAATTAATTGTTCTAATAGAGCGCGTATTCGTAACGGTACGGTAAGCCTTTGCCCGGAGGCCTAAACTGAAATCGGTGAGCAAAAAATAGGGGTTTTCCGCTAACGGAGTCGACCCAGTCCGCGCGGGCCAATCAATCTTGAGCCGCGTGACGCGAAGCGACGCAACGTCAAGCCAACGACTTCCGAAGGGAGCGCGCCGCACACCGGGACCGGGACCGGGACCGGGATGAGGATGAGGATGAGATTCGCGGATGCCATGCAAAATACTCCCACGCTAAGGAAGAACGCCGTATAAACATTCGAGAGTTGCCAAATCTCCCTAGATGAAACATGTATTTTTTATGGCATGATGCACATTTTTCTTTGGGATTTTCAGATATTTTAGATTTCACTGCGTACAAAATTGTCTAAAAATTTTGGGGGAAAATATTCATAATTTTCCCGGTAAATTCGGTTTTTATCGAAGGAGACTTGGCAACGTCTGAAGGCTCATACGGCGTTCTTCCTTAGCACGGCGGAATACGGGCAGGTAACCGCGAACGGAAGCTCCAAAATACGGTGACGTTTGACGTTTTAACCTCAGCTCACAGGCTTAGATTACAGGACCCCTGACGCGTTAGAAATCAAGAAAATGAGAGAAAGAGGGGAGAAAGAGGACGAGAGTGAGGTGAGAAAAATGGAACAAGAAAACGTCTTTCCTCGTCATTTCTTTCCCCTATATTCCTCTCCTTCCTCACTCTCTTCTTCTCCGTCAACCTTTTCTTATTTCTTGCATTCGCTTTCCTCGTCCTCTCCCTTTCCTTCCTTTCTATCATCTTCTTCTCCTCCTTCTCCATCCACTCACCCTCATTCATTTTTTCTTCCTCTCCTTCATCTTTTTTTCCTTTTTTTCTGCGCCTCCATTTCCTTCTAATCCTTATCTTCTTCTGCGTCTTCTTCCTTTCCTTTTCTTTTTTCTTCCTCTCCATTTTTACTTCTTCTTCTCTTTTTTGATTCACTTTTTCCACGTCCTCCTCTCCTTTTCTCTCTCATTCTTCCACTTCTTCTTCTTTTCTGTATGTTTTTTATTTATTTTGCAACCCGATCACATCATTATATAATCTACGATTTAAAACGGGTCGACTATTACAATATCTAATGTTCATCTCGTGTTTTCATTTCTGGCACTTAAGTCTTTTTAAGAATGACCGATTTAATTATTGGCCTTAGATTCTCTGGCTCTATAACTGGTAATACTTTTCGTCTTCGTACATATGAACTCTAATACTATAGTTCTACAACTTACAAATCTCGTGTGAGTCTGAAGAAGTGAGAAAATCGAAAGTGCCTTCAATTTTTGAATACGCAACACGCACATCCCAGGAACACGAATAGTTGTATCTTGCATCAAGGCGCTACAGTCAACTCAGTCTAGTCTAACATACATATGTATTTGTCAGGAGTCTGGAGTCGTTGCACAAAATATGTGTTTTTTTCAAAACACACCATCTAGCCACGGGTTTAGGAGACCTGAGTCGGCCGATTCAAGGACACAGGATGATAAAACATTTTTTCAATGTCTTCTTGAAGTTCCAACTGACTATTATAACTTGTACTGAGGAATGTATCCTCTTGAGCTGAGGTCAGCTGAAACTCTGAAAAAACCGAACGGACAATTCAGGACATATCACCTCGAGGTATCTTTCCACAACAAAATCCCAAGTAGAACACCTCGAATATTTGCAAAATTTCCTATTGGAAATTTTATCAAATTTTTTTATCTCACTGGAACTGCAAAATAAGAGATGAGCGTTCACTGGTCATAACGGACTAAATAACCAGGGCATAGTCTTATTTTTCTTTGAAAATACTGGAGAGACTACGACTAGAGAAAATAGTAGAGAGACTACTACTAGAGAAAATAGTAGAGAGACTACTACTAGAGAAAATAGTAGAGGGACTACTACTAGAGAAAATAGTAGAGATACTACTAATTTTATCCTATCGGAACTGTAAAATAAGAGATGAGCGTTCATTGGTCATGACGGAATAAATAACCAGGGCATAGTCATTTTTTCCTTTGAAAATACTAGAGAGAGATTTTAGCCACTCAAGTTTCAATGTTTCCATCCAATCTTTCCCGGAAAATTTTCCCCGTGAATTAAGATCCCTTTTCCTGCAAAAGGTCACATATGATTCAATTTGATAAATAGCGTTCTGGAGAACCCCGTGTGATCTTTATTCTCAAACGTGGAATTCATTTCCCCATAGCTCCTTTGTCGCGATGAATTTATTATGAGGGCTTTTCGACTCTATGCCTTAAGCTCCGTTCGACCGTTCCCTGGGGCACACTCTCGCAAAACATTCAACCAACTGTTTCGCCAAGAATCTGTCTGACCCGAGTTTTTAAACGAGAGAGAACATTCAGGTCACGAATTTGATCAACAATTGCGAAAACTACTCGTATCTCGGATATCTGTAAACCCACCCAGTCTCTTCAACAACCAAACAGACCAAACATGATCCCTCATGGCAGTAACATTGTCAATCGTTTGCTTAGTTTTGGCGATTGTTTTGAACTTTACAAGGAAAGTAGATTACCGAAAACTTGAAAAATGAAACGAATTCCTTCCGAAGCCCTACGTGGAATTGTTGGCATAGAGATTCTAAGAATGTGAGATGTTATACCAGTTTGTTCTTTGATGGAGTCATTTTATGCATACTGTGGCTTAGCGATTGTTACTTTCCTGTAATACAATGGAAATAGTGGGGGTGGATATAAAATTACAGAAGAGACACACAAACCTAAGGATTAGGACAGTGATGGTTGGTTGAAAAATAATAAATATAAATTTTTAATAATGCATTAGTAAAGCAAAAATCTTGCGCGCGTATTTCTTCATTTGAGAAAGATAGCACGCTTTCTTAGGAAGCAGGATTTGAAAAATGTGAGAAACGAAATCAAACGATAAAACTCAATCGAGTTTCATAAAATATTTGTAACATGGCTATAATTTTATAAAAACAACAGAAAGAGGATCGGTATTTAACAAAATGAAAACTATCGTGAAAATAATGAAAATTCAAACAAAAATTTGATTTATAACAACTTAGAAGAGATTAAAAAAATATAACATTATCAGTAACAATCCTCGAACAATTAGGTCCTGCTTTGACTCATTGAAATATTTGCCTGTATAAGCAATTGTTCAGTATTGACGCATAGTATTGTATGAGTATGTTAGGCACTATACACATTCAGATTTTAAAAAGAACTAAGTTCAGAGTGATATTATTACAAAAGCGTGAACAATTGTGACAATATTATATCTCGTTTCTCCTATGTTTGGAGAACTTTTTCAGCTTGTAAATTAAGTTGTCGTTCTTTTTATTCCTACGCTGGCATTCGTGCTTTATTTGAAGGTGAGCTTGAAATTTCTTTGTGAACTGTGCGATGAAAGGTCGCGGAAGAATCCCCATGACTGCACAATCCTGCAGCTATCCACCCGCGGAACCACTTATTATGCCAGTTGCAATGCAATTTTGGTGCGATGCTCTCACAGTTGCGCTCCTGTTGAAAAGTCAGTCTAAGGGATAAAATTAAATTTAATTTCCGCAAAACGGTTCAACAATATTCAGTTTCTCTTGGGGTTTTTTTTATACTCTATAAAATGAGTTCACAAAACCTTCTCACAAATATTATAGTGCCGAGACTGTGACCTTCGTTGGTCGTATGTCTTGTGCTTAAGGGCATTTGCGTTTTTTGAAAGTTGGCAACACTCTTTTTTCTCCATTTAAACGTATGTAAACCAATCAATTCTCGGTGAGGCTGCTTGCCTTACCAAAAGGCGAAATTTTTAAAGGATTTAAATGGAAGAAAAATAGTTTTGCCAACCTGCAAAAGTGCCACACTGTTTCAAGGCATAATTTGTCTCGATTATATTCGATCTTTCTTTCGCCTCAATTGTATATTTGCTCACTCATCCCATTCCACTCACACATTCCCCATCACCAAGCACTTATAATCATCACATCTACCCATCATCTTTAATAATAAGTTAAGAAAAAATGCCTCTAAACAGTCGAAGCATTCTGTAACACTACTTCATAAAGTAAAATAATTGTTTATATTCCTCGTTGAGAAGGTAACAAAAATTCAAACAATAAAAAAAAACATATCGTATATTTTTTGCTGGTGGTGAAAAAGAATTGACCAAATGAAGCCATTTGGTCCTATTGTTATCAGTTTAAATAAATCTTTTTAAAAATAATGCGAGTCTCCTCGTTAGTTAAATTCATTAATTTGAAAACGTACCGAGGTCTAGAAACTCATGGATCCCAGCATGGAATTATAAAATACGAATGCCAGAGTCGTGCGTCCATTTAAATTATTTACTTCAAACGTACAGATGCAACCATTCTTGCTTAGCGACTTTTCATGATGCAGAAACAAAAAATAGAGGGCGCTCCAGCATAATGACGGGTCTCATTAAAACCACACACTGCCGCAAGATGCTCAAGGCGTATCACAGTAGATCATAAACGCGGATTCGCGTTGCAATTTTTCAAAACTTCTGCTCATATTTCATTTGATTTATTTATTACCTTTTTTCGTAACATCATAATCAATGGAAATTGAAAATCTCGTCAATTTCCCATTTTCATCAACTGAAAAAATAATTATTAAATGGTATAGCGTAACCTCAGTTCTCCTTCCAATCTGCAGTAAAAGACAGAAGTTTCAGGGTGGCAGCTCAAAACTTTTGTCCCTATCCTCTGTCAGCTAACAAAATAATTTCGATGCGGTTGTGAATATTCAAACTACCTGAAACATCCAAGTAACTTTTTTACCGAGACTGATATTGAAAACTAAATTTAAAGATGGAATCTTGAGACAATATCGAAGTTTGCTTTTGAATGCAGGTCTTGAACTTTTTGCTCTTACGGGGAAACAAGTTGTAATTTAAACTGAATATTGCAAGCGACAAGGCAAAGAATGAAAGTGTTGGTTTCGGACTGACGCCAACTGTTATGAAGCAAATTCATGTATTGGCAACTTTTCCTATTTTGAGTTTTTATCAAGGTAACCCTTTGATTTGTCGTCATTTTCCAGTAGTATTTTATCGCTCCTCCTATAAATAAAACATCACTATTATGTTTAGATGGTCACCAGAGGTACAAAAATATCTCCGATAAACATCACTACAGTCTTACCGGATTGTGATGTGATCCGATCTTGCCTTTCTCCCGGAAATTCACCAAGTCAGAATAATCGAGTTCCCAAGTACTTATTCAAACATACCACGATGCTACCGTACTAAAAAAGAACACTGTATAAGCCTGCAAACGTTGCCATGTATCTCTCAATTAGAAAACGAGTTTACTGAGAAAATTGCGAACATTTTTCCTCAAATCTTTTGGAACAATTTTGTTCGCAATTTCATCTAAACTATCTGGAAATCTCTAGGAAAAACATGGACAACTTTCCTCAAAAATACATGTTATATACAGAGTTTGGAAACTCTCTAATGTTCATACAGCGTATTTCCATAGCACGGTAAAATGGGTTGCATTAAAATTCGGCAACGCTGTTATTATGATGAATTGAGTTCTTTTCGTACCGCTGAAGATTAATATTTGATCATCATGATGAAGTTATATTTTTACTAGGGTAGTGCCGATGTTAGTGTAGCAAATGAGTATGCAACTTTTATGGATATCGACGGCGTAAGTCCTCAATCACATATCTCGTGGAGATAAATAAAAGAGAACAAATTGACATCATTTCTTGAAGTGTTTGCAGAATTTTCTTTGCATGGAGAAGAAAAATTGCGGTAATTTTAGAGAATTGCCGTTTTGAGTAGTTTTCAATTTAAAAAATAAAGTATGATAGGAAGTCTGCGACGTCGCCAACCGAGTTATGTAATTGCCGACTTACACCGTCTATACATATAAGGATCAGTGAGAACGAAAACACACCAACTCGGAAAAATTATTAAAGTAATCAAGACACGCACAAAACTGCACAGTAGATGGAGAAATTAGTCTAAGAAAAACATTTTTGGTGCCGAAAAACAAGCACTTAAGGACATTTCAAAGGTCCAAGTTGGAACAGATGCGCTATCTTCAATGAACTTCATAAAACTTGACTGTCTTTGATGAACATTGAGCATTTTCGAATTACCGAGTTGGTGCGTTTTCGATCTCACCGATTCATATATGAATGGTATACTGCGCTGCCCGACATGATACAAAAATTGACACAAAAAATTGGGATTAAAAGCGGGATTATTTTATATATTATTTGGGATAATTATATATTATACACTGGAAAAAAATACATTGAATCTAGAGTCCAGACTCTTGAAAACATTGACAAGAAAAAGGACTCTTGATTCAATCAGATTTAAGCTTAAATCAAAAAGAGATCCGCTCAAATTTAGAGGCTGGATTCTTGATTTAAGCTTAAATCTGATTGAATCAAGAGTATTTTTTCTTGTCGATGTTTTGAAGAGTCTGGACTCTACATCCAATGTGTTTTTTTTTTCCAGTGTATATGAATTCAAAAGGCATGCATATTCGTAATCTACGACCCATGATCGATGTTCATGGTCTTTGGTCCAGGTCTGACATCAGGGGAGAACGCAAAACCATAAATTAATTTTTTGAGTAGGTAATGTTTAACCCTCCGCGTTGCAGGGGACTTTGTAAGTAAGAAGACGAGGCCGAGACGGACGAGGACTCCAACAGGTTTTCAATTTGTACGCTCGCAGATGGTCATTTACTCACTCGGACTCATCTGAGTCTTCTTTGTGGGGTATAATTAGCCCGGGGCACGATAATCAAGCCGAGCAAACCTCCCTCAGCTTTTGACAAAACTTCCGGCTGCTCAGAGACCTTTCGTTTGGCGAGGTATCACCCTTCAAAGAAGTTAAAAATGTCGCCCCGTTTCGGGCACAGTCGGATCTGCTCAAAAATAAGCGATACTCCAGTTTCACCCTAAAATAAATTAGTGGTCTATTCGGTCATCTTATAAGGTAAAATATATTTAAAGCAGCTAGGCTCCAGAAAAATATATTCTTATTAGTCCAGGCTTGGTGATGAATGTAAAAGGAAAACCCGCTAGCCAGGGACTTTCTATTTTTTATTAAGTCCACGTGGGGAAAAAAGCTTCGTGCGTAGAACCCGTAGTTTAGGTCATATGGATCTCTGAAGTTTTCGGATTGAGCATCTGAACACTTTAGGTCTAGCTGCTGAGATTCGGATCACACATCTCAAACTTCAGTACTTACATCTAAAGTACTTCGGTTTTCACATCCGAACAACTTCGGTTCTCACATCCGAAAAACTTCGGTTCTTGCATCTGAAGTACTTCAGATGTAAGAACTGGAGTTTCAGATGTGTGATCCGAACCTCGACAGCTAGACCTAGAGTGTTCAGATGTTTAATCCGAAAACTTCGGAGATCCATGTGACCTAAACTTCGGGTCCCACGCACAAGGTTTTTTTCTCCGTGTACTTTTTGGCACCTTGATGTTTAACTGGTGAGCCATGACATCACTAAAAGACTGATATTCTACAAATTATATGCCAGTAGCAGGTTGAAAGAAAAAAGTGCTCGCTATCACTCGAGCGCCTAATAATAAAACGCACGGAGCAACAATTATCAATTAAGAAGTAATTTGTCAACTGTGGACCAGAGCATATCAATGTCATTGTCCCTCCCGCGTCCAACATTACCCGACGCAATATAACGAGCATCTCGAAGTATACATCCAAGCAAGGCTCCTCCATCTTGAGTCTCTATCATTTTTGAGACTTTAAGCAGTCCCTTGACATCCCTTTAGCCTGCAGTCATTTTCGCTTACACTCCCTCACAGCCGCACCCTAACTCATCCGCCTCCCCCGCCCGCCACGCTAATGGCTGTGTATCGTCACAGCACCAGTGCTACTGTTGCTTGACCTATTTTCCCCCTTTTTGTTTCTTTCGTTCACTCTTTTTTTGTGCATGTAAATTAGCGATGAGTGGGAGGATATATTCAACGTTGTGTCATTTTTATCACCCTCCGTCTTTCGTTGTTAATAAAACTCTTGCGCTTCTGATATTCGAGAGATTGTTGTCGTCTTGGGGTACTTTATTTGAAGTGGTGGCATTATTTCAACTAAATCTTACGAAAAAAGTCTCTGAAAATCTCTGAAATCTGTGAAGATAAGACAGGAGCGTTTCGGCTTGTTTATCCAAAATTACCATTTGGGGAAGCAGAAGGCTCATAGTCGACAATGAAGAGAATTTGGATGAATTGAATCACGCATCGTCAGAGGAGAATGGACGAATCCTTTCAGAATGGAGCCATACCTTTAAAAGGACCGAATTTAGCAGAAAGGAACCAAGCCACATCAGCTATTGCCAAATTTAATCAGGCAATTTAATTTTTCTGCTTCAGATGCTCAATGTCCCTAGGTTTGTGGTTCGACAGAGAGCAGTGGAGGTTAGGAGTCGTAGAGCGCGAGGGAGTGCTATATAGCGGCCTATTGTGTAATTCAATTTTTCATGAGAGAACGTTTGTGCGGATTTCTTTGAAAATTCTGAAAAATTTACCATGTACTATGGAGAAAATTCACTTAAATTTGCACAAAAATCCGCACAACCGTTTTCATGTAAAAAATTAAATTGCCCGCAATTAAATTTGGCAGTAACTGATGTGGCTCGGTTCCTTTCTGTTTAGCGCGGTCCAAATAAAGCGACACGATGTACGGATGGCAGTATAATATGGCTAGAACCTTATCTGAAAAACTTCCTCTGAATTCCTGCAGATATTTTAGAGTCTTAGCTCACATTAATATCCATTTGGGTTTTTTTAGGCGCTGATGACGTAAGTTTCCGGTCCTTTGACGTTTTGTCCCTATTGTTTGAGTTTATCGCGACGCTTTTTTTCTTTTCATCCACACAGTTTCCCATCCCTCCCACGCAAAAATGTTAAAAACATGCTATTTTTAAGTTCCCAACATCGCGCGAGGAAAGGTTTCGGCCAGCACCCTCCCTTCCTCCGTTCGGTGGTGCTCCTCTCGGCGCGAGGCTCGTCCAAGTCCAAAACTTGATTTAGATCTATGATATGGAGGCCCACCGGTACCAAAATATTTCCGTGAATCGAAGTTTTTAATAAAAAGAAATATATTTTAAAACACCCCATGACCTTACTGGTAGAACTGTTGCAACAAATCAACACGCGTCTAGGCGCTATCTGTCTCTAGGAGGAGACTCAAATTGTACAGTACTTTGAAAACCCCGGGTTGTAACCAATAATATCGATTCTCAATTTCCGATGTTGAACGCTTTCTAATACTTCCGGAAACATCGGATCAAAGTTTCAAGCATCATTAATGACGTTATACGCGCTTGAAATGAATCGTTCTCAACACTGGCATCGGCGCCGGGTGGCTTTCTCGAATTCCTCATTTTCGTTTTCAATATTTTTGAAAATTGAATATTTTCGGTGTTCTTCAGGCCAATTTGTTCGGAATGAATGATTCCTTCTGAGCTGAGGTATAATAATCTCAACCTCCCTCCCTCTCCCAAGTAAAGACTTCCCAGAAAATTAGGTAGGCGTTGTTGAATGATACGGGAATTTCCAATTAATTGGACCGTGTTTAACAGAAAGGAACCAAGCCACATCAGCTTATTGCCAATTTTAATTAGGCAATTCAATTTTTTACGAAAAAAAGTTTGTGCGGATCCTTTTAAAAATGTTAAGGAATTTGCTTCGTACTGTGGGGAAAATTCACTGAAATTTGCACGAAAATCCACACAACTGTTTTCATGTAAAAAATTAAATTAGCCAATCAAATGGCAATAGCTGATGTGACTTGGTTCCTTTCTGTTTAACGCGGTCCAATTGTGGTATTACCCTAATCAATTGTGTTAGTACGCCAATAAATTAGCTTACGAACCCAATGGTTGCGGGTTGCATCATTTTAGGGGATAACTCCTATCACTTTTCCGTGTTATGTGTGGCTGCGTCACAAATCTCTGTAAAGGGGGATACCTTCTGTAGGTAATGTCCGGCAACACAGTCAGATTTCACCGCATGAATACAGCGTCAGTTCCCAGTGATGCGCCGCGGGCTTACTAGCATGCTGCGCCGTATTGCGTGAGGTATTCATCGGTGTCGCAGGAATAGCAATTAACCTGCCCGCAGAAATTGTAAGCAAGGGGAGGGAGGGACTCGCGCTATGAGGAATGAGTCGAAATTTACATAAAGCAGAATCGTCCTCTAAGAGCAACTATCAACTCAACTTGTATGTTTTGCTCCTCAAAGTAGAGGATCCTCATCCCATCCATTAAGCACTTAGAAATTTACGGAGATTTGAAATAATTTCGGAATATTCCCTTCCGAAGATCTCACTGCGCTTGTCTATTTTCATGATGTATATTTTAATTGTAAACAAAGTAAAGGAAAGATTAACGTGGGTAAAAGCTGATTTCACGGTATTTTTTATAATTTTTTTTTGATTTGGGAATAGTATAAAAATAGATTTAAAAGTGACTAAGTACACCGCCTAGAGACGTCATCTGGCGGCATTTTCCATCTAAACACATGTACATTAGCAGATGAGATCATTTTGTCATATCTTCTCCAATAATTGTTCAATTCATGAACCAAGGGTATCTTCCTGTTCGGTTCACTCAGTAGTTTCCACTTAAACGCGAAATTCATCACATCTCAGACACCTGCAAATTCTCTATTAAAGAAGATATCCAAGTTTTAAATCCTTTTCCCTCCTCATCACACATTATGAGTGTTTTTTATAGTACTTGTGTTGTCTATTCCGCACTTTTCAACGGAACTCAGAGTCATAAAACCCACGAAAAAGAGATCGTTTCTTATTCAGCTCGGCTTGAAGCAGTTTCTTACCAGGTTCGCTGTTCCGCATGCAGTCCGGTTATTTTCCACAACTTTAAACTCCTCGTTGAGTGGAGTTCCCAGTTGTGGACTCTCGGACCTTTGAGTCAGAAGCTTTGAATAGCGTTCGTAACAATGGACATTGTGAAAGCCACTTTCATAAAATATAAAAAGAGGCTATGAATTTACTACTCATGTCGACTAAAGTCAACAAAGAGAATTATTTTCAACTTCTCATGCCTTTTTAAACAACATCTACCCTTTTGTGAACGGCAGAACCGCAGGTATGAACCTGCAGCATCATATGTTTTTGGTCGATTCTGAGAAACATCCCATCTAGCCGAACTTGAATTTATCGTTGCGAGTAATCTATACTCTACTGCTAGATTTTATTCTTTCTTACTATAAATTTTACTTATTATGAATTTTGCTGCTGTTTCCCAAAATAAAGTCGCTCAGTGCGCTATGGTATCTACACATCATGTAAATATGAGCTTTTATCAGTGGTGATTCCAGCGAGTTGACAACACCGTTGATACAACATTTAAATCCATTCAATAAATCGATTCTAGGTGAGACAGGCTGCCTCGCCTGGTATCGATTGTTTAACATACATTTAAATGGAGAAAAAAGCAAGGTTACCAACCAGCAAGAATCGCCACTCTGACGTGCTAAGGAAGAACGCTTTATGAACATTCGAGAGTTGCTAAATTTCCCATTATAAAACATGTATTTTTGACAATATTCATGCATACAATTTTTCTTTGATATTTTCAGATATTTAATTTAAATTACGTACAAAATTTCCTAAAATTTTTGAAAAATAATTTTCAGTATATTCCCAGTAAATTTGGTTTTTATCGGAGGATACTTGGCAACGTCTGAAGGCTCATACGGCATTTTTCCTTAGCACGACAGGGCTTATATAGACGAATTCGAAAAACATAGTTTTGTTTTGTGCATTGCCATCCAATTAAGAAGTAACACATATAGGGGGGGGGGGGGGGGGTAAATAAGTAAATCGCTGCTACCCCGACTAAAATATAACTCGCCTAAATAAGGGGTTTAATTGTAAACTAAGCTTGTTAATAAGCTCATTGCAAACCAATAAAACTTGTACGCCATGGCTGCTTTATTAAAGGCTTACAGAGAAAATACGTATACGACCGAAGAATTATCCGCTGGGAATATCAGGGGGAAAACTCTTGGGGGAGATTAAGAGGGATGCGGGCCTAGGTCAAGCCAACGTTGGTACCAACGAGGGAAACATGAGAAAATCAATTAATTGAGAAAGGATCGCGGAAGAACGCTGGATGCAAAAATTTGTAGTCTAACGATAAATTACAAAACCCTCGCCTTTCCATGGGTGTGCATTCTGGAAATGCATCTCCGAGAAGCGGAGCAAGACGACAATAGCACGTGGCGGTAAAACAAGATAATTAATATATCGCCGGATTAACCCCTAACTCCCCGGATTATGAAATTAACCGTTGGAAACCCGCCGGAGAATGTTCCACATTAATACACGTGTATGAGAACCTTCCCGACCATGCAGCAAATACCCTCGTCAACTTCGCTGAGACTCTCCATTTCTTTATTTTCTTTAGAAACATCCAAGCACGTCTCCTTTTTACTTGTCTTTGCCCAACTTTCACGAATAGTGCAAAGAAAATTTTGAGAAAGAATCAGAGAAGTTTGTATATTTCTATTAGGCATTATCAGACTTCTAGGTATTATTATATATACATATTTTTGATGAAAACAAAAGTTGAGCTATTAGCCGATATTACAAATATGAGCAATGATTACGACTCAGGCCATGCTTTAATAAAATAAAATTATGTGCAAGAGTGCAATGTGCAATCATTGCTTTATTTGAAAAATCGGCTAATAGCTCAACTTTTGTTTTTATCGTGAGTAGCCGAAAACCTAAAAATCTTGATAATTTCGATGCTATCTACTATGTTCTTGAAGAGAAGAAATACATTAATTTCACCTTTTTGGTGACATACTAACTCTTTATCACCCCCCGCCATACGTAACTCCCTCAGAAGAGGTGTGCGCGTCGATGACGGCGCGGAGATACAACTATTCGTGCTTGATGGATGTCCATATTGCATCTGCAAAATTGAAGGCGCGATGACGCGAGGCGTGCTTCCGCTCTATGCTGCCAATGAGGTATCGCTCAGATTCAGTAGATAAATTAACAAACAATTTTGGATTACGTCTCTCCTATCCTCGACTGTTCTGCTCACGTAGCCTAGTAGCCGAGATTTTGAAATTAAATGAGAATGAGAGAAAAAAATTGACTTCACAGATGCGGTGTTTGTTAAAGGAGGTATTATCATACATATGACTTCGGTCTTCTTTAAAGTATGTCACAGCATATACACCTCAGTGATGATAAATATACCTTAGTATGGTTCACAGACCGAGAATCATTAGTTCATTTAGGTACCATTATTAGTGGTGTTCCGTATGAGCCACTGATTGGTTTATATAGTCATAGCTTTTTCTCTGTGTGAATGCGCGTAAAAGCACGATGTAGATTCGGTATTTAAAAGGAGAAAAGGAGAAAAACTTAAACTTGTGTGTCAGTGATAGTCCTCCGTGCCGTAACCTTTCCACATGTGCTGACCTTTTTTTTGAATAGCCCGTTGATCCAACTTCAGCAACTACTAAACAAACGACACGGCTATTCCAGTTTTATAGATTTCACTTTACAACGGGGTTAACAATTTAATATCGCATATATACACGGTGAAATTACAGAAACCTAAATCTCCATTGCCGTGTCTCAAAAGAGCCTTTCTTAGTCTCCTCTGTAGAGCGGAAAGTAATACATGTTTATGGCATGTATGACATTATTTTGCATTGTGACACTATAATGGAACATTTCAGAGAAAATGTTTAAGAAGTGGAAAAAAAATCACACGACATTCAGAGGAATAGCGATAATCAGTTGTATTCAACAAAAAGCAGAAAAAAATAAAACAATAAATACTGCAAATTGATGCAGAAAAAGGTCATTTTTAAAATTCAGGGGGCTATTGCCCTTCGCTTTTCCCACATGACACCCCAAATAAAAATTGACGTAGATTTTCGGTTGCCGAGAAGCAACTTTTTTGGAGTGCGAAATGTCATCAGGGCAATACGTACGGCCGCGCGTCACAACGCATCTTGAAAAGTGATCAAACTATCAATTTTTCCAGCAGTGTCCCAAAGCCACGCAGTCGATATAAACTGGAAAAGACGGCATGACTAACCCATAAAATACATTTTTAAGAAAATTGACTAGAAGTAATAGTAGGTTTCAAGAGGGAAGCTGAAAGAATCACCCTTTCTCTGCAGAACTGCCCATAATCATCCAAAAACTTTTAGACTCTATTTGAATGATCGAAATTCGACGAATTTTACCTTCGACTTCAGGAAAATGTAAGGAAAATGAAAGCACAAAATGTAAAATAAAAAAGTAAAGTGCCTTGGAAATCATTAAATTGGACACGGAACCACCAATATTTTAAAAAACACATGATATTATTACTCTCCTTTGATAAATTGATACTTATTTTTTTTTCATCAATTTAAATGAGAATAATCAATGCTGCGAGTGTGCAAACATTTCAAAATCATCAGTTAAAAAACGCTGACTATGCGAGCATAAATATTAGAGCCTAACAGAGCGGAGCGGCGTGCTGCCAGCGTGAGGGACTCACTGGCGCCTACAAACCTAAGTGGATACTTCACGCATTGCACAATGCTTGAAGTATCCACTTAGGTTTGTAGGCGCCAATGCGCGCCTCGTGCTGACCGCCCGCCCACCGTGCGGCGGCGCGGTGCCTGAAGCAACTGTAGATGTGTTGCACAGTATTATACGAAATTGAACGTATTAAGAATGATCGGCATCCTTTAAAAGTACAGACCTTTCCTCGCAAAATAAATCAAGATACTTATCGTACACAGGAAAAATCTGAGAGCCTTTCGCTGAGGCAAATCAAGAGATTCATCTGGTTCAGGTATAACAAGGTGGGAATTTCGTGAAAGATAATTAATTATATTTTATTCTCCGTTGGACAAAAAAAAAAAAAAAAAAAAAAAAAAAAACAAGCAAACCGTTATTCTTCCAAGACATTATACATTTTCATCCAAAAACGTCGTGAGCAATTGTCGTTTGTATTTAAATGTGGACCAATTAACTTTGGGTCTCAACTGGCACGTGGACCAAAACCTTTGTGCCGAAAAAACGCGTTGACGTAAATTACCGGAAAAAACAGGTGCGAGGACAAAAAATCGTTGACGAAATGTCCTATTAGCAAATTGTGCTATTTTAGCGGAGTCAGTCAAACTCATTCAAATTAGATACCTCGATTTTTTAAAGAAACTCAATTTTGAAAATTTGAGCGAAATCATCATTGAGCTGGTATCATCGGTGGCGCGGCAGTGATCGTGACGTCACTTCCGGTTTACATAGACTGCAGTGGCGATTCTTGCCAGTTGGCAACACTGTTTACTCTCCATTTTAATGTGTGTGAAACAATCGATTCTTAGTAAGGCAGCTTACCTCACGATTAATCGATATTTTTAATGGATTTAAATGTATGAAAAACACGCTGCCAACTTGCAAAATCTACAACATTTTAAATTTGAGATATTGACGATAATACCGACATTATGACAACGGCTTCAGTATTTCTTATCAGTTCACAAATATTAAACCGAACCATCAAAAGGCAATCCTGAAAAACGGGCGACCGGCCCGTCCGGGAAATTGTGTCGAGGGGCTCGGCCGTTTAATTTTCCAATCTACTTATTCCTTTCGATACGCATTCGACTCACTTTTCAATTTTCAAACGAAGTGTAAAAAACCGCGGCGCGCGAAGAGAGGAAGCTCGATTATTTTTACCACCCGACCGTGCCGAAATCGGGGCCGCATCCGGGGAAGAATTGAGGCGAGTTATAAAACCCCGCGTTTTTTATGGTTCGGCATAGCCTCAGTTTGTAGCCCATCAAGTGGCGGCCCCTTGTCTGGGCGGGTTTAAAGCCTCGACATTTGGAATCAAAGTAATTGTCGCCGCGTTGCCGCGCGGGAAAATTGGTCGGAAAACAAGTATACTGCTGTTCGGAGGGTGGACACCGCACAGTGGATCGAGTCAATAGGAGAGGTCGGAAAAAATTTGGACCCTTTAAACGCTTATAACTCCGTTTCTACAAAATTTTGAGGTTCTAAAAGTGGTTCTATTGGTTTTTTTTTCTTTTTTTTTCTTTTTTATAGCACTCCTTGAAATTTAAATTGTGACGAAATAAGCATCAAAATTTTCAGTTTTAGTCAAAAACTTCATGTCCGACCTCTCTGATTGAATCGATCCACTGTGCGGCTATCGCTTAAAAATTTAGCCGGACAAAATTTGGAAACCTTTAAAGCTTATCAAGAAGCAAAAAAAAAGGTGTCTACAAAATGTTTTGGTTCTATAAGTGGTCCCTATGGTTTTTTCGTAAAATTTTCGTTAATAGCACTCCTTAAAATTGAAAATGTGACGAAATAAGCATCAAAATTTTCAGTTTTAGTCACAAATTTCATGTCCGACCTCTCTAATTGAATCGATCCACTGTGCGGCTATCGCTTAAAAATTTAGCCGGACAAAATTTGGAAACTTTAAAAGCCTATAACTCCGTGTCTACAAAATTTTGAGGTTCGAAAAGTGGTTCCATCAGTTTCCTCCTGAAATAATTGTCTTCTAGAAACACCTCTTTAAGTTTAAAATGGGACGTAATTAACATTAAACTGTCCGGTTTTGGTAACAAAAAATGTCATGTCCGACTTCTCTAAATGACTCGCTTCACTGTGCGCCGTAAGAATATTTGGCCGCCACACAATTTCCTCTGATGAAGTGTCTAGTCTTTTGGAAAGTCATTCGTATTTTTCCTTGGAAAGTGTGGATACTATCGATTATATTGCGAGTAAACTGACAAATTAAAGAATTGATACTCATAGGTTTCTCTGTAAAATTGTATTTTATGACAGGAAAGTTGGCAACGTCTTCGGGCGTATACGGCGTTCCTCCTTAGAACGACAGCGCATGCGCCTTACAATATTCTCTCGTTTCATCCGTTTGACGGGCATGCTTGACCAGACGAACCCATGCAGGATAATTTTTGCCGTTTTATGGAAAAAAATCGTAAGAACATTTGGAAGTTACCACATTTCTTCAAGTAGAATACAATTTATTTAAAACTTATGCATTATTTCCTTCAAATTTCAAAAATAATTGTTCCCCGTAATTTAAGCCAGAATGCTGACAAAACCGAAAGAAAATATAAACAGAAATAATTATCAAAAATTAATGTTTTATCCGGGGAAATTGGCAACATTTGAATATAAACACGGCGTTTCTTCGTAGTACGGCAGAAATCAAGGCGCATTTTTACTTCTTATAGCGTTTTCATTACTCTCCTCGACACTGTGGGAAAAAGTAACGTACGTGACAAAGTTCTTCACATTTAATTTTGTCCTAAAAGCAGAATAGACAACGCTTGATTTATATCGAATATTTTGACGCAAAATAGTTACGCATATAACTTCACTCTGTCCCATGTCTCCTCCACTGACTCCAAGCATTTCGAATGCTAAATTTTCCACCAAATAAATTTAAATATTGATTCCTCCAGGCTACCTAAAGCAATGGAAATTTAAAATGCAATGCTGCATGAAGCAACAATAGAAATATATTTTTCAAATAATATTTGATCAATACCTGCTTAGCTTATGATGTATATTCAAACGCTATGTAAATTTGTATGAATTGGACTTATTTGTGCCAAAGAGAACAACCGAGAAACAAATTAAATAAAAAATAATTATGCATCACGCTAATAATATCATATGCGTATAATTCCTTTCGATTTAATTAATCCGTGCATAGTTTTTCTTCATTTATGAAACGTCCAATTGAAAACCTCGGCAATTTTATAGAGACCTTAAGTGGAAGACAATAATCAAAAAAGGCCCAGAAAACGACCCGGCCTCTTGCCACCAATTTATAGCTCTTGCTATGTAACATGTTGCCCATCGTTTGAAAAGTGCGCCCAAAGAAAACCAAAACGCCTTAAATTCATTGCATATGCAACACGGACATCCGTGAAGCGCGAATAGTTGCGTCAAAGATATTACTATAATTGCCGCGTTGTATTCGTTCATTGAGAAACTGACAATGTGAATGAGGAAATCCTGAGGATAGGCGGCGTGTTAGCTTTACACGTTAATTTGTACCGCATAATATACACTTTTCAGAGGAACTTTTGAATAATCTTCATTCAATTTTTAGAGAATGAGGGAAATGATTCTCACAACGGACAGTCTGGATATCACCGGCCTCCTAAAAAGATATGAGTGTTTACGATCAACATTGATTAAATATCGTGATTTGCCTTGAGTAGACTATTATTTTTATTGTGGGCGGGTAATTCCAACATCCCGTAATCAATGTAAACGTTAAATATTTGTAATTTTTAGCACTCAAATCGTGTTCTATGTTAATTTTTGCTAGAAAACATGTATCAGCATGCTTAAATCCTCACCTTATCCAATGGTCCGTTCCAAGAATTTAAAAGAAAACACTACTCACCAGTTAGAAATATTGATAAATTAACACAAAGTATTCAGGAGTAAAGTTTTTCTTACCTATTGTCATTATCGAACGCGATATTAGATATTGGTAACGAAATATATTCATTCAACGTTTAATTCAAACCTACTTGTAGGTTTTCCTTAAAAAGGGTAAAAGAAGTATGAGTAGGAACCTTCAAATGAACAAAAGCGGATCCAAAATTTACATCCCTCAAAGTAAACGGGCCAAAAGAGTGGAAAAATCGCCAAAATCGTTTCTTATCTATCGTCATCATCGAAATCTACTATCTTGCTTCATTTTAGTTATTTCATCTCGATAGAATCGTGTAACAGTAAGTCCTCGGAGCGATATCGACGTCTTAAAGCCGCTAACACACGTACACTCTGAATGTACATTCTGGCCTATTGCACATGCGCGGGCATCGAGAATGTTCCTCATTTTGTTCTCTTGAACAACTATAAGTTACAGGAATGAGTAAAAGATCGTCGCGGGTATCTTCCACCTCTCTTCAAACTGTACATTCTTTTCCAAGAGAATGATGAGTGTACATTCGCGAAGCCCGCGCATGCGCAGTGGGCCTGGGTGTACATTCGGAGTGTGCGTGTGTTAGCGGCTTAACTCAGGAGGAATGTTTGTTCAAACTTTATTCCAAACGTTTTTGCGTCTACTTGAATGATGCGAAGAAATGAATGAAAGTGAACAGCAAACCACCCCTCGCGCTCCTTGCAGAAGGGTACAGAGGGAGTAATTTCCATTTTGCGCCCCACCCCCAGTCTTCTCGGCGAACGACATCAACGCGTATGTGGGGTAATTTTCAAGCATGAACCCCCCTCCCCTCCCCCTCCCCCGCATCCGAGCTTATAGACTCGATGATCCCGATATTGCTTGACGAGCCGAAATCTCAGAATTTCCCATCACGCTAATTATCTCGGCAGCCTATAAGAGAAACGCTTAGATGGCCGATTGTTATTAATCCCTTCGCTCGAGCCTGATGTGTTTTAAGCGCGCACAGCTGTATTTGAACTTTTGAACTGACGTCAGTACTTATTTTTCGTGGCCCTTTATTATTCCGCCGCGTTAAGGAAAAACACCATATGAGCATTTTAATATTGCCAAGTTTCCTCGCGAAAAATATTAATTTTAAAGAAGGTTATGGATATTTTTTCTTGAAATCTTCAGACGCTTTAAAACAAATTACGAACTAGAGTCCCTATATACAGGAGAGTATTGCCATCTCAATCCTTTTACCACAGAAAAAGTGTACCGCTCTCTGATTGGTCGGCTATCATGGAGCCCCAAAGTTGGCCCAATGTAAACAAACCCCAGCCCCTTCGCTCTTAGTTTGGCCCAATGTAAACAAATAAGTTGGTGACAATGTTCTACGAAGTTCCAGACGATTTTTTTGGATGTGATAAAAAAATGTTATATCTAACTTCTGAATTGAGTTCGGATCGAAATTCGATGGATATTTTGGCCGAAAATTAACCTTTGAGTTTGATTATCACTCGTTTCTCAGCCGATAATACGTGTTCCTCTGAGTCGGGCTTGTTTACATTGGGCCAACTTTGGAGCTCCATGATAGCCTAAAACTGATGAACCAATCAAAGAGCGGCACAGAGATGGCAATAGTCTTCTGTATATAGGTACTCAATCACGAACAAAATTCTCTGAAAAATGGGGGGGGGGGGGGCTAATATCTAAAATTTTCCCGAAAATTCGTGATTTGTCGTAGGAGATTTGACGACGTCTTAAGGCTCATGCGGGTTTCCTCCTAAGCGCGGTAGTATTGGATTGCGTCATCTGAAGGAAAACAGTTGCTCTCCATTGCTTCGAGTTTGAAGTATTTCTACTCTACAGGCTCCATGAAACCCTTTATTCCCGGGCTCATAACGGTTATGGTGTTTACCAAACGAGTGATGGAGCAGCGCTTCAAAATAACCGGACAGGATTTTTTAAGTCAAAAGTTTGATTCGACGAAACTTTGACTCAATGTTAACCGGCTGCTTTTTATTCATAAAGAATGATGGATTTGACCCCTCCAGTTTGGGAAAAGTTCAATTGTTTATTGTTTGCTTGTGACTACCCTTACGTGATTAGACTTGTTCCTTGGTGAGACGTTGCAACAGCGCTTGCTGTGCAATTTACTATCAGTACAAATGTCTATAATTGGACTACATTTTGCAATTCGGAACTGAAATTTGTGGCTGATCTGTAAAAACACTTACAGGGGAATTAATGGTACACTTTGCTTTTATACTGCGTAAGATTCGTAGTGCCTATTTGCAAAATGAAGTCCAATTGGTACAACATGAGATAAATTCAAGGTTCATGATAGTTCCACGTACTGCTACCATATCGATAAATGACTAATTATGGGTTTTACTCGAGGTACTTACGAAAAAAATTGGACATTTTCTTGTCCGAAAATAAATTCAAGAGAACGGCTGAAAGATTNGGGGGGGGGGGGGTAATATCTAAACATTTTCCCGAAAATTCGTGATTTGTCGTAGGAGATTTGACGACGTCTTAAGGCTCATGCGGGTTTCCTCCTAAGCGCGGTAGTATTGGATTGCGTCATCTGAAGGAAAACAGTTGCTCTCCATTGCTTCGAGTTTGAAGTATTTCTACTCTACAGGCTCCATGAAACCCTTTATTCCCGGGCTCATAACGGTTATGGTGTTTACCAAACGAGTGATGGAGCAGCGCTTCAAAATAACCGGACAGGATTTTTTAAGTCAAAAGTTTGATTCGACGAAACTTTGACTCAATGTTAACCGGCTGCTTTTTATTCATAAAGAATGATGGATTTGACCCCTCCAGTTTGGGAAAAGTTCAATTGTTTATTGTTTGCTTGTGACTACCCTTACGTGATTAGACTTGTTCCTTGGTGAGACGTTGCAACAGCGCTTGCTGTGCAATTTACTATCAGTACAAATGTCTATAATTGGACTACATTTTGCAATTCGGAACTGAAATTTGTGGCTGATCTGTAAAAACACTTACAGGGGAATTAATGGTACACTTTGCTTTTATACTGCGTAAGATTCGTAGTGCCTATTTGCAAAATGAAGTCCAATTGGTACAACATGAGATAAATTCAAGGTTCATGATAGTTCCACGTACTGCTACCATATCGATAAATGACTAATTATGGGTTTTACTCGAGGTACTTACGAAAAAAATTGGACATTTTCTTGTCCGAAAATAAATTCAAGAGAACGGCTGAAAGATTTATGCGTGTCGATAACGATGATCGATGTATGAAATTTTCCTTGGTATAATTATGTGAATTCCATATTAGCCAAAGAATGTACACAGTAAAAACAGAACACAATAAAATGGTACCAGGCTAAAAACACAACAAATAAAACATGTATCAATAGCTAAAGTGCAAAACCACGTATCTCTGTTTGCAATGTAGCAGACTTCCTTTCAAACTTTATCTTTTCTTTGAAAAACTGGTCAATGAAATTTCTTGAAAAACATCCTTGGTTTTTCTTTCCTATTAGCAGAATATTCCGTGTAAATTTGAAACCATTAAATTGGCTTCCTTCTGCTCGTAAAAATAAGTTAGAAGCGAAAATTTTGAAACGCCGGAATGGAGTTACGTGTTTTCGCACTTTGGCCATCCATGTATGTATACGGCTGGGCACTTTCCGGAATAGGCTAATGAAACATGGTCGAAAATACGACTTTGGAAAAGCCCGCAAATTCTGAGAAGATAATAACGCGAAAGAGGCCTGATCGCGGAACGGGGGTATGTTACGGGGCACTTTTTATGCAGTACATGTGCATGCCTCGATTTGAATTGCATCGAAATAGAAAACGAGGAGACTTAGATCAATATCGAACCGCCTGCGTTCATGAGTTATTCAACTTAATAAAGGTCCCTCCTCGGAACGTATGCACCTTTCAAGCGCGAGCTGAGTATAACGTCAACGCGTCTTTTGAATTCATCGTCACGCCGCGACGCTGCTGCTCTCTTGCATGTTCCTCATAAAATGTCAGCCACTACTCACAACCTCATATTCGACTCGTGTATTTTCGTATTACACTCCTTAGGATCCGCTCCAGGGAGCTTATTAGGTCAAGGGTGCCGCAACTATAACGAATATTCTAACTCCTTAATGGCAAAACTCTAAAACCACGTGTCTCCATTGCGAATTCGCAGAATGTCTGCGGATCACGGTGGATCGAGTCGATCAGAGAGGTCGGACATGCAATTTTTCACTAAAACTGCAAATTTTGATGTTTATTTCGCCACATTTTAAATTTTAAAAGGTGCCTCCAGAAGAAAATTTTACGAGGAAACCAATGGCATCACTTTTAGAACCTCAAAGCTTTGCATAAGTAGAGTTGAAAGCTTTTAAAGTTTCCAAATTTTGACCGACCTATACTATTGACTCGATCCACCGTGCGGATGCTCTATTTTTTTAGGCAAAAATCAAGTCCATTAGGGATTGAAAATTTTGCACGAGGAGAGGCGAAGGGAGAAAACATATTTATTTTATCACCTTCCGGGCAAAGTATCACAATCGCCATACGACGTTTAAAAATTTCCGCCGCCATTTTGTTTTTATACAAATGTTTCAATGAAGCTGTTCGAAAACTTCACTGAATTGTCTTTTTGCTGCCGATAAAATTCCTGGAAATCGTCAAAATTTTATCTCAATACGCCGTTTCAACCAAAAAATCTTGGCATAGTTTTGCTGTCCTAAGGAAAAACGCCGTATGAGCCTTCAGGCGTAGCCAAATTCCCTTTGATGAAACACGAATTTCCCGGTAACTTTAGGAATATTTTACTTCCAATGTTCTAGACAATTTTGTTCGCAATTTCAACTAGATTTCCTGAAAATTTGAAGGAAAAATATCCATAACTTTCATCATAAATAAATATATTATCGAAGAAAATTTGGCAACTCTCGAATGCTCATACGGCGTTCTTCCTTACCACGGCAGAGTTTCTGACGAGGTACGAAAAAAGTGTATGACTATAAGAGGAGGAATACTTCCTGAGGTTGAAACAACTTCAAGTGTGGCATTTCCCTCGACGTTTGACCTTCTTCCGTTGGCTCATGAGGGTTTGGAAAAAGCGAATGGATTTGAGGAGTAGATGTTCTCCTCGCGTCTCGACGTCACGGGCGATTGCTTTTATTATTGTACCCTTGAGTATCGTCAAGCAGAAGCAGTCCGACCAACATCGAAAATAACTGAATCGGCGGATGTTGAAATCGCGTATCGTCATCATATAATGAGCCCCGGAATGTAATGCACTCTTATGGAGCTGAGGACTCATCAGAAAATTGACTCATCGTGTTTTAAAAACCACCGATTTCACCGAAATCTGTAATCGGGATCGGCCTTTTTGGATCGCCCCTTTGAGCACGAGCTTTTGTTTTTGCCGTCGCGGTTCCATTAAAATACTGCTGTGCTAAGGAAAAACACCGTGTGAGCCTTCGGGCGTTGCCAAATTTCTTCGGGCAAATCACTAATTTTCAGGAAAAGTTTTGAATACTTTTCTACCAATTTCTCAGATAGGTTTGTTTGTAATTTGACCTAAAGTATCTGAAAATTTTGAGGAAAAGTGTTCATAGTTTGCCTCAAAAACAAACATTTTATCCAAAGAAATTTGGCAACTCTCGAATGTTCATATGGCGTTCTTCCTTAGCACGGCAGAACACCATTGGTCAAAATTGCCGCGCTGAGGAAGAAAGCCGTATGGGTCTTTAGATGTAGCCGCGTTTTCTTTGATAAAGGAAAACTTGTATGGAATTACTTGCAAACATAATTTCTCCAATTTTCTAAAGGGTTTAAACGCTAATTGATAAGAAGTATCTGAAAAAATTCGAGGAGAAATGTTCAGAGATACATAAATAGTGAATGAACAAGCAGTTTACACGCAACAAATTTGAGGAGCGCGCGATACCGGTGTTTAAACTAGCTGAGAGTGCATCGATTTTGAAACCGAGCAGAAAAAGAATAGGTATCTCGATTGCGAACTTGGATAAGTTTGAGAGCGCCGAGATAGCATTCCAGGCCACTACTTGGATTGTTGGATTTTGCATATATTGGACTGAAAATTCGATATTTACGAGAGAAAATATCTCCTAATACTAAGTTTCACAAAAATCGATCGAATAGGAGCCACATATCGCAGATCGCACGAAAATAATACCAGTCAGCCAGTTTACAACCGCCAGTGCCCCTTCATTTCCGTCTGATACTGTGCAATACCTCGGAGGTGGAATAGTTGCTCAGAGCCCCTTCTGCTGAGTCGCTTCGACTTAATTGCAGAGAATCGCGATTGACGCGGCCCCTGATATTACACTCTACCCGTTGCGTTGCGCAGTTATACATTTACTTATCACTGAAGGTGAGTTAAAAACATTCATAACTCAATTTGCGACGTTGCAAGTCGGTCGATAAATTGATGAATGGAAAAGAGACGCCGAATCCATAGTTGTATTAAATAGTAAAAAATATACAAGCGTATACATGTGTATGGCATGTCTAAGAATTTTCCGTGCCATTTATGATAATACATTCTCTGCTCTGAATTCAAGAATGACATTGGTCCTACTTCATGCACCAATTTTCCGGCAAATAGAGTTTCTCCCGAGAAAATACTAATTTTTGTGTAAAATTCCAACTTTTTTTACAAAACCGAACTGATTGAGGAAAAAGGAGGTTCAAGTTTCGGACAGCTTTGAAGAGCTACCCTGATGAATTCGTATCCCTATGGCAACACATTTGTTTTCTCGACCATTGTGTTTATCCAGTAAAATTATACTGATTTTGAAAAACATAGCGCTAGAAAATACATCGAAAAAAAGCACGAGTATTTATTTACTCAGCATCTTGCGTGTTCAATATGCGTGCCGAGTATTTTTAAATGTTGCTTTAGCCGCCACCGCAATTGCGCTTCCATCCGTAGGAAATAAAGTCACCTCAACGGCCAACGGGCAGTTATGTCAACATTTCAGGCTCACAAAATTTATTTTTAAGAAAAAGGGTCAAGATGTAACTTATTCATTCTTGGACAGATCGATTGAATATTATCAATCATCTCATGCGAACTTTAAAAGCGGAGGCTTGAATCTTTGACCTACAGCTGAACGATAACTGGAGTGCTTTAAGCAAAAATGAACCAAGCCACATCAGCTATTGCTAAATTTAACTGGGCAATTCAATTTTTAACATGAGAATGGTTGTGCAGATTTTTGTGCAAATGTCAGTAAATTTTCTGCATAGTACTAAACAAATTCCCCAAAATTTTCAAACAAATCCGCTCAAACGTTCTCTTGTAAAAAATTGAATCGTCCAGATAAATTTTTCAGTAGCTGATGTGGCTTGGTTCCTTTTTACTAAACGCGGACCAACTCATCGCTTGCAGTGAGAAGATTTTTCCAGTGGTAATTCTGATGTTACCCATTGCTCTCTAAAGTCATTTTCTTCGTCATTACGGGTAGAGAGGAACGCCGGGAATCAGTGGATGCTAAAATGCACTCTCAGAAACTTCCGATACTTTCAGAGAAAAATGACACGGACTTCCGTTCTATTTTTACGATTTCTCGTTCCAGGATCTACTCCTCACCCACCTTAATGGCATTCAGTTCAGAAGTCTCTCACCCCTGACTTAATATGCGCCCCTTTCTATACCTATCTTTTAAGTCATGGTGTACAATGTGTACATGTTTAGAGAATGTGTAACAAAATATGCACATGCTTGTTTGTTCTATACACTCTGCAAGGTGTTCCACGGTTAAACTGAACTACATTTTGAAATCAGGAACTATAATTTATGACTCAGTTCAAACACAACGTATGTACCATTAGTTTCTCTATGCACATACGTGTTTTTGCAGATGAGTCAGGAATTGTAGTTCCGAATTCCAAAATGGAGTCCATAACTGTCATACCGCAAGAGCTTTTCTTGTGGTTCATAATAAGCTCTTTTAAGTTTAAAAACATCGTATTTTTATAACGTTTCTTTCCAAAAGTGCCCCCCTTAAGAGCTACGGGTCCTCCTAATTTTTAGGGGGAAAATAATCATGTTTCTGATTTTAGATTGGGAAAAAGGCCACTTTCATAATTTTTAGGGCTTAATTCTTATCAAAATCTGAAGTTAGAGAGGGATTACAGAAATTCTCACATCTTTTAAGGTAAAAAACTTGGATCCCGTGATATTTCTCTTAAACTTGATGTTTTAATGTTTTTTGAAGCCATGCATCATGAATTCAGCGCTAAAAATGATAGCAGCTCGATATTTTTCATCAGTTTTGGTCCATTATCGTCGCTCAACGATGATTTTCCAACAAGTTTTGAGGACATTTCTACTGCCAAAGGACATCACTAAAAAAATGTTAAGAGAGGAAAAAAGTATTATTTTGACCCATGGAGCTGGAGCACTCTCCCAGTTTAACTCTGGGACACCCCGTAGAACAGAGGATCCGTTTAAAAGCGAACCAACGGGTCGATTTCCTTATCGTTATCAAATGACCTGAGTCGATAGATTGCATTGCTGAGATCGGAAAACATCGATCAATCTCATTCGATAACGACAACAACAATCGAACCGCCACACAGAGAACCGAGTCAATAGGAGAGATCGGACACAATTTTGAAACTTTAAACGCTTATCACTCCATTTATGCGAGACTTTGAGGTTCTAAAAGCGGTTCCATTGGTTTCCTATAGAAGCACCCCTCCAAATTTAAAATGTGACGCATTAAACAGCAAAATTTGCAGTTTTAGTCAAAAATTCTACGTTTGACCTCTCTTATTGACTCGATCACTGGAAAAAAAACATATTGGATCTAGAGTCCAGACTTTTAAAAATATCGACAAGAAAAAATACTCTTGATTCAATCGGATTTTTGCTTAAATCAAGAACCAAGCCTCTTAATTTGAGCGGATTTCCTTTTGATTTAAGCTTAAATCTGATTCAATCAAGAGTATTTTTTCTTGTCAATGTTTTCAAAAGTCTGGACTCTAGATCCAATGTGTTTTTTTCCAGTGTTGACTCAATCCACTGTGCGCCGCCCCGTTTGCAAAAATTCGCACGGTGTTGATTTTCCCTCGGAGTGCGCTCTTGGATGTGAAACTCTACTCGGTCAAAAATATTGTCGCCTCATAAATCCCGATGCTCAAACGGAACCAGATCCTGCTAAAACGTCCCCTTGACTGCGCCGCGAGAAGATGAGGCAGGATCTGTCCTTATCACCCGCTCTTGCGGGCGGATACGGGTTGGTGTGGGTGTAGGGGGTGGGGAGGGCGCGGGGGGTTGGAACAACTGTTGTTCAGATGTCCGAAGCCTGATAACGTCACTCCTCCGACGAAAGGGCGTAACTCCACCCCCACGTGCGCCTCGGAAAGTACGCGCTTTTACGGATATCAGGGATGAAGAGGAAATGCAGTTACGTTCTTTCATTGGAGAAGCGACGCTGTGAGAAGCGGCTGCGGCCGAACGGAGCGATGCACAACAACAATCCTCGCGTTACGTAAGACAATGGTCGTCGTCGGCGCGGTTGCCAATCCGCACGATTAAATCGAATTTTTTGCCGTGAAATTCGCTTGATTTAATGGAATTTCACGGACGATTTGGCCGACGGCGCCGTCCGTCGTGACGGTGCACCGTGCAGTGTCAGTTTTCGATCCGACTCGACCCAGACCTGACCCACCTGATGTCAGTTGCCATGTTACTTAAAAATTTAACAAGTCCTCGAATGCACATACTGTGTTGGATCTGCTCAAGGAAGGGAATTTGGAACTCGGTACCATCAGGTTTCGCAAGGTAGTGCTCCCTGAAGTCCCCTAGAGTCCCTTTATACTGAGAGTCAAGACAACCCCTCTCATGGAGTCACATACGGGAATAAAGATTACAGAAATTGAACGTTTTTTGTAATCTTTGATCGGCCCATTCTCAAATTCCTTTCTCCGTTCCTTTTCTCATTCCGTCTGTTCTTTGCTGAACCCGTAATTCCCCGGTCCAATCCAGATTATAATCTTTGCAATCGGTGAAAATGTAATCTTTATTCCTGTTTGTGACACTGTGAAGGCCCTATGAAGGCCTAAAATACGGGAATCAATCAGAAATAGATTCACATTGTCTTGGCTCTCAGTATAAAGGGACTCTAGAGTCCTCTTATACTGAGAGTTAAGACAATGTGAATCCATTTCTGATTGGTTACCGTATTTTAGGCCTCCACAGTGTCACAAACGGGAATAAAGATTACATTTTCATCGATTGCAAAGTTATAATCTGGATTGGACCGAGGAATTACGGGTTCGACAAGGAACAAACGTAATGAGAGAAGGAACGGAGAAAGGAATTTGAGAATGACCCGATCAAAGATCACGAAAAACGCTTGATTTGTGTAACCTTTATTCCCGCTTGTGACTCCATGAGGGGATGTTGTCTTGACTCTCAGTATAAAAGGACTCTATAGTGCTTCCATTCCATGTCCGTCAAAAGTTCCGGGGTTCGGAAATTTTTTGTTCCAGTTTCTCCCACTCAATGACGGTCAAAAGTCACGGGATTCCGTTTAAATTTTTCAAAGTTCCTAGAAAGTTCCGTAAAATGCAATAGATCCGGTATATTTTCGGAATTTTAAATGTTCCGGGAAAAATTCAGGAAAATCTCAGAAGTTTTGGAATTCGGAACTAGTTTCGGGAAATGGGAGCACTGTACTTGGTTCCTCGCGGTTAAATGATGTAAATGCCTCCGCCTAGGCGTAAATGGCGCTTGACGGAAGGTGATGACACGAGAAAGTCAAAAAGGAAGGAGGGCTTTTGTATTGCAATGTTGCGAAATTGCTCAAGATAATTTACTTTTTCTCTTAGAAATTGTTCCAAATCTTTGCTTAAACTTTACTGTGATGATTTTTTGTGATGAAAGGAAAATTCTTAAACTTTTCAGTTTAAAGCATGCTCCTGTATATGAATAGGAAAATAAATGTTCCGTGAAAATACTCAGCGTTATACAATTAAGAGCCTCTGGCGCTGCACCCTTTTATTTAACGTTTTATCTCTCTCATCATCTCTCATCTCAAACATGCGGGATTATTATGCAATTTTACTCCTATCAGCACCAAAAAGAGAGAAAAAATAAGAAAAAAGATCTAAACCACTCATAACGTACTCTTCGGGGTGCCAGAGGATTTTTACCATCAACCGTTTAAATTCTGTTTTTTCCCCCATTCAACTTGACAGGAATATTTTTTCCGAGAAATTCACCTCCACGTTTCTAGGTCCCTTATTCGCGGACGGGCTCGATTTATGAAAGAAAATCTCTAGGATTTTTGCCCTCGAAGGTAACCGTATAGCAACCGGTTGGGTAGACAAAAAATTTGGATGAATTCACTCCGCTGATATAGCTATCCCTTTTTCCTGACGGGGTCCTGAATCCGGGAGAGGGTCATCGTTGTGTGAATTCCAGGAGCAGGAAAAGGGGTGGACCTTATCGTCTCTCCATTTCCATTTCACTGATCCAGATTCCAGATGCATTCAATAGCCACTGGATGATGCGCAGCTGGCGCACACTGGAGGAAATAAATGGGAAAATTCGGACTTAAAATGTTCAACCCAAGTTGCATTCAATGTTAATTTCTTCTTATAATAAGTCCTATGGGGACTCTTAAAAAAACTTTTACGAGAAAACCAATGCAACCGATTCCAAACGTCTACATTTTTTATTAAGATTTTAAAGTTTCCTTATCATATCCAATTTCTTCCAATAACTCTCTCTACTGTCCGGCGATGATAAGGCCGATGTTTTTCTGTGCATTGAACTGTGCCCTCTTCTCGAAATCAGTCGATTCTGAGATGGCGACGAATAGACTTAAAATTGACGAATGGATCTCTTAAAATATATTTTACTCAACTGTCATTCTCATGAGTGTGTAAACCAAACGCCAACATTGAGACCGTCTCTGTGATTTACGGACCTATTCGTGAGATACATGTGATATGCGCATGGTTACGTTCAATTGAATAAAAACAGGGAACAGCCGGAAAAAAATCTAATAAGGTGATAAAAAATTTTCGGGTCCGATGAAAGTATTCTTGCATACCTCCCTAAATGAATAAGGATAATTAAACCTCGGAAATAGAACTATTGGGAACTAGGATGGAATGATGAAAGGTGATAGGATGGATGGTGATAGGTTATGGTCGAAATTGGCTCCAGCGTTTTAATTTTTGAAAACTTATCAAAATTTTATCTCTCTGTTTAACTATTGAAAAGTTGCAAAAAACTATATGTAGTTTTTATCTTTATATTTTAATTCTTAAGAACTCATTGTAACTGTCGTTTAAGATTTTTTGTTTTTGTTCATGATTATAAAGTACGAACCGCAAAAATACGATAAAGAAGTTGAAACGTGGGAAACAAAGAAAAAAAATAAAAAACGAGTTAGTCAACGGGCGGGCGGTCAGCACGGAATGCGCATTGGCGCCTACAAACCTAAGTGGATACTTCAAGCATTGTGCAATGCGTGAAGTATCCTCTTAGGTTTGTAGGCGCCAGTGAGCCTCTCACGCTTGCAGCACGCCGATCCGCTCAAAAAAGTCAAAATAGAGAATCTCAAGAATTGAAGGATTGATTCCGATCATGCTCTCATCTTTTCTGTTCCTAGCCTTGTTTCCCAGGTTGCAACTTCTTTTTTTGTATTTCCATTGTATTTCGACGGTCAAACTCTCAAACCACGTATGTCGGTCTGCAACGCTGCAGACTTCTTGTCATACTTTACTCCTTGAGTGAAAAACTGCTCCACGTCCATTTTTTAAAACTTCTGTGATTTTTCTTTTCTGTAAAAATTGTGAAAACTTCAAGGAATGATGTTAATTCGTTTTCCTTTAGAAGAATGAAATGAGAGTGGATATGTTAAAACACCACAAACGAAATACGTAGTTTGGGATTTTCGCCGTCGATTTGCTATGAGCTGCTTGTACACCGGAAAAAAACACATTGGATCTGGAGTCCAGACTCTTAAAAACATCGACAAGAAAAAATACTCTTGATTCAATCGGATTTTTGTTTAAATCAAGAACCAAGCCTCTTAATTTGAGCGGATTTCCTTTTGATTTAAGCTAAAATCTGATTGAATCTAGAGTCCTTTTTCTTGTCAATGTTTTCAAGAGTCTGGACTCTAGATCCAATGTGTTTTTTTTTTCCAGTGTAAAATATATATCTTTTATGCACCAAACAGGTTCATGTTCCTGTCAACACAGGATATTTTCCACGCACCATCATATCATCTCCAAAATATCCCAAGTAGTGAATGAACAATGTCGTTTGCCGTCGCTAAACGCACGACGCGCTACAATCCTTTGACGAGTTCCTGCTCGTCGGAGTGGAACTGTACAGCACGCCCACGGCCAGCACTGACGTTCCCTCAAACCGCGGACAAACGATGCCAATCAGTGCTAAAAGACGAATTAACGACATTAGTGAATATCTCATCGAGGAGCAATACGAAACTTTTAGAACAATGTGAAAGCCGTCGGGATACACGGTGGTGATTTTCCGGATTCCGGGTCTTCCGGATACCTGGTCTTCCAGATTCCGGGGTTTCCAGATTCCTGGTTTTCCGGATCCCGGACTCCGGGTGTTCCGGTAGTTGGTTTTCCGGATTTCGAGTTTTCGGGATACCTGGTTCTCCGGATCCCGGGTCGCCCGGACTCCGGGTGTTCCGGCAGTTGGTTTTCCGGATTTCGGGNGCGTGTGCCGCCAGTTCCAATCTCAAAATTATTGAGACAATTCAAAATAAAATACTCAGACAAATGGCAGGGGCCAGGTGGTACGAGCGTAACATCGATATTAGAGATGAGCTCGGGATCGAAGAGATGGACATGTACATCTCACGTATGTACAATAGATATGAAGAGAGACTGGGCGGTCACCCCAATCCCGAAGCAATAGCGCTTTTGGATTGGGGCTCCGAGACCCGGAGGTTAAAAAGACGCAAACCACATGAGTTGAGCACAGCTCATTTCCGTCGGTGTTAGGCTCGTGCCTCTGGCCCTTACCAGTCTTAGTCGACTGACAGGGCGAAAGCATAGTTAGTAGAAAAATTCTCTAGAATCTAGTTCTAGGAATAATTATAGTTAATATCAGTTAGTTTTTCTCCCGCTTTTTACAGGATTTTACTTCTATCTCATTTGTTCATCCTTCATTTTCATTCTCATTAATTTAATCCATAAAGCGGTGTTTATTTCTTTTTTATTATATTAGGCTTAAAGGAAAATTTGTAAAGACTCGTAAGGTCTAGTAATATAAGTTGTAATTCAATATGTGTAATTACAAAATTAAATAAAAAAAAAAACCGTTTAAATTCTGTTTTTTCCCCCCATTCAACTTGACAGGAATATTTTTTCCGAGAAATTCACCTCCACGTTTCTAGGTCCCTTATTCGTGGACGGGCTCGATTTATGAAAGAAAATCTCTAAGATTTTCGCCCTCCTCAGTAACCGTAGCAACCGGTTGGGTAGACGAAAAATTTGGATGAATTCACTCCGCTGATATCCCTTTTTCCCGACGGGGTCCTGAATCCGGGAGAGGGTCATCGTTGTGTGAATTCCAGGATCAGGAAAAGGGGTGGACCTTATCGTCTCTCTATTTCCATTTCACTGATTCAAATTCCAGATGCATTCAATATCCACTGGATGATGCGCAGCTGGCGCACACTGGAGGAAATAAATGGGAAAATTCGGACTTAAAATGTTCAACCAAAGTTGCATTCAATGTTAATTTCTTCTCATAATAAGTCCTATGGGGACTCTTAAAAAAACTTTTACGAGAAAACCAATGAAACCGCTTCCAACCGTCTACATTTTGTATTAAGATTTTAAAGTTTCCTTATCATATCCAGTTTCTTCCAATAACTCAGACTACTGTCCGGCGCTGATACGGCCGATGTTTTTCTGTGCATTGAACTGTGCCCTCTTCTCGAAATCAGTCGATTCTGAGATGGCGACGAATAGACTTAAAATTGACGAATGTATCTCCTAAAATATATTTTACTCAACTGTCATTCTCATGAGTGTGTACACCAAACGCCAACATTGAGACCGCCTCTGTGATTTACGGACCTATTCGTAAGATACAGGTGATATGCGCGGGTAGGGTTCAATTGAGTAAAAACAGGGAACAGCCGGTAAAAAATCTAATAAGGTGATGAAACTTTTTCGAGTCCGATGAAAGTATTCTTGAATACCTCCCTAAATGAAGGATAATCACACCTCGGCAATAGAACTATTGGGAACTAGTTTGGGATGATGAAATGGATAAAGATAGTCTATGGTCGAAATTGGCTCCAGCGTTTTAATTTTTGAAAACCTATCAACATTTTATCTCTCTGTTTAACCCGAGGTCTCTGAGGATTGAAAAGTTGCAAAAAACTATACGTAGTTTTTATCTTTATATTTTACTTCTTAAGAACTTATTGTAACTGTCGTTTCCTAAAAGTATTTTGTTTTTGTTCATGATTATAAATGTACGAACCGCAAAAATACGATAAAGAAGTTGAAACGTGGGAAACAAAGAAAAAAATAAAAAACGAGCTAGTCAACGGGCGGGCGGTCAGCGCGGAACGCGCATTGGCGCCTGCAAACCTAAGTGGATACTTCAAGCATTGTGCAATGCGTGAAGTATCCACTTAGGTTTGTAGGCGCCAGTGAGCCTCTCACGCTGGCAGCACGCCGCTCCGCTCATAAAAGTCAAAATAGAGAATCTCAAGAATTGGAGGATTGATTCTCTGATCATGCTGTCATCCTTACTTTTCATAGCCTTGTTTCCCAGGTTGCAACTTTACTTTTTGTATTTCCATTGTATTCCGACGGTCAAACTCCCAAACCACGTCTCTCGGTTTGCAACGTTGCAGACTTCTTGTCATACTTTACTCCTTAATGGAAAAACTACTCCACGTCCATTTTTTAAAACTTCTGTGATTTTTCTTCTTTGTAAAAAGAAAATTTTGTGAAAACTTCATGGAATAATGTTGATTCGTTCTCCTTTAGAAGAATGAAATGAGAGTGGAGATTTTAAAACACCACAAACGAGATTCGTAATTGGATTGCATTTTGCAAAAAGGAACCAGAAGCATTGCAATGATGCATGATTGTGCAACTTCAGCCTTTGCAATAAAATTACTGAAATCATGAAAAAATATGAAATTCACATGGTAATTTTTGTCTTAAATTTAAAGTTTTTAGCGAGTAAAATAGAAACTGTTAATGGATAATCAGGTTTTTCTCGCAAGACGAAAGAAGTTGCACAATCTTGGCGACATTGCGATGCTCCTGGTTCCTTTTTGCAAAATGCAATCCAATTTGGGACTCTCACCGTCGATTTGCTATGAGCTGCTTGTAGAATATTTGTCTTTTATGTACCAACCAGGTTCATGTTCCTGTCAACACAGGATATTTTCCACGCACCATCACATCATCTTCAAAATATCCCAAGTAGTGAATGAACAATGCTGTTTGCCGTTGCTAAACGCACGACGCGCTACAATCCTTTGACGAGTTTCGGCTCGTCGGAGTGGAACTGCACAGCACGTCCACAACCAGCACTGACGTTCCCTCAAACCGCGGACAAACGATGCCAATCAGTGCTAAAAGACGAATTAACGACGTTAGTGAATATCTCATCGAGGAGCAATACGAAACTGTTAGAACAATGTGAAAGCCGTCGGGAAACACGGTGGTGATTTTCCGGATTCCGGGTTATCCGGATACCTGGTCTTCCGGATTCCGGGTTTTCCAGATTCCTGGTTCTCCGGATCTCGGACTCCGGGTATTCCGGTAGTTGGTTTTCCGGATTTCGAGTTTTCGGGATACCTGGTTCTCCGGATCCCGGGTCGCCCGGACTCCGGGTGTTCCGGCAGTTGGTTTTCCGGATTTCGGGTTTTCCGGAGGCGTGTTCCGAGGCGTGAGGGCTCACGCGCGGGCACGCCCGAAAGGTGGAACGCGCTCGGGGCAGATCCGGAGTCGGTCCATGCCGGCCAACATCCGCGTCTCCCGCCATGAACCGGGAGGAAGAGGTGATGCTCTTCCGGAAATCCCGCGAGATCCAGTTGTTCCGGAGCAGCTCCTCCAACGGGATCGGCTCCGGATCCGGCTCGAATCCGGGCGCCGGAGAAGCTGGCGACGATATTGTGCTCGACGTCTTCGCGCGGCAGCCGGAGGCGGAAACAGCCGTCGGGAAGCAGAACCACCACGTCACGACCGTCTCCTCCAGCGACGACGAGCGGGCGCATTTAGACCTTGATCCGAAATTTCGGGCCAATGTAAGTGCTTCTAATTCCGATTTCGTCGTATCCGCGGACAGGAATATCCTAGAGAATCCCACGTTACACACAAATGTGATGATTTTACACCGAAAAAAAAGTGAAGCTGATTCAACATTCTGGATGAAAAAAAAGTGTGCGAGAACTTATAAAATGCTGAATTGCCCACTGTAGCAGTTACTTCAGCAATGCCAGGATGTAAAATAAACTGCAGTGGTGGATAATTCAGCATTTCATAAGTACTCGCTTCAACTTCACTTTTTTTTCGGTGTCGGCAAAAGAGCTCTTAAAATGGAAATGAGTCAGTTGCGTGGTCCCAGAATTGTGCTTTGACACTTCATTCTCGTTGATCAGCCAAAAATAAGAAGGTCTGTCCAAACAGCAACATTCTACGTTCAATATTAACCGAAATACCGCGCCTTGAAAAACTAGATTTATGACGTTATCAACCAAGGTTACGCATAACATATCGACGATGAAACTACCAAACCACGTATCTCAGTTTGCGACGTCGCAGACTTCCTGTCATACTTTATTTTTAAATGAAAAACTACTTAACGTCTAGTCTTGAAAATTTCTGTGATTTTTCCTCTTTGTGCGGAGAAAATTCTGTGAAAATTTCAAGGAATGATATTGATTTGGTCGACTTCAAAAAAATAAAATGCGAGCGTAGATTTTTAAACACCGCAAACGAGATACGTGGTTTGGTAGTTTCACCGTCGATATGTGTATCACCGCGGTGAATGACGTTATTAATCGAGTTTTTCAAGGCGCGATTCCTCGGTGAATATTGAACGTAGATCATTTTCAACTGATCACCAAGAATCAAGCAAGAAAACACAATTATGTGACCAGCGCAACTGACCCATTCTAATTGCTTTGTCTCCTTACCGCGAAAAAACTGACTTGGAGTCTCAAATATCGATTTACAGTTTTCGTTGAGCTTTCTACCGGACTCATTTAGTTAGTCATTATAAAGCTCAACTTATAACGCTGATTCTTCCATCAATGGTAAATCAAAGCGACAAATCATTAGAAATCAGTTAACATTGATGAGTATTAACCATTGATCTCGAAAAATTAAACTTTTCCCAGTGAGAAGCGATCAATCCTGGTCTCTAGGATATTCCTGTTCGTGGTAGTCTTATCCATCAACGCTTTTCCATAACTTTCTGTTTTATTCTCTATTGGGGAATGAGATGCATTGATTTTTGTGAGATATTAATTACTATCGTAACTCTTTCGTATTAAAAAGCGGTCGCATAATCTTTGCTGGGCGTATAACACGTCAGAAAAGTCTCTGGGTTATGGCATAAGTTAATCAAGCATATCTGTCGAATGTCTTTCTAGGACGTACCTCAGGGCGAGACATATTTTTTTCAAACAGTGTACTCTCTGCAGTGTATCATAGTTAAACAACTCAAAACTATTTCAAATATCGTTTGAAGGTCTCAGAGAACATTAATCTTTGCATTTGACACAGTTTTTGGAAACAGTATCACCTCTCTCACGGAGCCACTGAAAAGGCCCACACATTCAGCTCGCTACGTGCTTATGGGTGTATTCATTCCCTAACTTCTTACACACATAATCAGGTATTGTATGGCGGAGGTATTTCCTACAGCGCTTGACCATCAACAAAAAAAATCAAATAAATCCGTAATTTACGCCTTATCTTGGAATTTTTTCGCTCATGTAGCATCAAACAAACTGATTGCGGTGAACGCATGGGTCGTAAGACGGCATGTTTGAGTTTTTAGCCGCAATGTGCGTTATATTCAGCGTAAAGCTTATATCACAATACAGAGGGAAAAAAACTCACACACGAGCACAATTTTCCCTCAAAGAGATACGCTGTTGGATGCAACACTAGCGACAACCATTCAGGAAGGGTTATAGGACATTTCATCAACGATTTTTTGTCCGCGCACCTTTTTTTCCCAGTGATTTACGTCCGCGCGTTTTTTCGGCACGGAGGTTTTGGTACACGTGCCAGTTGAGATCCAAAGTTAATTGGTCCACATGTAAATACAAACGACAATTGCTCACGACGTTGCTTCAGGCGCCGCCGCACGGCGGGCGAGCGGTGAGCGCGGAACGCGCATTGGCGCCTTCAAACCTAAGTGGATACTCCAAGCATTGTGAAATGCGAGAAGTATCCACTTAGGTTTGTAGGCGCCAGTGAGCCTCTCACGCTGGCAGCACTCCGCTCCGCTCTGTTAGGCTCTAATATTTATACTCGCATAGTCTTCAGCGTTTTTTAACTGATGATTTTGAAATGTTTGCACACTCTGCATTGATTATTCTCATTTAAATTGATCCAAAAATAAACATGTATCAATTGATCAAAGGAGAGTAATAATATAATGTGTTTTTTTAAATATTGGTGCCTCCTTTCGGCACGTCTGCGGCTCATTGAGATTAATATCGATGCCATCGCTTGGAAAAGGTTTTAAAAATATAAATGTTCACAAAATGAGGTAATAATTTCGTAAAAAAAAAATTAAAAAAAAATAAAAAAAGTACCTATAGATATGTAAGGTATATTGTACATCGAATATTTTAAGGATAGAAATAAAACCATATATTCACCAATGACAATTTAAAAAGATGAATCAAAAGGAGAAAGTAACATTTCATTTAGAAAATGAGCAACCGTAACAACACCTCCTTCTCTCTCAATTTCATATTGTCAATAAAATGTTACATACCGACTAAAATATAACACTTGGACCAAGTCACTGTTGCTTATTTTACGTGTGGGAGTAAACTACTGGACAAAAAAGGTGCGCGCACAAAAATTCGTTGACAAAATGTCCTGAAACCTTCAAAAAGGCAACTGCAGATGCGTTTCGGCCTTGTTGGGCCAATGCAAATCCTCAGTACAGTGTAACCTCCTGAATTTCAGCTTTACGCTGAATTTAACGCACGTTGGCTAAAAACTCCAACATACCGTCATGTAGAATGTTCATTTTGAAATTATAATTATCTTCGTAAACTTGCGTTAGGATAAAATCAACAGTTCATTTAAATCAGTTATATCGACTTTACGTGTGTTAAAAAGTCCGCCGGTCATTCAATTAGTCACTCCAGAAAAACACATTAGTTTTTTTTTTTTTAATTTGATTTGTTTTATATTAATTAATTGAACTGCTTCCTGTTCTTGTAGAGCAACGCAGCATTTTCTCGACAAAAGCATGTCACTCAATCCCATCTTCACAGATGTCATAAACTCGCGTGAACTATGCGATGAGCCAAGAGGAGTCTAGCGCACTTAGGTGCAAGTACATAAAACTGATAATTCTCGGCACGTCAACCCCGCGCATCCTTTGAGAGGCGAGCGCCAAGTTTGACGCGCACGGATTCAAGTTTTAATACTTAATTCAAGAAACATTTGTCATTCCGTTTCAGGTTGCTTTCCCGTTCACTGACTTAACGTCTCTCCAGCAACTCTTGGGTACTTGTCCCACCAGTCTCCTCAACCCGGGACAGTTACCATTCCGTTTGACCTCTATTTCTCGCTTCCTCCCTCTCCTGGCTCTCCTTTCCCGCCTTCCCTTTTCCGAGTACAGTCAACTCATATTAGGCTCGGAGCTAAGATCCAGAAATTTGCATGCATGTCCCTGAGGACGTTGGCGCAGGAATATTACAATACGATGACTTAACTCGAAAGCTTCCCACCTTGATTTACGACGCTCCCAAATTTCCATGCACACTCCTTTTATACTGACATGCCGAGGAAAACGCTGTATGAACATTCGAGAGTTGCCAAATTTATCCCCATGAAATTTTTATGTTTAAGGAGACTTATGAATACTTTTGCTTGAAACTTTTACATAATTTAATCTGATCGCGAATGAAATTCTCTGAAAAATTCGGAGAGAAATATTCTCAGATTTTCCTGAAAATTTTTATTTTATCAAAGTAAATTTGGCATCCTAGAAAGGCTGATACGGCGTTTTTCCTTTGCACGGATAAAGACTTTCGAATTGTTCAGCATAGCAAGACATCCGATTTTCGGTCAAGAGCAGCTATTTTTAATTTTTAAAAATTTAGACGTTTTCTAATGCTTTCTAACATATTGGGTCCAATTAAAGAGCATGCTTGGCACTGATGAGTATATTATGAACATGCCCACTTATCATTAATGAGACAAGTGTTCTTAAATTGACAGACAAGGATAGTTCAGAAACATAATATTCTCTACTCGATTTAAGCTTACAAAAAAGTATAAAGGTGCCAAAAATAATCTCCAATTTTGCTCTTGACGTTAGGTTCTTTACAGAGGAATCAAGGATCAAGCACACCGATGGCTAAAGTCGGAAAAATGCGTATCTTTACTGCAACGTTTCATTATCGTAGATAATGTCCGATTTCCTTTGAAAAAAATGAGTCTTTTGAAGTGGCCGATGAATATTTTTTTTATGAGAGCAGAAAATTCATAGAAAATTTTGAGAAAAACTGTTGGTAGGTTCTTTGAAAAATAAATAAACAAAATGCGCGCGGAAGTTTGCAACGTTGCAATTGGAAATCAAGCATTTCGATGGGCAAAGTCGAAAAAATGCAAATCTCTGTCGCAACGTTTCGAAAGCTTCGCTAGTGTTCGATTTATTTAAAAAAAAAGTCGATGAATATTTTTCAATGAGAGAAGAAAATTTGTAGCCAATTTTGAGAAAAACTGTGGGTAGTTTCTTTTAAAAAGGAAATAAATAAAAGGCGTGCGGGAGATTGCAACGTCGCAATTGGAGTTACGCATTTTCCGACTTTAGCATTGGTATTTTCCTCCCTACCAAGTCCATGGCAATTGAAGCCTTTTTGGTGAGCGCTGCCTAATTATACAGCCTTTGGCTTGATGAAAATTACCTTCGTGTCCCGTTTCGATTCTACTCGCGAAGCCGTGGACAATGACATTCCGATAATTCCGAGGGGCCAGAGACCAATGAAGGGGGAGTGAGGTATAAAAATGATATTGATAAAGAAAGCCAGGGAAAAGGTGTGAGAAAACGGAAGGAGGAAGCCGATGAAGGCGGGGGGAGGGAGGGGGCGGCGCGGAGAAAGGGTGCCAGAAGGCACCATTAATTTAAAGGGCCGATCGAGGTTCGTCTGACTTAAAGCCACCACTGTTCCGCACAGTTGATTATGATTAACCTCAACAGAAACATAGCGACTAGAAATAAATTGTTCTCAGCCTTGTTTTAATAGATCAATATATTCTGACAATTTGCATAACTCTGTCGGATATGGGCCGCCTGCCCCCGCCCCTGCTCCCGCCTATCTTCTACCTATTCTAGGCAGCGTTGCCGATAATGTCGAAAATATTCATAATTAACAATTTACTATACAGGGTGTCAAAATAGTGCCAGATTTTGATGGAGCCCTCTGTTAATAGTATATCACTGAAAATCACAAGGGATTGGGAAAATACAATTTATTGTTGTAAGGGGTGAGAATTTTCAGATTTAACCATTATATTTGAACGTATTTCTGGTTGACGGATCCAAAGATAGGTGGGAAAGAAGGGATGTGCTCGTTAGTCAATGGCCGTAAGAATGAATGGGAATTATTAAGCGCCAGTGACGTCAGCGGCGACAACGTGACGGGGACGCACACGATCGGGAACTTTGACTCATTTGCCATGGGCCCTATTCACAATGGTCTTTTGCCATGCCCGCGGCTCAAGAGTCGAATTCTCCATCTATAGATAGGACTGCAAGAATAAAACCGCGAACTTGACAGATAGAACCAAACTTCATTGGCTCAAGACTAAAATGACATCAGGTCTGTTAATACCTAAATTAGGCTCCTTTTGCAATAGCAGTATAGTGGTGATTACGTACCTAAAACTTCAAGAAAACCCCGAATGCTAGAAGTTGAGAATTCAAAAGACGTTAAGCAAAGGTACAATGAAGTGTGAAATACTGTAAACATAGTTTTAATGAGATCTGGCGTTCTGATGCAACTAAACTTTCTCAGCGGATGCCCGTATTGCATACATCAGCGTATTGAAGGCGTTTTGAATTTCCTCTCTCTGCTCGCTGTCCCGCTGTCGCATTGCTCAACTTGCAGGTGCGATCGGCGTAACGCAGACTCCGAAATTTATCAGCATTTGATTTAGGAGATATGTTATAAACAATGAAAGGCTCAACCTACTTTCAAAAAGTAGTTTTCTCCTTAAAATTGTAGGCTTCTCTCATGATCAATAAAAAAATATACAAAATATTTTAATAAAACACAGTAACGAAAAGTCTGAAAGAATTAAAAAAGAGAAAAATAAATAAAATGGTGAAGTAAAAACTAAAGAGGAGGATAAAATTAATCAATGTCGCCAGATTTCTAGCCCACTGACAATGAGGAAAAAGAAGCCAGAGATTCTTTATTATGAAAAGTAGAACAAAAATCAATCAAATTTGTCGGTCAATTCCAGAATTTCTGGATTTCTCAATATCATCTGTGCTGAAATGAACATAAATTTTGAGGTAAACTGAGTTTTGTTGACCATATTAACCGGCCCTATTACACTAGAAATACAAACATTATTCTAATTACGCCTGTGCTTGATGTCAGGGTCATATAATTTAGAATAAATTTTTCAATTAGGAACTGAAATGTTCAGCTCACTTGAGGAACATCGTATAAGCCATCAGTTTTCATGTGCAAACACGAGCTTTTACATATGAGTCTGATATTGTAGTTCCTGATTGCAAAAAGAAGTCCATTTGGCATCCGGTATACGAGCAAGCAGATTTTTTAGGGACGAGATTGCGATAGAAATCCATCGCACATTACCCATATTTTTCTATCTTCCTCAAGCATAACGTGTATCTTATAGCGTTAAGCGTCCCTTATGAGTTCATCCCCGTATATTCCGCTCCGATCTAACAACACTGTCCCGGATGACAGACATATTCCAATGATGACTTCCTCTACTCACCCCCGCTTTCACGTGAGCAATATCGGGACTGTGCCCGAAGATAAACAGTTTGTTTAGTAAAGTTATTGTGAAAGGCTGAACGACAATCCGAGAGCGTTCGATCGCAGTCGTTGCGGTGAAGCGTTGAGATTAGTAGCCACTTCAAAATGACGACCCTCTTCTGAAAATACACTTTTTCCCATCGGGAAGATAAGAGGCCTGGCCGTCCAACCGTAAAATCCGCATTCGTTCTTGTGATTAAAATTCTGCAAGTCTCGCGTGACAGTATATCTTCATTTACATTTGGACCGAGTTTATAAGAAAGGAACCAACCTACATTTTCGAAAAAATTGAGTTAAGAATGTTTTTGAGTTTCACTAGCCGTATATTTTCTCGTGGCAAAAACTAAAAGTCAAAAAAGAAGAAATGCGTGTGGGCAGAGGGGTTAAAGTTTATTTTTTACACTAAGCCTTACGGAGCAATAAAACTTCAACCCTCTTTTTCTCAGTTTCACCTTTCCGTGGGTTAGTTCCTTTCTGTAAACCTCGGTCCATTTACATTTAAGGGATTTGAAAGGCATATTGAGATAGTAGGACATTGAATACAAACTGAGAAATTCTTTGTAAAAAATATAAAAAATGAACACTGCAGCCACTGTTCAAACGGACTGTGTCAAGTACCTGTCTGTCTTCAAAAATATGAAGAAACCCTTATCACCATAATCTTCACGAAAATCAATTAGTTGACTTACGTATTCATCACCGTCATGGGAACAGACAATTTTTAGAGGTGTTACAAGAATATATTTTCGCACAAACAACGTATAAAATGTCACACACTAAAGCAAAATCAAGCCCGTCTAAGGTTTATCAATTAATACAGCTTAATTAAATAGTTTCCTGAAGTTTTTCTCTCATAAGAGGTGCAAGCTGTGAGATGCTGTTTCTGGAATTTTCTCAAAAGCGAGTGTTTTTTTTTTTTTTTTTTTTTTTTTTTTTTTTTAGCAAAATTTAGAAATAAGAACCAAATTTTGAAATGATATATGTATCTTTTGTAAAGAACTCCACCTTTGATCATCAAACATACGAATATCCCAAAATCTCGATTCTGTTCACTGTATGAAAAGCAAATAAAACGTGGTTAGCCTAACAGTTAACGCTGATGAACTTTAGACTTTTGGGGACTAAAAGCATTCCGTCGATCGTTTCCGGTGAGGGGTTGAGCGTCAATGGGGCAGAGAGGTCTGCGTTGTAGTTCGGGGGGTCAGCACCTCTTAAACTTACGGTCACTGTTGAGTTGGTGCCCTGTTCGAAACTCACGTCGTCGAAGGCGAGAAAAAGTCGCCTGAGCACGGAGAGCTAGGGGCTAATTAATCTCCGTCCCCTTTTGAAAGTTCTTTTCCTAATCTTACAAGAAAATGCAACCAGGATTAAGTTTTAAACAACTTTTTAATTTAGCTCCCTTAAGTTTACGTTGTGTCTATCCGGGGGCGATGGCTTTAAGAGTCTCAGAGATTACCAATCAAATTATCTCGAGCTGAGTTGATGGACAGTCGGGGGAAATTTTGTATCTCTCAGAACTTTCTTCTCTCTGCGCATTTTCTATGCCTCGTAGTTTTTACTCCATTTTTTGAGTCTGGAGGGGAACATCTCAAAACCGAGAACTCAACGCAAGATCCGAGTTTTCTGGTCGGAGCCCAATACTCCCGTCCGAAGGAAGAACACCGTATGAACATTCGAGAGTTGCCAAATTTCCTTCGATAAAATGTCTATATTTTGGGAAAGTTATGAATATTTTTGGTTATAGGACATTTCTTCAACGATTTTTTGTCCACGCACCTGTTCTATCTAGTAGGTTAAGTCCACGCGTTTTGTCGGGGCTACTATTTCGCCACGGAGGTGTTGCACAGTATCATACGAGATTGAAGACACCCCAAAGTATCATGATTGATGGCATCTTTTGAAAGCAAGAAGTTCCCTCGCAAATAATTAAATGGAGTGACGAAGACAAAAAGTGAGCGGTAGTAGAAGAACTTACTAAGTCCTAGTATCTGTATTCAATAACGTTTAGCATGATTTTTGAACTGTATCAGAGGAAAAAGTGACTTGATCAATCAGAAATATGCTCCAATTTACCGCCGAGAAGATTCCCTTATGAATCAATAAAGAAGGTAATGCTTGTTTAAATGAATAATGCTTATACAAAAAGAAAAGCCAGTTACTTCAAGCAAAAACCCGCTTTCATTCAGGTATTTTATTCTTGATTCAAAATAAAACTTATTACGGCATACTCAAGAATGCTTCTGCCTATATCCTGTAAATGTTTTCTCTAATGAAATTCTAAAATTATGCTAAACTTATTAAATACGGATGCTAGGACTTAGTGAGTTTTTGGACTACCGCTCTCTTTTTGTGCCGTAGTATATATCTTCGCTTTCAGTATCTTCCCGTACACTTTGCTTATTGTTCCGGTCACTGAGAGCCCCCGGTAGTTGTTACAGTCGTCCTTCCTTCCCTTCTTTTTGTAGATGGCCTTGATCCAAGACTTTTTCCACTCCCTTGGTACCTCGTCACCCCTGATGCATTGTTGCATCAGTTTTCTGAGGCACTCAAAGAGCTTGGCAGTCCCGTACTTGACCAACTCGACAGGAATCCCACCAGGACCCGGTGCTTTGTCATTAATTAGCTCTTTAACCGCTTTAATTATGTCACAAGTGTGGATCTCCAAGTTGTTCATTCTTCCGTTGTCCGTGCTGTTGTCTCGAAACTCTGGGCGCCTTTCCGTCAAAAGATCTTTAAAATGATCCTCCAGTTTTTTAAGTGATATCGGAGAAACGATGTCGCGCTTCATGTCTCTACGTAAACCTTTAATTAACTTCCAGCTCTCAGCACTTTTTCTCCCCCCTAGGTAGGTGTTAATTCTAGAACAGTTGCTTTCCCAAGCTTCATTCTTCTTCCGTGTTATGAGGCTCCTAACTTTAGACTGAGCTTTCCTGTAAGCAACTTTATCTTCAGTCTTTTTAGACGACAGAAATATAAGGTGTTTTTGCCTCTTAAGATTTATCTCGTCTTCAATTTCTTCATCCCACCAGTAAGGATGCTGGTATTTATTACTGGTTTTGTGAACACCTAGGGCTTCTTTCGCTGCAGAGTGGATACAATCTTTGATGAACTGATATTGCTCTTTCGTGGTACCCGAGAGTCCATCCCCCAGCTTCTCATCTAAGCGTTTCCGATACAGAGCCTTGACACTAGGGTGCTCCAAACTTTCGATGTTATACCATACTTCATGATTTTGCGTTCCCTGACTCTGCTGTTGCTCAGGCATTGGCTCTTTATCTTTAATCCCTTTAACGGGAAACGCTATATCTGCTCGGAGGAAATGATGATCACTGCCGCAAGAGAGTCCCCTGCACACTCTAACTTGCTGCAATTTCAACTTAGTAGTGTGCTTTACAATTACATAATCGATGATGGATTTCAATCCTCGCGTTGGCTGGACCCAGGTATACTTATGGATGTCTTTGTGTTGAAAAAAGCCATTCAAAATTCTCATCTCAGTTAGAGAACAAATTGAGATGAGCCGATCACCGTTATCATTAACAGCATCCTCCCCAAACGGTCCAACAACTTTACAGTTTACTCGTCGTCCCGTTCTGCTGTTCAAATCACCCATAAGAATTGTGCCGTAGTATCTTGATTTATTTTGCGAGGAAAACTCCGCACTCTTAAAGGATACCTGTCATTTTTGATACGTTGGAGAGCATTCAATTCCGTATGATACTGTGAAACACCTCTGTTGCGATCTAGTTGCTTGAAGCGCCGCAGCGCGGCGGGCGAGGGTGACTAGCGCGACACGCGCACTGGCGCCTACAAACCTAACAGGGATACTTCACGCATTGCGCAAAGCGTGAAGTATCCCTGTTAGGTTTGTAGGCGCTAGTGCGCGTGTCGCGCTATGCAGCACGCCGCCGCGCGCTGCTCCGCTCTGTGTTTGGCTTTAATATTTAAACTCGCGGAGCCAGCATTTTTCAACTAATATTTTTGAAATGTTTGCATACTCTGCATGGATTATTCTCATTTAAATTGATGGGGAAAACAAATTTATTAAATGAAAATATAATGTGTGTTTTGTGAGTATTAAGGTGGCTCCGTGTCAAAACTCCCGTCAACGCTTGAATCAAGTCACTGTTGCTTATTTCACGGGTGGACCTAAGCTACAGGACAAAATAGGTGCACGGACAAAGAATCGTAGACGGAATGGCCTGAAACCATATTTTTCCTTCATATTTTCAGAATCTTTAGGTGAAATCAAACCAAATTTTCTGGAAAATTGGAAGGATTTTATTCATAAATTTACCAGGAAATTCGCGTTTGGCAACGCCTGAAGGTTCATACGGCGTTTTCCCTTAGCACGGCAGAATAGAACTAACGCGCGCTTTCATGTCACGCTTCCTAATATCTTTGAAAACTGCACGTATATTTTTATTTTTAACTAATCAAAACATCCCTTTGAAGTGTACTGCATTTTTTAAAAATTCACGGAAAATATTGCAACGCCGCATAGGTTGGCTTGCCTTTTTGGGCCCCAAGAGCTACATGACCTGATCAAACCTAACCTCCAAATTTTCGAGTTGTCCATTCTCTCCCTATAAAGGTACTCTAGTCCTCTATGTTTTTCGTTCGATCGATAATTTCAAGAAAATTCAAATTTGAATTGAATGATCGAACGGGTAAAAATTAATTCCCGGATCAACTCGAGTCTGGGAATGCCAAATACCTAGTTTAGAAAAAGACGATTTTGATGACCTCCGACTAGAAGTCGTTAGTGGCCCTAACGCGGAGGGGACGAGGAGACGCTTAATGGTTCTTTGATTTGACGTTGCCAAATCATACTGGAAATCTAAAGCATTGACAGTATAACATTTTTCACGGCTTCCTATCATAATTTGGCATCATTTATTCCAGTACGAGACTTGACGACGACGCTCAGTTCATTTGAGACCGGAAATCCAAAACGACGGATGATTAGGACAACGTCACTTGGTTTCCACTTGGACGTATCTCTGCCAAACGGAACTATGTGCATCATGACGTGAGCCCTGTTATGCATATATTCTTAGGGGTCTCAGAGTCATGTCTCAATACGCATAGTTCCGTTTGACGGAAATACGTCCATTTATATGCATGCAGCCATTCACAGTTGGATTTGACCGTTCATAGTGGCCAGAGCAGAGACAGTTGAAGGGGTACAGTGTGAAATACTTCATTTTAAAGAAAATTTATTCATGAGAAAAAAACACTAAGAAGTGGCCCGAACTGTAACAAGGTGGAGAAATGGTGCTGGGTTTCATACTACCCCCTCAGTTTCATACTGGTTCGCATTAGAGTTTAAAAAATTTAATTTTGACTTTAATTTTAATTTTTGGAATTTCTCGGCTTTGTTTTCCCCACAAAATGGTGTTGACCCAGCACCATTTCTCCACCTTGAAAATTTATTTACATACATACATATAAGTCGCTTTACAGCACTCCCTCGCGCTCTACGACTCCTAACCTCCACTGCTCTCTATCAAACCACAAATCTTGGGGGATTGAGCACCTCAACATTTCCGCTTCAATCCCTTCCCTCCAACCTTTCATTGGGCGCCCTCTGCGTCCTCTGAAAATTTATTTATTTTAATTTTTTTTTCAACCGAAGATAACAATGTTTTGGGTAAAAGCTGGCAACCTGCGTAAGATCTGCAGGATTCGGTCCGGAAAATTCGAAGGAAGGATAATTGAAAAAGGCGGCCACTTATAAATTAAACACGCGGGCCTTGGGGCGACCACCAAAACATACCCTTCCCGTTGCTGGGCTCATCCGTTGTCGACCTTTCCACCGGACTGAGGAAGAATATCGGAACTGCATTAAGTTTCTATGGGAACTATGCGGTTCCTGCTCAGCGGGTCAGCTCCTCTCCCGTGGACTGCCTACGAGACACAAATTTTCATTTTTATTCCCATATTTTGTCTCCACACTCGGTGTTCCTTTTCAAGTGATTTATCATCCTTCAGAAGAGCAAACGCCACCGTGAGCTTTTGCTACCTTTCACCTTGTTGTCGGGTCGAACAGTTTTGGTGCCTCTAAAAAGCTCTCATGGCATGGACTGAGGGATGAAAATTTCCAATTGAGTTCACTCTAAGTAATTTCACGCACTTAAAGAGAACGACAGTTGAAATTTGACAGTTGATCTTCAGTGTAGCATTGAAAGCACATATCGGTGGCTTAAGTGCGACTCTATGTATATCCATTGCAATATTTCAAAATCTTTGCTCCGATTTCAATCTTTCGAAGAGAAACTCGTTAACTATATAACTTGAAATTGCTACGGAGTATTCTGCTAATGAGAGGAAAAATCAATAAAGTTATCAAGAAATTGAGTTGACTAATTTTTCAACGATAAAACAACATATGATACATAACGTTTCAAACGGAAGTACGTGGTTCCATACTTTGCCCATCGATATAAAATCCAAGGTAGTAGATTCTCCGTCTCACTATAAAAGTGCGTAAACTTATTGGCCGTGCACTCAATTCTGGTAGAGGAAATACCGTATTAGCCTCCCAGACTTCGCCCAATTTTTTTTCTATTAAATACGAATGTTAAGGAACTCTTGTAAATATTTCCCTCCATTTTTGAGGAGAATTTTGTCCACAATCAATCCAAAGTGTCTGCTTTCAAAGGAAAACATTCGCAACTTCCCTCAGAAATAAACATTTACCTAATTGGAGGAAATTTTGCGTCGTCCGAATTTTTAAATGACATTTTTTCATCCCACAATAGTATCCCAAAATCGGTACCTATCTCACGCTAGATATTTTTCTGTGACACATGGATGAATCAATCGATAGAACCAGCGACCACCCGTTGAATCTGTATTAATTCAGTTTTGATCATTGAGATATCCTTGGAATACTTTCCTTTTTATTTAGAATAAAAGCTGGATTGCCAACCCTGTATCTATCTCTCAACTGTTTTTCATTTGCGTGGATATTTACTCGTCCGCGCTTGACCTCTCGCCAGTGGCGTGGCGTGAATTGCGATATATCGATTGTTATGCCATTTAAACCTATGGAGAAGGATCGATAAACAGGGTGTTCGCAGCGAACACCTTAATTATCGATTCTTTACCATAGGTTTAAATGGCATAATAATCGACATATCGCAATTCACGCCACGCCACTGGCTCTCGCACATGAACCCTCAAAAACTCGGAGAATATCATTATCTAATACCCGCTTACCAGCTTCAGCTCGCTCAACTTCCTGTTTCCCCTGCGAACAAAATAACTATGCAAAAACGCAGAGATTTAGATCAGACACGGCTGATAAAGCGAACAAATTGCGGAAGCACCTCAATGATAGGAAAGCTGTGCTCTTGCGAGAGATGTTTAAATTCAAGGGTTTACACTATCGCGCTCATACAGGAAAGCTATGCCATTTTTTTATTGGTTCCTGGTCATAGAGTCCAAAAAGAGTAGAGTGTTGGTCTAGGCCCGTAAAAAGACAAAGCACAGAAGCGCAATTATTATTGGTCATAGAGTAACTGATCATAGATAACCTGTCTTTAAACTTTCGTATCATTATGACCCTAAATCATCTTTAAAAATACAGGATTCATTAATGAAGATACAATATCTTTACTTTAATATTTAACATTAATGTCGTCGCAAATTTATTCAATTTCATTCTCATAATTCACACAATTTGACAACGACGATATCGTAAAAAGGTACTTTACTTTTATCGCTAAACAGAAACCTAATAATAGTTGATGGTCTGAGCGCTAGGAATACCTCCTATACGGACAGTGAATTTTCTGAGCTGAAGTTTTGATACACTAAAAGCCTCATCAGTACTTCACCAGCATGTAGGTTTTGGCGGGGTAATGAGTATTAAGACGCAGAAAAAGATGAAGCAAAGAGGAAAATAGCATGAGAATTGAAAACTTGTTTCCTTATTTTATTTTCCTTCCAAGTTGTATAGCATACTAATTCAACACATGCCAGGAGTCCTACAACCTGAGTTCGTCAGATTACAGTTAAAACTAGCGCAATTTATGTCACCAAAAGAACCTGAAGTAGAGGGAGGGGGGAGAGAAGGGGAGAGAGAGAAAGAGGGAGAAAATTCCATATCTGTGCGATGCGACCATTTCTGAGACCATCGAAGCTGTCATCTCGAGTGAGATTTATGGAAATAACAAGATGGGATCAGTGGCGTGGCGTGAAATATCGATTATCGATATTTCTCCATTTGAAGCTGTATTAAAGAATCGATTATCAAGGTGTTCGCAGCGAACACCTTGATAATCGATTCTTTTCCATAGATTTAAATGGCAGATCAATCGATATATCGCAAAGCACGCCACGCCACTGGATGGGATCAACCTGCAAGCAAGATACTCTGTTTTGAATGACGTCAGAATGACGTAGAGCGAAGAGGAACTGTGGAACGTTTCTTCCCTTCCCGCTTATCCACTTTGTTTGCATGGTGACGTCAGGTTAGGGAAATAATGTTCCCTGCAGCTCAGTCGTGATATGCACGGCACCACCTATTCAAACTGCATTCCTACATCACGTCCGATTTCTGAACAGTTTGCATGGTTTGCCGATGTGACGTTGGGTCAGTTTTGTAGACTATAAAATTGTGAAACTTACAGAGTCGCTTAAAATAAAAAAAATTGTGTTGACAACAATTTTAAAGGAAGACTGAATATTCCCTTGCAAATTGCATTTTTACCTTGAAAATGTTGTGCGTTTTCTGATTGAAAATTCAACTGATTTTTCATCTGATCTTGTGCAAAAATCAGAAAAATTTTCGACAAAAATTGCAAAAATCAGAAAAATTTTTGAAAAAAATTGCAAGAATATACTAAGTAACTTAAAAAGTTTAGCTTGTTTGAGTAAATTTTCCAACCTTAGAATCGGGTTACGATCCTTCGTCCGGGACACAACGAACTGACCCGCTTCAAGCGATCCGCGTCCAAAATCCACGGTGAGTTGGAAACGTTGCCAATTTGCGTTTAAAAATCCAAATAACTGGAAATCTCAGATTAGCTCGGATGAGCTTTTTCCCCTCTGTATTGAGATTTCTAGTTTTCTGGACTTTAACGCACGTTGGCTACATTTCCAACTTACTTTCTATACTACCGTGCTAAGGAAGAACGCCATATAAACATTCCAGAGTTGCCAAATTTCCCTCAATAAAATGTTCATTTTTGAGGAAAGCTATGAGTATTTTTCCTTAAATTTTCAGAACCTTTAGGTGAAATTGCGAACAAAATTATCTGAAAAATTGGGAGGAAAATATTCGTAAGTTTACCAGGAAATTCGCGTTTTATCAAAGGAAATTTGGCAACGCCTAAAGGCTCATACGGAGTTTTTCCTCAGCACGGTACACGGAGAAAAAAACCTCGTGCGTGGGACGCGAAGTTAAGGTCATATGGATCTCTGAAGTTTTCAGATTGAGCATCTGAACACTTAAGGTCTAGCTGTCGAGGTTCGAATCACACATCTGAAACTTCAATTCTTACATCTGAAGTACTTCGGTTTTCACATCCGAAAAACGTCGGTTCTCACATCTGAAGTACTTCAGATGTAAGAACTGAAGTTTCAGATGTGTGATCCGAACCTCGACACCGACAGCTAGACCTAAATTGTTCAGATGCTCAATCCGAAAACTTAAGAGATCCATATGACCTAAACTTTGGGTCCCACGCACGAAGTTTTTTTCTCCGTGTAGTATACGACTCGTGCGTCTACCGCAATCAGTTTGTACCGCAATCAGTTTGTACCACAATCAGTTTGTACCACAATCAGTTTGTACCACAATCAGTACCACTGGCGTGCACAAGTTTGATCTAGAATGCCGTCGTTTCACGGGTGGGGATGATTTTAGGGCGTTGATGGAAAAGACTAACGATGAATCCCTACTTCATGCTGCGCCAAAAGGAAAGCTCGCGGCGGTTCTCGACGCTGTTCTCGGGTCGTCGCGGGCGGATGCCCCCTCGCTATGGGGAGGCCCACCACAAGCGGATTCCGACGCCGATGAAAAAGAAGCGTCACCAGAGCTACCAACCCGCCAACACCCTGCAGCAACCCCCCGGCGGCGCCACCGGCGACGGCGAGGGGAACCAGGAGGAACCTGCCCCGGGTTCGCACCACCGTCACCACCACGACTCAGAGAAGGCTGTGAAACCGGCCGGCGTGCCAGACCCCTACTACCCTATATACTTGCCCATCGACCAAGCTTTCAAGGCCAAGTACGTCTTTCATCAACGCAAGGGGAAGTCGTTCAAGGAACGGGTTTACGTGTTCCTGGAACACCCCACCGGATGGATATGCTTTGTCTACCATTTTACTGTGTAAGTCTGCTTTTTCATCCCTTTTGCATGCTTTCAAAACAGCAGGGAGAAAAAAGAATCGTTGCTCATATCAGAGGCGGATCCAGAAATTTAACAACGCCGGTTTCCCTCCGTTTGAACCTATGTTAAACGATCGATTCTGGACAGAGCACCTGGCCCCTCCAAGAATCGATACATCTCCATAAGTTTAAACGGAGAAAAACAATGCTGCATTTTTGTATGAACATGTATAATGTCTCGGAAGAATGAGGGTTTGCTTGTTTTTTTGTTTTGTCTGCTTGGTCCAACGGAGAATAATATATAGTTGAGAGTTTTGGTAAAAATGGGGGAGCGTCAATTCCTTGAGACACAATTCACTAAAACTCTCTACACCTCTATGGTGTGACAGGACTTAATTATCTTTCAAGAAATTCCCACCTTGTTATTACCTGAACCGGATGAACCTCTATATTTGCCTCAGCTAAAGGCTCTTAGATTTTTCCTGTGTACGATAAGTATCTTGGTTTATTTTGCGAGGAAAGATCTGTACTTTTAAAGGATGCCTGTCATTCTTAATACGTTCAATTTCGTATAATACTGTGCAACATCTCTGTTGTGAAATAGTTGCTTCAGGCGCCGCCGCACGGCGGGCAGGCGGTCAACGCAAAACGCGCATTGGCGCCTACAAACCTAAGTGGATACTTCAAGCATTGTGCAATGCGAGAAGTATCCACTTAGGTTTGTAGGCGCCAGTGAGCCTCTCGCGCTGGCAGCACGCCGCTCCGCTCTGTTAGGCTTTAATATTTATACTCGCATAGTCAGCTTTTTTTAACTCATGATTTTGAAATGTTTGCACACTCTGCATTGATTATTCTCATTTACATTGATGGGGGAAAAATATGTATCAATTTATCAAAGGAGAATAATAATGTGTTGTGTGTGTTTTAAATATTGGTGGTTCCGTGTCAAATTTAATGATGTCCAAGGCACTTTAATTTTTTATTTTACTTTTTTATATTACATCAAACCTATGAATATGTATCGATTCTTTGGGGGGCCAGGTAATCCGCCAAGAATCGATTATTTAGCATAGGTTTGAATGGAAGAAATCCGGTGTTGCCAAATTTCTGGACCCGCCTCCGGGCGAAAAATCGTGTCTTTCCTCTAATCAAAACAGGATTCTACGACCAGCGCATTGCAAAATGCAGTCTAGTTAAGATGATCTTTCATGATAGAATCGGGACACCAGTAGCGAGTTGATTGTTGAATCGTTATCGAATGATTCCGGTCGAGAAATCCCTATCTTAGGAATGCTACATATCGATCACGGTCATTCGATATCGATTCAACAATCGAGCCGCAGGAAGCGATGAACGAGCGGAGGAAGGACACGGCCCGGGACGAAAATGCGGAAATATGCGGGATTGAAAGCTGTCGAGGAATGAGAGGCCACGCTCCGTCTACTCCGGGTCCACATTCTGCCGCGCTGGAGAAGAACGACGTAAGAGCCTTCAGACGCTGCCAAATTTCGTCTGATAAAAAACGAATTTTCAAGGGAATTTGTACTGGAAAAAAAAACACATTGGGTCCAGAGTCCAGACTCTTAACAACATCGACAAGAAAAAATACTCTTGATTCAATCAGATTCAAGCTTAAATCAAGAACCAAGCCTCTTAATTTGAGCGGATTTCCTTTCGATTTAAGCTTAAATCTGATTGAATCAAGAGTCCTTTTTTTTTGTCAATGTTTTCAAGAGTCTGGACTCTAGATCCAATGTGTTTTTTTTTTTTTCAGTGTGGGGAGATTTTCTCCCCATTTTTCAAAAAATGGGCCTGTTGCAAACTTGAACTGGAGCGCAAAGATGGGTTGTTGCTTTTAGAAAATGGCGCAAAAATCATGTGTTTTTTGGTAAATTAATAAATATTTTTCCTTGCAATTTTTAGATACTGGGGACTGTTTAAATCAAATATTTTGCTGGAGTTTTTTGCCAACGTGCGTTGAAATTCAGCATAAAGCTGAAAATCTCAAGTGTTGCACCAAACATCTCTTTGAGAGAAAACTGTGCTCATATGAGCATTTCCCTCTGTATTGAGATTTTCAGCTTTATGCTGAATTTTAATACACGTTGGCAAAAATCGCCAACATACTATCTCACGACCCGTGCGTCCACCGTAATCATTTTGTGTAAATTAAATACTCTAAAATATTTTTCCCTTGCAAGCTTTACCTAGAGCCAAAATAATAATTGGTTGTCATACAGACGTTGGCTCAAAAAGCACGATAAGCGCAACGGATTAGTCTGAAATACAGTCCGATCTTCACAATCTGCGTAAAAAATATGTGTTTTTTAAGCTTCTGTCCTCAAAAACGACGCTACGAGAGAGGTGAACATTTCGTAAGAGGAGTCGTTTCATCCTATACCCTTGCGCAGTAGGATGCTACACACACAGTATTCAATGCGGTTTTTATCAACGCAAGGAGAATGTTAATTTAATCACGCCGTTTGATAAAATCCCATATCGTCACGTATACTTTGGCGGGTTGGCATCGGCCATGTTTTGAATATTGCGAAGCATCCTAGTGCGCAAGGATTGGATGGAGCGAGGACGACCCCTTTTACGAAATATTCACCTGTTCCGTAGTATCGGTTTTGATCACAGAATCTTAAAAAACGCATAGTTCTTAAGCAGATGGTGAAGTTGGGACTGTATTTCAGATTTTTCCGATGCGCTTATCTTGCTTTTAAAGCCGATATCTGTAAGAACTTATTCTCAATTTTGCTTCAGCTGAATTTGCAAAGGCCGCACATTTTTCGAGAGTTTAATTTAAAAAAATTTACAGTATCTGAAAATTTAAAGGAAAAATATTCATAAATAGACCACGTTAAGCAAAAAGGAACCAAGCCATATCAGCTATTGGCAAATTTAATCGGTTAATTTAATTTTTTACGGTTCGGCGGATTTTTGTGCAAATTTCAGGGAATTTTTTGCATAGCACGACGCAAATTCCTTAAAATTTTGAAAGGAATCCATACAAACCTTCTCTCGTAAAAAATTGTAATGACCGGTTTTTGGCAACAGCTGATGCGGCTTGGTTCCTTTCCGCGAAACGCGGTCCAAATTTACCCGAAAACAAAACGTTTTTCAATGCGGGAAATTCGGCAACATACGGGTGTTCATACGGCGTTCTTCCGCAGCATGGGAGCATTCTCGACGGGGCCTTCCGTAGCGCGGTGTCGCTGCGGCGTCGGGGCGCACGTAGCGCGCGGCGTCGCGGCGCAGCGTGGCACCCGCTTCATAACGCGGGCGCCGGGCGTGTCGCGATGAATTAAACACGGAAAGCCTTTCACGCGCCTCGGCCTGCCGTCTAGACCCCGCCAATCCCGCGCTTCATTCTCCCGCTCCCTCACACAAACCCCTTTCTCCCTCTTTCTCATGAGCCCCGAAACGTATAGCATCATACGGAGAACAGGGCTCACCTTCAGATCGAGATACGTCAGAGGAGCGACGGTTCCTTCCACCCGGGCCCAGTCGGGAGCCGGATCCTGGAATTCCACCTCATCTCCATGCATGCAATTTTACAAACTCCACTCGTAGACCTATGAAATGGCCCGTTAATTCCTTCTCTCGTCTTCGCCCTTGCCCCCCGCCCCCTCCCCCAACCCCTTTGGACCCGAAATCCGTGCGCACGTCACGCGCCCCAATTCTCTTAGGTCGCTTGTTGACAGGATGTCGCGAATCCGAGGTAGATGTTGAACCGGGGGGACCGTTTGAAATCCCCAGACCCCATGACTCATGCCGATAGCAAGGTGGATTCAGTTCTGCAGAGGCGCGAAGTACGTGGCATTGCTGCTGGGATTGTACAACTTCCACCTTGACGTAAAAATAACCGATGTGAGATAATACTTCGTCTCCGGTACGATGGAACGTAACTTCGTTTCAAGGTTGCCAAATTGGGTCAAACAATTAATTTGTTTTGTCAAAATGTACCGGTGCAATGGAGATGTTGCATGTGTGAGGGATTTGCGATTTGACCATGGAGTCTTATGTAAAAGTTCGCGAGAAACACGATGGTGCCACTGGTTTTCTCTGAAATCATCTCCCAAGCTCAAAAAAAGCTCTCAAAGTGAGGCCAAAATGGATGGAATATACCTCCTTACCCTGAGAATCCACCTCTACATCAAAACAAACCCTCCATGCAAAGATAGGGAGGAAATACATTAGCAGGGATGCCGTGTTTTCAGTTTTGGAGTCCCCAAATAAAGTAGCAACCCTATGCTAATGTATTTGCTCCCTATCTTTGCATGGAGAGTTTGTTTTGATGTAGAGGTGGACTCTCAGGGTAGGGTGGGATATCCCCTCCATTTTGGCCCCACTTTGAGAGCTTTTTTTGAGCTTCGGAGATGATTTCAGAGAAAACCAGTGGCACTATCGTGTTTCTTGCGAACTTTTACATAAGAATCAATGGTCCAATCGCAAATCCCTCTCAAATGCAACATCTCCATTTTATCGAAAATGTCCCTGATTTTTGCATGAAATATGAGGAAAAATCAGCGAAATTTTTAGTTAGAAATGCTCAAGATTCTCCTGGTCAATGTGCAATTTGCAAGGGGATTGGGCAACAATGAAATGGAGTTACGTTTTTTCGTGAGAGAAACGACGAATACTGAGGTAAAAGTTTGAGGGGACAATTCGAGTGAATTAGATAAAAATCCTCAAATCGTTGAAGTTTGGCATCACCAAACTTTCGAATTTTTTCCAGTTGTAAAGATAAACAAGCTATTGAGCGTAAATTTATTCGGTCCAGCTTTGACTGAACAAGTTTAGGACTTGAAGTTGCAGAGATAATATGCGCGTAAGAAAGATTAGAGATTTTTGAAATTAAAAATCGGTAGTTGAATTCTAAAAACGCGTAACTCAACGATGGCCCCTCAAAATTTCCGTATATTTTTTATTTTTTAAAGAGAAACCAACAATTTTTAAACCTTACACGGAATGATCGTGACAAGGAGAAATAAAAACCCATGAAAATATCAAGAAGTAGTAAAGATTTGGTATAAAATTCAAAATAAAATAGGGAAGAAAAATTTCGAACTCGTTTTTTAAATATGCACCCTTAGAATTCAGCGATCAAAGCGGTGAAAGTAAAACAGGATTGTAGCGCGCCGCACAGCTCCCAGTGCGCCTTCAAATCACCGTGTAGACTAAACGCGCTCCGGAGAGTCCCAATAGTTATCGTTCAGCGCCTGAAAAACAAATCTATTTTTTTACCGTAATGCTATGAATAAACAAGAGTCATCTTTCTCTTCTTCCCTTCTTAAATTATTTATTATGGGTTTTATTTTTTCGTATTGAAGTAACTCATTTTCAAAGGAGCATAACAATAATTTTACGTCATGAGGAGAACGAAATTTAACTGATGGAGAGTTAAAAAAGAAAGAAAGGGGGAAAACTCACATAAACCATTGTAATGCTATAAAATTGAGGAACTTAGATTCCAGGAATGTCAGTGGGTACAAATTCTGAACCTTCCCCTCCTCTTTTTTCTCCATGCTCTCAGTGCTTTAGTCGTAGGCTATACGAGTGGTCCTGCAGAACTTCGGGAAACAATTGGACAGTTTATCGATCAATCGGTTATCACAGAATTTCAGGACATATTTTTTTCCACAAAAAAATTCCCAACCCCACATTACTATCAATAATATCAGCCGGCTGATCGGAGAGTTCGATAGACAAAGCGATATAGACAAAGAAGACACAGATAATATGGAGCAATCCTGGTTGAAACGAGTGGTTCTTACAGACTAAGAGAGCAAATCATGGACTAGCTGTAGAGCCCACAGTCGATTGCCGTTGTAGTACCAATCTATTAAAAACAAATACGGAGCTACTAGCTGATTTTTTCTTTGATAATATGCGAACTCAGGTCATTCTTTAATCAAATACAACGTGCACGACGATTTTTATATTATTGGTTCATTGGATTTATCGAAGCATGCCTTGAGTTAGCATATTTTTGAAGAGAGAATCGGCTAATGGCTCAGTATTTTTTTTATTATGAGTAGCCGAAAACTCAATAATTTTATTAATCTATTACTTACATCCTTTTCATTGAAACCACCCACCTTAACGGGTAGGATTCCTCCATATCCCTTTCGTCTTCTTTGTCAATAGCTTTGTCTATCAAATCCAATAATCAGCTCGCGGGTATTAGCACTTTCAAAGTACATCCCCCGTGAAGATGTCAAAAAGTTTTGTCTTCCGATTTTCTGGTGCCGTTTCAGTGATAAGCTTCTAAATTTCCCCTATCCTCCCTCCGTTCTCTGTTAGGAGGTCTCATTCATTTGTTAAAGTGTGCTAGTGTCGTCGTGCCTCCATAGTGACACTCCTTTGACAATGACACGCACTCCTCGATCGATCCGATAATTCCGATGAAAAATGCCTATTGACATATCAAAACTGTTTCCAAATTGTGCGGTGATAGTCGTGTACCTCCAGTATACAGCAATGCAATCATGAATTGAACGACTTGAATTGTATGACTTTTGAAAGTTGCAACGCTGTGCAGTAATCAAGGTTCGTCGACCCAAACGCACATACCACAAAGCACGGTAAATGGACGGAGTTAATCATCCGCCATAAGAATTGTTTCGTTATATCTCTGCAATTCCCGCATTTTTACCACATTTAAAAGTATACGCACATGCATTGAGAGTTAAGTATTAGACGTCAGTGTCATAACCTCTTATCGACGATGAAACTATACCAGATTACGTATCTCGTTTGCGGTGTTTAAGAGTCTTCACTCCCATTTTGTTTTTGTGAAGGGGAAATATCAAATATCATTCCTTGAAGTTTTAATATCTCCTCTATGGAAGTTCCCAAGAATTGACAATGAGTGTTTTCCATCTAATAAAATAAAGTATGACAGGAAGTCTGCGACATCGCAAATCGAGATGCGTGATCTGGTTGTTTCGCCGTCTTTATATTTCTTTTTTGAGCATTATTCGGAATTGTTTTAACTATGCCTAACAACTAAAACATTTTAAACTTGACCAGTGAAAAAACCAATTGGTTTTTTTCATTTTTTTATCTTACAAATCATTTTAAAATAATTGGATGTCATTTAGCTAAACCAATTTATCTACGAGAAGATTAGAAACGCTGTTATTATACAGCATTACAATGTATGATGTGAGTTTTTTTCTTTTTTAAACTCTCCGTGAGAAACATTTCGTTTTCCACTTGACGTTAAATTATTGGTTACCCTCCTTTGAAAATTAGTTACTTCAATGAGGAAAATTAAACTTGTGTTAAATTGTTTCAAAGGTAAGAGGAAAATGATGAACTTGATTTATTCATAGTATTACAGTAATAAAATCGATTTCTCTTTCAGGCGCTGAACGATAACTATTGCAACTCTCCGGAACGCGTTTAGTCTACACGGTGATTTGAAGGCGCACTGGGAGCTGTGCGGCGCGCTAATATCCTGTTTTGCTTTCACTACTTACATCACTAAATTCTAAGAACACGTATTTTACAAAGCAACTTTGCAATTTTCCTCTCGTAATTTACATTTAGTAGTATACCAATTCTCTACTACTTCTTGAAATTTTCATGGATTTTTCTTTTTCCCTCTCACGATCATTCCGTGCAAGTTTTAAAAATCGTTGGTTTTTCCTCAAAACATAAAATACCTACGAAGGTTTTGAAAGGACGTTATTGCATGACGCGTTTTCTAGGATTCAACTACCGATTTCTAATTTTCAGAATCTCGCAACTACTCTTTTTCACTCACTCGGATATTATCTTTGCATTTTCAAGTCCTAAAACTTATTTAATCAAAGCTGGACCCAAACAACTTTCATTTTGATAGCTTGTTTACATTTGATACTGGAGGAAATTTAAACTTTGTCGATTGAAAAACTAAACTTAAATGATCCTCACTATTCCAAATTGTTTTCACGGACTTGTACTTACAATCAACTCACATCGGAGACATCAGTTTGGCGTATTTCCGTACTTCCAGCGGTTTTTTTCTTCTCATTTCCCTTAATGTTCAAAAAAAAATTATAAAAACTTAAAGCGTCAAAAAAAGTAGAATTAAGGTAACACCAATCAAGAAAACCCCTTAATGAACAACTGAACGTGTAATCCTACTTGGATTGCATTTTGCAAAGAGGAACCAGAGGCATTTCAATGTTGCTAAGATTGTGCAACTTCATTTGTCTTGGAAGAAAAACCTGATTATCTATAAACAGCGTCTATTTTACTCACTAAAAACTGTAAATTTAAGACAAAATTACCATGTAAATTTTATATTTTTTCAAGACGTCAATAGTTATATTACAATGGATGAAGTCGTACAATCTTAGCAACATTGCAATGCTCCTGGTTCCTTGTTGCAAAATACGATCCACTTAACATCTTACTTCGAATCTGTGTAATGCTCATACTTACTCAAGAATATTAATTTTCTCCAAAACATGTAATAGGCATGTTTGAATCCCTCGCTTGTCACGTCAAAAATCTGGAGGGACTTATCATAATAAGGAATATGATATTATTTCTTCTTGTGCCGTTAAAAAATCAAAATAAATGTATACTACGTTTCTACCAGAGCAGTACATTTCAAATTTATCACTTGCATCGCATCGATTTCTCACTACAGCATCGTTTATCCATTTGATTTGTTAAATTATTTGAACAGGGTTAAAAGAATTAAAAAGGTAACACCAATCAAGAAAACCCCATAACGAACGACTGAACGTGTGATCATACTTAACATCTTACTTCGAATCTGTGTAATGCTCGTACTTACTCAAGAATATTAATTTCCTCGAAAACATGTAATAGGCATGTTTGAATCCCTCGCTTGTCACGTCAAAAATCTGGAGGGACTTATCATAATATCCTCCTCATTATTTCTCATCTGTTAAGTGATCGCTCTCGAGGGCGCGCAGTCAAAAATGACGCGCATTATCCGCCGGGCTTAAGAGATTCAGCGTGACATGTTTACATTAAAAGTAGCATTTGAAACTTTAGGCGGCATTAAAGAGACTCGGGACTATGCTTGCTCCAAACTTCAACTGCGAGAAAGGAACCCGGAACCGCTCGTCCACAGACTGAATAGTGCGTTCGGGCTGGAGAGGTTAAATCCATCCGTTCCGAAACAAACGCGCTCAAGCCCCTCAGATATGCGCAGGTTCTGCCGCGTTAATATTTTATGAGCTTCGAAGCTCCTTTAATTTCCTCGTCTCATAATCATTTCAATTTGCAAATTTGCCATCTGTACCCGCCTGGCTAATGCACCTGTCTTATAATTCAATTTCATGCATATTTAATGAATTTCTCAAAGGAATTCCTCCGCTCCTCTAGTTTTCCAGTGTTTTTAACGTTGTTACCGTTTATTACCTCTTTCAGGTCTGTTTTTGCACTTTCTCCGCCTGTTTTTTCAAGTTTTGCCTCCTCATTCAAGGACCTCTCTTCGAAATTAAAGTACCTACGCTAAACGCGGTGTTTTTTGTGGCTTGTGTACCAGATTTAAAATCTAAAATGTTCAGCGCTGCATCAGTGTGTTCGGACTTACGCGTTGCGGTATTGCACGATTTGAAGGGAAACAATTAAAATGAATATGATATTATTTCTTCTTGTGCCGTTAAAAAATCAAGATAAATGTATAGTAAGCTTCTGCTAGAGCAGTACATTTCAAATTTATCACTTGCAACACATTGATTTCTCACTACTGCATCGATTATCCATTTGATTTGTTGAATTATTTGAACAGGGTTAAAAGAATTCGGACAAAACTTCTACGTTGAAGTTATGAAGCAAACTTGAGGGTTTTTTTCCTTCTATTTAAAATGTCTTCGTGTATTCACGTCAATAAATACTTTTATCATTAAAATTTAAGTATTTCGTTGAGATTTTGTGTATTGCGCAAAAGTTTCATTTAATGTTATAACCTCACTCAACGGAGCAATAATAGAGCAAATTGTGGTTTGCACAGATTGCTCTTGGAATTTGTGTGGTTTTTTTTTTATTTATTTTAGCGCGCAAAACAGGTGATCGGGACTATTGTATTCCTGCATTCTTTTCTCGAGTTTATCAGAACTTTGCTACTCTCCTCATCAATTGAGTATGCAAATCTGCGCGCTAAATGTTTGAAAGCGGGATGGTAAAAGAGAAAAAAAAGCCATGTCGAAAGAGGAAGTACGTCTGCCAGCAGTGTGCGAAAGGGGTCACGCTTATCCACGAAAACGCGGCGCACTTGAAGTTGCAATCAATTTTTCACCTCCCTCTCCTCGCCTCGCTGGAATAATAAACAAGCAACATGCAATTTCAAATGAATAATTCATTGATATCCTTCAAAACTATGCAGAAAGCATAGTGCTCTCACTGCAATTCACCGTCGCGACCTCAACTGGTCTCAGACCTGCGGGTCGTAAGTATTGCCGTAACTGCACAATCGCCGGCTACCTTTGAAAAAAAGTAGGTAATCTCCTGTGGATGATGAGAAAAAAACTGCACATTGGCAACTCACCTCAACCTCACTCGAGGTCAAGGGTGATTGAAAACCCCCGACAGATTAGTATCTGTTTCCGACGGAGAGGGAGTGATCTAGTCCTACTGAACACAGCTGAGATCATTTTCCTATACTGTTCTTTTTCTGACGATGATGGGAAATTGCTGAGAGACCTTAGATTATGATTTAATGGGTCCAGTTATGATGGGTTGATTGCCAACTGTCGCACAGTGGATCGAGTCAATAGGAGAGATCGGACACAATTTGGAAACTTTAAAAACTTATAACTCCGTGTATACAAAACTTTGAGATTTTACGAGTAGTTCCATTTGTCCCCTCGTGAAACTTCTAGAAGCACCTCTTAAAATTTAAAATATGACGAAATAAACATCAAAATGTGCAGTTTTATTAAAACATGTCTTGTCCGACTTCTCTGATTAACTCGATCTACTGTGCGTCGCAGAAACGGAAGGAGGTATCATATTTTCATAGCGCAGCTCAAAAATCACTGTAAGCATCTGAGACTCTCTCCTAACTTAACAATATGTATGAGGAATTTGCGTATTTTCTGTTGTCCACATCAAAAAATATACTACTGCAATTGCGTAATTTAACAAAGGTGAGTCACCCCAGTTTTGTGACTCCTCGCAAAATTAAAAATGACAGCCGGCATGTAAAATATGTGTAATTTTGGTAACCCAAAATTTTCGTCGTTCGTATGTTTTTTTTTATTTCTTTAAAAAAAATTGCAGGTTATTCAGCAAAGGATGAGGAAAAATCAATCGAAATGCCATGAAATACTGTTCGTGGGTAAAACAAAACAAAAAAATGCGTCAAGAAATCTGCAACACGGCAAATCGACGTATTCATCTTATTACCAACTTTGAATATTCAGCATGAGATGAATAATGAGAGGCGAGGTCAATTTTTCTCCGTGAAAAATTTTCCTCGTAAACAACTATTTTTCTCAACTCTATCTTTCACTGTAACCAAGTCCAACAAACCCACCACATCGTTCGTATAGAACCCTATATTCTCCCTCCTAGGAGGTCCCTTCACTCTCAGGGTTTTTTTTTTTTTTTTTTTATCAGCAGAGAGGCATGAATTGTTTGGGGTGCTGCCCGCGCTGAAATTTGCCTTTGATATTTTAAGCCGTATTTTTGATACCCGTTTCTAGCCCAGGACGCCTCTCTTTTTTTCTTGGCGAGTGAACTCAATTTCCCTTAAAGCTAACTCCTCTCATCGGTTTGAAAAAGGGCTGTCGGTCTTCCGTGATCATGGACCGGAGAAAACGTTCCCACAAAATTTCTTGAATTTGCTCCAGGCTCTGCAGAGCAAAAGCGCTGTTGCAAGACGCAGCATGTTATTCCTGAAGCGCAGCGTGAGATTGGAAAATGGAAGGGCAAAATCCGGAAAAACTGATGGTTTTTTCTTCTTTGTCAATTTTTTCTTCTACTCTTTCCCCCTTCCATCCCCCTTTATTTTTCGTTCGCGTCCTTCACCTTGTTCCTCTCGTACTCTTCAGTCTCTTTCTACTTTAGATTTTGCTTCTTTTGCTTTTTCTCTTCTTCCTCCCCTTTTACATCTTCCTCTCCTCACTTCATAAACTTCATGCCTGAAACATACAATTTCATCGGTCAACCTAGAAAAACTCTCGCTTTCCTTGTGAGTTTCTCCTTCTCCCCCCTATCCTTTCCTCTTTCTCGTCTCCTTCTCTTTATTCTTCTACCTTTTTTTCTTCTCCTTCTTTTTCGTCAATTTCTTACTATCCATCTCCTACCGATTTTCCTCTTCCTTCTTCAGCATCCTCTTTCAACATTCGTTTTCCCATTCTTCTACCTCCACCTACGCTTCTCTTCCCTCACCTCTTCTTCCTTTCTTCTCTCCTTTCCTGTTCTTCTACTACCTTGACGCCGCTCGATTCATGAACGGCAGTCGAAATGACTCTATTGGAGATCCTTTACTCTATGTTTTCTTCCTAGCCTATTCCCCCTAAACTGTTGTGAAAAAGTTTGTCTTTAAAGTTATTATTATAATCGGGTCGTTGACACGTCATTTAAAACATTTATGATTGGAGGATATTTTAAGGAATATAGCCCTACCAACTGGGCGTATTTCTGCTAAAAGGAACTATGTGCATTGAGACGTGAGCCCTGAGACCCATTAGAATATATGCATAACAGGACTCACGTCATAATGCTCGTAGTTCCGTTTGGCAGAAGTACGTCCAACCCTGGACAAGAGTATTCAGTTGCGAATGGGGAGGCATTAAAAACTTTTTAAACGACCAAGCAATCCAATAGACGTTTTTATAACCGGGCATCCTCAGAGTAAAAAAGGGGGTGGGCTAGGAGGAGTGAGGGGGGGGGTGTCAAGAAAGCTGGATATTCCGCTTTACTTGATGTGGAAACATGATATTTCGACATTTTTTCGAACAATTGTGGAATGCATAAACAATTAATGAGGAAAAATCCATAGCTTGAAAAAGGAATCCGTAAATGTCATTGATATGTCATTGAGCGTCATTTCCATGCATCGGTTTCCATCTAACTAAGAGTGAATGTTCTCTAATTTTTTTGGTATTTCTGGAATTCGTATTGACTTTTTAAGTGATTCTCAAGGACATTTGTCATGTAATTCTTGGAATGAACGTGGCGCAACGGATGTAAATTGTAAATGTTCGTTGCGATTGCGCTAGTTATTATCATTTTGCCGATGGGTCTATTGAAATTTCTTTGCTGAAAGAGAAAAAAAAAAGTTTTTTTGCGGGAAAACTTTTGAGGTTTTGAGCAACTTCCTAAGAACAGCAACTCTACTTTTTACAGTGGCATAAGTTTGCAACAGACCCATTCTGTAATGAAGATGTTTGAACATCTTGTGGGCTTAGCACATGGCTGGATTTACCTACTTGCCGCCCATGGGCCGCCTGTATATTGCCGCCCTCTTCTCATTCATTTTGAAACATCAATAAAAACCATCAAGTGAACGTGCCGGAGAAAGAATGGGTGCATAAGACGCTTTCACTCGTTCACTCGTGTTGGACACATTTTTTTGCGTAGGCTCTGTCAACACTACTAGCAAAAGTACACGGAACTTCGCGCGAAAGTTCAGTTCCGTAAACATATCTCTGTGGGGACAAGGCCTTTCATTTGTAAGAAATGAACTAAAAAATTAAGAAAGAACAAACATGATTGTGATTTAATAATTTTAACTTCCGCCGCCGTGCCGCGCTGACCACACTCTGTTTGGCGCAATGCATGAAGTATTCATGTAGTCTTGTAGGCACTGTGCGTTTCACGCCGTGCCGACCGCTGTTGACCGTACTGTGTTTGACACAATGCGTGAAGTATTCATGCAGTCTCGTAGGCGCTAATATGTGTTACATGACGACCACCATGCCTCCGTTCCAGGTCAAATTGCGAGTTGAAAAATTTCGGAGGTTTGCCATTTCCGGGTTTTTAAATAAATTGAGGCCTTGTTTATAAATTAACAAATTTGCACGTGTCTGAGATTGATGAATTTCATGGCTGGGCAGAAACCAATGAATTAACTAAGCACGAGGATACATCCTTGGTTTTTAAATTAAACGCGTTAAGACAAAATTACCTGATCCGCTTGAATTCGTGCGATTAAATAGGAAATGTCGCTATCCAAGGCGGCACATTTCTCACTTTTCAATCTATTTTTCTACAATGTCTCGTATCGGAAGGAAATTAAATGCAATACTGCTAATTTGGCCTGAAAAGAACTCTGAGATGAAATTTTTTGTGGCTATTCTCCGTAAAGTTAAGATTAATTCTGCAAGATTTTGTTATAAACACTAGAAAAAAACACATTGGATCTAGAGTCCAGACTCTTAAAAACATCGACAAGAAATAGTGCTCTTGATTCAATCATAATCTAGCTTAAATCAAGAACCAAGCCTCTTAATGTGAGCGGATTTCCTTTTGATTTAAGCTTAAATCCGATTGAATCAAGAGTATTTTTTCTTGTCAATGTTTTCAAGAGTCTGGACTCTGGATCCAATGTGTTTTTTTTTTCCAGTGAAGGAAATTAAAAGCAATACTGCTAATTTGGCCTGAAAAGAACTCTGAGAAGAAATTTTTTGTGCCTATTCTCCGTAAAGTTAAGATGAATTCCGCAAGATTTTGTTAAAGGAGCTTTAGATATGGCTCTTTTTTCGAAAGACAGAATCCTTTGTTTCCGCCGCCTTCTGGCTCAGCACCGCGTTTCTGTTTTCACTCATCGCGCCTAAGGAAATGCGGATCGACACAGTCGTAATAAAAACAAGGAATCTTTCTGACACGCCGCACCGTTAGCTGAAATTCCAGCAGTGCGTTTGTCGTTAAGGTCGCGTGATAACGGCCCGAGCATAACGCCAGACCCTCTCCCCTAATCTGGGCCCCTGCTCCCCCCTTCTCATTCTTCTGTCCTCCACCCCATGCCCCTGCACCCACACCGGGCTGAGCCGGGCTACAGTCGAAAATGTCAGGGCGAATGCGGCGATTCCGCCCTATAATTTGGTTATTTCATTTTGTTTCGCGGTATTTATTGCCCGCATTCTTATTAACCTAAATGTTATTGATTCTCCGCTGCAGAGCTCAAGCGTGCCTCGGGAGGCTACACGAAAGACCAACGGGTTAAAAAAAAGTGTGAAAGTAGGATTTTGCGTCGCCCACGCATAGACGTATTTCTGTCAAACGGAACTATGTGCATTAAAACGTGAGTCCTAAGACCCTTTAGAATATTTGCATAACACACTGCGAAAAAAACACATTGGATCCAGAGTCCAGACTCTTCAAAACTTTGACAAGAAAAAGGACTCTTGATTCAATCGGATTTTTGCTGGAATTAAAACGAAATCCGCTTAAATTAAGAGGTTTGGTTCTTGATTTAAGCTAGATTCTGATTGAATGAAGAGTACTTTTTCTTGTCGATGATTTTAAGAGTCTGGACTCTAGATCCAATGTGTTTTTTCCCGGTGCAATTAAATTAGGCAAATTTTTCCAGTGCAGGGCTCACGTCATGATGCACATAGCGCTGTTCAGTAGAAATATGTCCACATTAATAAAGGTAACTGATATTTCGTGTTAATATGGGATGTAGAACACGAGGTAACTTGAACGAGTGGTTTATATTTTTTGCTTGGTTTTTCTTTGGGTTAAAGTGACAAAATCTTTGAGTTGAAAATTTGCAACCTCGTAAAAAATTAAACGCACGCCGCTAAAATCAAATCTGGTTCGTATTTGTACTAGTCCAATCCGCTAGCCACTCGAACGCTGCAACTTCTAACAATAAGTGACATTGATAGAAACAGGAGAACATTAATAGTAATTAGGACAATTAATCGTTGATGCTGCAAATAGACCTAATTTCATCGAATCGATACAATGTCGCTGGACAACGGCATACAAGATTCAACAACAGGACAGAGCCGACACAATGAGCGACTCGATTTCACGTCCCGACTTTATTAGCAGTACATAACACGCCTTCATTTTTTCGGATATGTATCATGGACATCCACAAAGCCGGATTAGTTGACTTAAGTAGTTGGTATATAAGTACATCAAGATACCCTAACGCCGTACGCATCATTTCCTATTGGTTAAAATTTTACAGACATGGAAACTCGGTCTCATATCCATGCCTTCGTTAATATGACGCAAAGCGCAATCTTTCTCTCTTTTTTTAATCTTTTATTTCAACTTTCATGCAAAAATTACAGCGTAGCTTTTTTCAGAACAGCCTTACTTGTTTTTTGATGCGAATAATTATTTACAGACATTTTTATCGGATGAAATCAAAGTCATTGTTCCTGCTGTAAATCTTTACAATTTTTAATTCATAGGGGCTCTACTTGTGAACGCCAACTCAATTTAAGTGAATTACTTACGAATGTCAATGGAATTTATTTTCACCGCGTTTCCAGCGTAGTTGGCATGAAGGCATGTGTTAATTCAAACTTGCGTGGCATTGGGGGGAAAAAGAAAGGAAAAAAAAAAACATATCGATCTGGATCAAACGAAACCTGACTTCACAAACAAGAGATTGTAGTAGGGGTTACGTACTTGTCAAAACAGCCATTCCTGCAGTATGAACCAATTATCAAAGCCACGTTCACGTTCAAAGCCAATTTATATATCCTTAAAAAAAAATATATTATGTATGCTGCAAATTTCCCCATTTTTAAGGTTTACTTTTTTACACTTTTATTTATTAAAAAAATGATCGGTGCTAAAATAAGAAAAACCAATCTTCACAACTAGATTTTTTTCAGATAATGTTCAAACTTGTATAAAAAGGTTGACTACTGGGAACAAAAGCAAATGAATGCACACATTTTGAGCAAGTTCTAAAATGTACTGTCAAAGGAAGATTTTTTGTTGATAAAAGCTAAAATAAAGGCTCAGTTTTATCATCTTATCGGTATACATTCCATGCCACACAAATAGGCTCGTACCATTAATTTGTTAAATCGTTCTGCCGGCAGAAAAAACCACGCAACTAGTCACGTTTTTAAGACGCATGCGTCACACTGTGGGTATGGTGAGAAGTACCTATAGATTGCCTGGAATTCAAACACAGCCAAGAATTTCGTGACCACTTACATCCCTATGAGATCCACACCTATTCAACTAACAGTCTTTGCATAGTGATGTATAATACATTACCCTCGCATACCACACCATGAGGTTGATTGTATTTTATATATTTTTACAGAAATACAATACGTATTTTTCGCTTCCTTGCTGATTGGCATACTTCTTTATTTATCATTGGTGTGTCTTTATTATTATTAGTTTATTTTTTCATAAGTCGTCATTCTCTTGACGAAGAGACGTAACTCCATTCTAGCGTTGCAAGAATGACTCAATAACAATGCAATTTTTTACAAGAATGTAAATTGTTCTTGAAAATTTGTCTAAGTTTTGCGTGATATCAACAGAAAAATCAGTTGAAGTTTCAATCGGAAATTCCCAAAATTCTCCTGGTTAAAGTTCAATTTGCGCGGGTAGTTTGGCACTGTTAAAATCTAGTTACATTTTTGCGCGAGGGAAACTACGAAGTAAGTGCACCAGTTTGCAAATAAAGTTTAAAACCTTCATTCCTTTGACACGTCGATTAGCCCCAATCTGTTCGTTTTCAAAAGTCCTTTTTCTACCTTTTTGCTTTCCATTTTAAGTTTATCAAAAAAATAATTTGAAATGTTCCCGAGACAAAACCTTGAATATCCTCTCACTGGAAAAAAAAACACATTGGATCTAGAGTCCAGACTCTTAAAAACATTGGCAAGAAAAAAATACTCTTGATTCAATCAGATTTAAGCTTAAATCAAAAGGAAATCCGCTCAAATTAAGAGGCTGGGCCTTGATTTAAGCTCAAATCTGATTGAATCAAGAGTGTTTTTTCTTGTCGATGTTCTTAAGAGTCTGGACTCCAGATCCAATTTGTTTTTTTCCAGTGCTTGATATGGTGTGAATACCTGGAAAAATTCGCAGTATGTCGTGACGTGTAGATTTTCTTCGTGGAAAGAAATCGAGGTATCTGTTGTATTTGTTCATTAAATGATTGCGTGGCATTCGACGATAAAATCATTACAACGGGCACCCTCTTCTCAGGCGCTTTTCTCCCCCGGCTCAAACAATGGGTCGAAGCGAGAGACCGTAAATTATGATTGGGTCATTTTCAAATTCTTGAAATAACTTTCCGAGCGTTATTGGAATCAATTTGTTTCAGCCCGCCGCCTTAAATCGAGTTTAAACCACCCCTTTTATTTATTTTTCCCGCAATCACGCAATACAATTCCTGCAATAAATTGACTCCCGCTCGCTAGAAATGTTGATCGGATTGTTTTAAGGATATCTGTTCAGGTTCCATTCGGACTCGGCCTTATTTTCAGAAAATCAATCAAAAGCTTCGCATTATAAGCACTGAAAAAAAATTATCGAGATATTATTTTGACTTAAGGCGTCGTTTCTTGCTGACAAAATTTGGTTTTCCCTTGGATAAATTCGTGCGGATTCAACTCAGCATCGGTTTTTTTAGTTACAAAAGCGTCGTTTTGCTATCGTTAAATTTGAAAAAAACTATGGGAAAACGACGTTTCTTTAACTAAAAATGACTGACTTTAAGTTAAATTCGCACGGATTTTACTCCTAAGAAAACGACTTTTGTCGACAAGAAACGACGCTACAAATCAAATAAATTTGTCGGGAAAAACTTTTTTCAGTGAGAGAACGGGACAAAATAATAGTCCAATTCAATGATAAAATTCAATACTTCAAAAATGGGTTTAAAGTATGGGTATGGTATGTAAAGTATCAGAAATGGGTTGTAAGTAAAACCTGCCTTTGGGTACATACTTATTACTGAAACAACTGAGTATGATGGTGCGTTTTTTGCTCCTCACGGCTCTTAGTTTCCCAATATTCATCAAATTCAAATTTTTAAAAAATTCCCGATTCCGTGGAGAAGCCGATTTCGACCCAAATCGCAACCCCTCCTTTTCTTGTATGAATGAATCCGCCAATTCTTTAAAGAATGAGCAGAATATGGGAAAATATGGGAATGTGGGAGCAAAATCTTCAAAATTAATGACAAAGAGGTTTTCTTGACGAGTCGAAAACATTATTGACAAACCTCGCAATTTTGAGAACAGGCAACGGTGGAGGAATAGCGAGAAAGGGCGGGGATGGGAAGGGACGGGACTTGGAGAGCGAAGCCAGTGAGCAATATTTTGATGGATAAAACCGTTTGAAGCGCTCCGGTCCCTTCAACCCTTCGCCCCACCCCTAGCTCATCCCTCTTCACCGATGCACGCGAGTATATTATCTGGATGAAGTTGTTTTACGAGATATAATCTATTGAATTAGACTGATTGACTAAATATATTGCATCGCATCGCGTCGCCTCGGCTGACCTTGCGGATTGAAAACCGCCCACACCCCCGCCCTCCCTTCTCCAGCCCCCTCGCTGATGACACTCCGTCCCTGCGTCCCTGCCTCGACAACGCACGGAAAAAGCGCTCGGGGCGCAACCTGAAACGCACGAGTCCCTTTTCCTTGTTACACTCACGCTACTCTCCTGCGGAGAACAAAGGCCATACTAAGGAAAAACGCCGTATGGAAATTCGAGAGTTGCCAAATTTTCTTCGATAAGTTGCTCATTTTTGAGGAGCGTTATCAATATTTTCCCTTGAAATTTTTAGGACATTTCGGTGGAATCGCGAGCAAAATTATCTGAAAAGTTGGAAGAGAAATATTCATAAGTTTACCAGGAAATTCGTGTATCGTCAAAGGAAATTTGACAACGCCTAAAGGTTCATACGACGTTCTTCCTTAGCGCGGTAGAAAGAGAGACCACTTCCGTAAATTCAGATCGTCGGTTATTCCATGTGCTGCGCCGCAATCCCTGCTGAATTGGTATCGGGATTTAATGTTTCCGTAAGGAGTCGTTTAAGTAGTTGGGATAGAATACGTTCAGAATCAGTGGCGAAGCGTGAATGATCGATTATCGGTATTTCCCCATTTGAAGCTACGGGAAAGAATCGATTATTAAGGGACACCCTGTTTATCGATCCTTTTTCATAGATTTAACTGTCAGATCAATCGATGTATTGCAAAGCACGCTACGCCACTGTGCAGAGTCACGCTAAGAGGGCGAGAGATATGTACTACAACGCCCTGGCATAGCGGATTTATGCCAAGGATAAAATAGGGTTGGGCGTCAACTTATAATTTGACGGAAAAAAGACTGTGAAAGCGCTGAAACATTGAATTTTTTTCGATAGTTTTGATGAAATTGTTGATTTTTGTTTCCGTCAACATGTTCCATCGGGCGTTGCTAAATTGTTTTTCCCATCAAGATCTAAGTTCTTGGAAAGATACTGACGATTGGAATTCTGATTGGAAGGAGATTGTGAGGTTGAAAGAAATAATTAAAGCTGCTGGATGAAGAGCCCTTTCTACATAAAATGAGACAAGCTATATTCAGAAAAGTTTTGTTTTGTCACTTAGTTCAACATTCTAGAGACGCTTCGTGCTCTTTAACACACATAAATGTAATCACACAACAGGGTGGTAAAATGGTGTTGGGGCCGCACCATTTTACGGAGAAAACAAAACCAAAAAGTTCATAAATTTCAAATAGAGAAAAAATAGGAGTAAAAAATTGTTGACACAATGAAATTTTTAAACTTTTTGACGTTTTTTCCCCCGCAAAATGGTGGGGATCAATCACCACTTTACCTCCTCGTTGCATATAATACGGGCTACGTTTCTCAGTGTTTTTTTTTTTCTCGATTGTAGTCACATATATGCATGCTCCTTCTGACAAAATCAACTGAAAAACCAATTAAGAAAAACCGAAAAACAGGAAATTACGAATATCTACGATGCATGCATGGGCGCGATTATAGCGGCGTGGCGCGCTTTGCGATAGATCGATTTTTATGTCATTTAAACCTATGGATAAGGATCGATAAACAGGGTGTTCGCGGCGAACACCTTAATAATCGATTCTTTACCATAGCTTCAAATGGAAGAACAATCGATACATTGCAATTCACGCCACACCACGCCACTGGCGCGATATCACGACTGTCCGACGTTGATTTTGAGCTGATTAATATGTGTAATGAACATAGCGATTTGGTATACTTCATCAAAATATCTAAAGCTGAGGTAGGTCACGTGATGTGTCTTTGATCTCTCATCGGTATCATCGATTGGCTGTGAGTGGCCGCTGCTCGCAACTGCAGTGCTGATACACTGAATTCAAAGGCGTGGCGTAAATTGCGATGTATCGATTGTTATGCCATTCAAACCTATGGTAAAGAATCGATTATTAAGGTGCTCGCTGCGAACACCCTGTTTATCGATCCTTTTCCATAGGTTTAAGTGGCATAACAATCGATAGATCGCCGCTGACTGAGTCCCACACGACGCGTACAAAATAATTATCTTGTTCTCAATTTTATCCCACCGAATCCATATTTGATTCCACGTTAATGGAGGGTATAAGAGAGTAGACCCTATTCGCGCATCAAGAGTTTTTCTGAGATGTCCCTGCCAATGCCTTAATTGTTTACAGGAGATGGGAAGTATTCAGCCCCGCATCTAGAGGGAGGCGGGAGGGTCAGTAAATTTTATTTTTACAAGTGGAAATTTGGCAACTCCAAAAGCTTGGCAATGCGTAACAATAGGAGAACCAAACAAATTTTATACTTTTCAGGAAAAAGCCTTTTATTTTCTCCAAAACAAGAATATATTAATAATAAGAGGGAAAAAATTAAATTTTTCACGTCCTAGATGCAGAATACATCATTTTAAACACTTGTACGTAGCACTTTTGATCAGCATTTCAACAACAAACTACTTAAAATACATCCCAAAATTAGTGTGAACCCTCACATTTTTTTCAGTGTGAATTGCCCTGGGCCCTCTCTTCCTTTCTTCTACCTTCGTGGATTACGGAAAGCTTGCGGTTTTATTCTGGAACGAGATAAAAAAATAAACTGATCCCACGGGACACATCTTCCTTTAAAAATTGAGTTACAGTCACGATTCCCACGATTTAACCGCAGTGAAGTTAAATTCAATTTACCTCCCAAAAAAATCGAGGCTCAAAGCTAAAAAAAAATGGGATATATCAAAGTGGGTCTAATATATATTCTCGTGGACTCTCAGATCTTAGGGAGGAAAAAATGCTGTACCTTTCTTTCCACGATGAGAATATTATTCGATGCACATATACATAACCTTCATATGATATCGACCACCTTTGAAATTCAATTTTTGGAGGTGCGGCTGATATGGATAATGTGCTCCAACCCTTGAAACTGAAAAAATCAAAACTCGACGGTCGTGGCTGCGAGTCATTTCTCCCATTTTATCAGCATCAAATTCCGCAAGTTATGCGTCGGATAGAGGGTAAGAGATACTATAGTGCATCTCTATCAGTGGCGTGGCGTGTTTTGCGATACATCGATTTTTCTGTCATTTAAACCTATGGTAAAGAATCGATTATTAAGGCGTTCGCTGCGAACACCCTGTTTATCGATCCTTTTCCATAGGTTTAAAGGACATAACAATCGATATTTCGCAAAGCACGCCACGCCACTGATCTCTATATCTTAAAAATGCAGAATGAATACCCTGTCGAGTTAGAATATGCATGCAGATGCCTTATTTTCAGATTTGGCTGAAAACGCACCGAGACCAGTGCAATAAACGCATTTTTTCCGCAAGTCTAATACCCAAGCGCGGAGCTGAGATTCAAACTCCTCCACGACATAACTGATGCCTCATTTTTCGGCTGAACGGAAAATTGCCCTGAGCTCTTTAATTTTTCAAATGAGACGCTTCCTCTTTCACTGTCATGGGCACTCGCTCTAATTCTTCCGCTTGTCTTCGCAAATGAATTTCTAAGATTATTCGAGGGAAAAACACGAAAATTAAAGACTTTCTGGAGCTCTGAATCCATTTCTTCCCATTTCATCATCCATACAAGAATTATACTAGCGCCAACCGAAATATTGTAGAATCAACCATACACTTTCCGGTACCCGTAATTTATCAACCATTAATTTGATTCTGTCATTGAATCGGTTAATTTTACAATAGGTCTAAACTAGAGCCAAAATCAACCGGACATAAGGATAAATCTATTGATTAATTTTGCTTTATGACAGTTTCTTATCTGGGTCATTAAGCAACTCGAATTCTATAATCGGACCAAAGAGCATCGCAAGAATTCTCTGTTGTTTTATTATCGCTCAGGAGGAACCACTTTAACGGAGGTTCCACACGTTTCCTGCCCGGCCGAGTATGGTCGATGTTCAAAACCATCAAGCTGTATAACCGCCAATAATGTTCCGTGTTTCATTTCTGTGAAAATGTGGGTCAAATGTGCGGTCTGATAAGTGTCCGCGAATTCGAAGGACGAATTTAGGACAGAGGCCCGTTATTCTTGCCTTAATGCGCATTAGAAGATATTATTTCAGTGAAACGAAAATTCCAAGAGCTGTGTAATTGAATACAGCGGTGACTTTAAAAATGAAAATACGGAACATCTCGAGAACCGCACACTGAAAAAAGTACTTACTGCGCTTTTTGTAACTCGATTTTTGGAACTGCGAATCCTTATTGTAATAACTTGAGTAGAGCCGAATTTACTATAACGGCGCACTTAAAATACCAAAATGGTGAGAGTACGGACTCATCAAAATATGGGGCTCTCATGGCCCAAAAGAACAGCCAACCTTTGAAAACGAAAAATGTCACCGCCAATGTTCAGATTCTAATATCAAACCAACATGGTCAAGAATGTTTATAAATGAGCATTAACCCGCAATACACGGAGAAAAAAACCTCGTGCGTGGGACCCGAAGTTTAGGTCATATGGATCTCTGAAGTTTTCGGATTGAGCATCTGAACACTTAGGGTCTAGCTGTCGAGGTTCGGATCACACATCTGAAACTTCTGTTCTTACATCTGAAGTACTTCAGATGTGAGAACCGAAGTTTTTCGGATGTGAAATCCGAAGTACTTTAGATGTAAGAACTGCAGTTTCATGTGTGATCCAAACCTCAGCAGCTGGACCTAAAGTGTTCAGATGCTCAATCCATATACTTCAGAGATCCATATGACCTATACTTCGGGTCCCACGCACGAAGTTTTATTCTTCGTGTGATGAGTAAATTTATGCAAAAACTAAGTCAAATACGTGCTTTACCAACGACGGATCGTAACAATTGTGATAATTAACCACTCTGGATAGTTTAAATTCATAGATTGGCTGCCCTTTTGGGTCCTAAAGTCTCCTTGACCTAACCTCAAAATTACCGACAAGTCCGTACGGCGTACTCTCCTCACATAGGTACTCTTGGCGCACTAGGCTTGCAACACAATTGATCGCTAAAATTTGTCTCCCCTTCCCCTCTCAACATAATCTTTTCAATAAATAAAACGCGGCAACATTGAAATGTTCGCCCTCCATTTTTCCTTAGGATGGCAGCATTTACGTTAGGCAGGTGACATTGTCCACGCCTGTCTCATCTACTGACCAATTAATTACACTGACTTTCCTCGCGGTGTTTAGTACCAGTTTTGTCCAGCATTAAACCCTGAACACGAGCTTGGAGACGTTTAAAGTAATGGAGTAAATAATAAATGGGCATGGGATACCTCTAAGCGAGAGAATGCACTTAGAGCTTTCAATATTTCACCAACCTAACAGGCAAGCGCCGAGACGTCGTGTCAATCTGTGTACATTCTACGAAGTGTGTGAGGCGGTGTATGTTCAAGTGTTAAGCTGATTCGACGGTTGCCATTTTTTGTTTCAGAGCGACGTGCGATATATCGCATCGATTTGCTCCATAATTTCAGCTGCTTGTCATTTTTTCGAATTTTGAGATCGCTTTTCTGTTGTCATGAGACTGAAAAATTCATGTACCGAATTTAAGAAAGAAATTCAACGTATTAAAGGCAGGATTTTTTCAGAGGAAAAATATCGCACTCGAGTGCAGTTTCGATATCAGTATCGAATGCTATATTTGCCCTCTATAAAACCCTGCCTTTATTACTTTGAAATTCTTTGTCAATTTTGGTACATGAATTCTTTAGTCTCATGAAAACAGAAGTGCGATCTATAAATTGGGAAAAAATGGCAAGTAGCTGAAATTATGGAACGAATTGATGCAATATATCCCACGTCGCTCTGACACAATACCTAAATGACAACTGTCGTATCACCATAAAAGTAAAAATCTACTCACACTCACAATCAGTAATGTAGAAGACAAGTTTCTCGTTCTTTTGATTTATGAGCCATTTGTATCGAAGTATTAAAAAAAATCAATGCTCTTCAAATGGTCTTATTTATTTTTCATGACCATTTATTTTTTATTTCATGACCACTTGTTATTTTTTAATACATTTTTTATAAATCAATTAGTAGTGCTCTGCAAAAGAAATGCACTTGCAAAATGGAAAGCATACGTTACAGTACATTATCTCATATCCGATTCAGATACATACGATTTTTTTTAACGGCTCATGTTTGTTGTTATTCGCGCAAAATAACGGCATTTTGTCGAATTTGTTGTTTGTTGTGTTTTTACTTGGTCGGGTTACCCTCGGAGGGGGGGGGAGGGGCTCACGAATGTGTCATTATCGTAATTTTTTACATTGCGATCCATGGAAGGATGTAGAGATTAGAACAAATTGCGGCTTAAGCTGCATTTCATCTTAACTGTGTTTTAACTTGGCGAGATAACACAGTAAAAACTTATTTTAACGAATATAATACCTAGATACACAATAAAAGCAACGTTCATTGATAATATTGCGGCATGTCATGCTATGTTATGTCATCAATAATGCAGGCGGCACAAATGCTCATCTGAGAAACGAAGCGGTTTCGCTTTATAATTAAAGAGTAGGTAAAATCGTCTCCTAGCAGCTCGAATAGTTGTATCCTGGTGTTTATTGAGTCTCGTCATGGTAAAACTGATTCTGCTTGTAAGCGGCGAGTAAGACCTTTCTCATCCAAATTTTCGTGTCCTACCTTCATCACATAAACTCATTAAACCCCCGAGGAAGCGGTCAACGTATTTACTAAGGCTATAAAAGAACACGAGACTAATAATGAAATCAGTATTATTGGATGTTCCCTAACCAGCTCATTTTCTTAAGACGATGTGTGTAATTTAGATTATAAATATAAGAGAGTTAAAAAGAACACTAACAAATTTTCTGAGCTTAGAGAAAAATTCAACTTAATAACATTTCAAATAAGTCTTTCTATCAAAAGCAATGAATTTCAAGGATTTTTCACCGAGAAAATATAATGATCTGAGAAAATTTCAAAATTGCTCCTCCTTCCCCTTAACCTTGACTTCCTTAACCTTTATCAAAATTAAGGCAATTTCTATCTTATATCGTTGCATAGTTTATAGGTACTCTAGCCCAAAGGACAAGGGGTGTAACCCCCTAGTTTTTCAAAGATTCTTACAACCACTGCACTCTGTGTCACGCTGAGAGAATTCCGATTTCAATTCGTCAAAATCAAACGCGAGCTCAGTTGACTCCGTCGTGTGCCAGCCTATCCTCTGGAGATTCTCCCTGCGAGATTTAACGACGATTTAGATTACGCCCGGGCTTGAAACATTGTTCAAGAATATCTTCATTGCTCCGAGTCATAAACTTGAGCTTGCTAATCCAGTCACCTTACAACCAATGTTGCCGGTGCTTTCCGAATAGAATGTTTCAGTTGTTAGGTCGTCATCATCCGTCGGTAAGGAATTCTCTTTTCTGAGTCTCTCATTATAGTTATTCTTCTTCTTACACTTGCAAAAATTACCGGATTTTCCGGAATTAAGAGAATTTGCAGGTGTCTGAAATTTGATGCATTGGTTATAGGACATTTCGTCAACGATTTTTTGTCCGCGCACCTGTTTTTTCCAGTAATTTACGTCCATGCGTTTTTTCGGCAAGGGAGTTTTGGTCCACTTGCCAGTTGAGACCCAAAGTAAATTGGCCCACATGTAAATACGAACGACAATTGCTCAAGACGTTTTTGGATGAAAATATATAATGTCTTGGAAGAATGAGGGTTTGTTTGCTTTTTTGTTTTGTCCGTTTGGTTCAACGGAGAATAATATATAGTTGAGAGTTTTCGTAAAAATGGGGGAGCGTCAATTCCATGAGACAAAATTCACTAAAACTCTCTACACCTCTCTTGTGTAACTGGGCTTAATTATCTTTCAAGGAATTCCCACCTTGTTATACCTGTACTGGATAAACCTCTATATATTTGCCTCAACTAAAGGCTCTTAGATTTTTCCTGTGTACGATAAGTATCTTGATTTATTTTGCGAGGAAAGATCTGTACTTTTAAAGGATGCCTGTCATTCTTAATTCGTTCAATTTCGTATAATACTGTGCAACACCTCTGTTGTGAAATAGTTGCTTCAGGCGCCGCCGCTCGGCGGGCGGGCGGCCAGCGCAAAACACGCATTGGCGCCTACAAACCTAAGTGGATACTTCAAGCATTGTGCAATGCGTGAAGTATCCACTTAGGTTTGTAGGCGCCGGTGAGCTTCTCGTGCTGGAAGCACGCCGCTCCGCTCTGTTCGGCTTTAATATTTATACTCGCATAGTCAGCGTTTTTTAACTAATGATTTTGAAATGTTAGCACACTCTGCATTGATTATTCTCATTTAAATTGATCGTTTTTAAGTGGAAACTACTGAGTGAACTGAGCACGAGGATCCCTTGGTTCATGAATTGAACAATCATCGGAGAGGACATGACAAAATGATCTAATCTGCTAAAATACGTGTGTTTAAACGGAAATGCTGCCAGATGACGTCACTAGGCGGTGCATTTTTTCACTTTTAAATCTATTTTTATACTATTTCCCATAACAGAAAAAAATAAAAAAACACTGTGAAATCAGCTCTTTAAGCACTTTCAGATAAAGCAACGATGTGCATGCAAATTTTCCATTGTGGGACCATGTTCAATAGATGATACAATTTGTCAACATTTTATTTTATTTGATTATTTTGTGTAATTCGGATGAAGGACCAAACAGCTTCAGAAGAAATGGTTTTTACAAGCTATGCAATAACATTCAATGCACAACCTGTGTTTTGTTCTCGGATGTTCTGCTGACGATCGACGCGGAGTGAGAAGTTGAGTGCAAAATCTTTCTCTCAATCTGTTACCCTGATAATCTCATTTCTTACTTCCTTTCATTCTGCGATATTTTTTACGATTGTTTTGAGAAATAACAGTCCAAACATCGAACTGTTTCGTGCAGACTCATTCAATCGCACAACGCCAAACACACTTTAAAAAAACCAGTCTTGAAATTTGCTGTGGGGGCGGACTTATCCAAAATTAGGCTGATTGTATAAAACGCTGACTGTTTCTCCTCGTGTTTTCCTTTCTAGAAGAAAGCCAAACAACATTATAGTTTGAAATAAAGTAAGTATATTTTCCAAAATTCAAGAGAAACTTACTAACTGTTTCAAGGCAGTGTTTCATTCCATTCGCTACCCGAAAAATACTCGTAAAACATGAGAAGAAATCAGGCAGCAAGAAATTCAGTTAAACGGACTCTGTATGTTCAACAGCATTTTTACTTTATCATGTTGTTGATTTTTCTAGATTGTAAATCACTTTTCTTTTTTCGGTCCTGATGTTATCTTAAATGGAATTCTGTTAGACGATGATCATTTCGAACGCTTATAAGCGTCCATCTTCATTTCAATAGGAATCGCGAATCACGATTATAAAGAACGAAATACGTAATTGAAACATTAAAAGCTTTTTTAAAAAACACTAAAAATTCTAAAACTTGCGCACCTGTCAGATAGATAACAGCAAACGGGAAATAAACAGGGGTGCCGCCTCACTTTCCTTTTGGGTGTTGAGGAGCTTACCAGATGGTTTTCTTTTTTTCTATCTCTAGTTGTTCAACATACTCATCTTCCTTCCTTTTCTTTTCCTTGATTCTGCATGGTTGAATCCTTCCAATTGTGCTACACCTCACTTTAGACCCATTCTTTAATTAAGTTTTTTCCTCTCAAAAATTGGGATTAAACTATGCCCGTTCGAACTATCCATGTTTTTTAAATTAATTTCACTGTATGCGTGCTTAATTTTTAGGTACGTTCTTTTCTGCCCCTCGAATAAGATTTATTAGTTACTGAACCTATAAACTATCTTTTTGGAAATTCATTTGCTGTATAAGTTCCTTCACTAGTTCTCGCGGAAAGAGATAGTATACAGAAAAAGAAAGGAGAAGAAAGGAAAGGAAGAACATGGTGATGCGAATAGAGTCAGGTCAAACACCCGTTCACAATCTTCAAAAATATATTTGACTGAAAAATCTGCTCAACTTCATCATGTAATAACTCCGTCCTATTCTTTTCTCATTTGCACACAAGACATGGCAGCCGTGGAAAGTAGAATAATGGTTGAATTTCATATTTTTCATGGCACTAAAGCCTCGCTAATCTGTATTTTACGACTCGGTGATAAAATGTCAGCAAGTCAGATTGCATGGTACATTGTAAACCGACACGGATCTTGCCATTGCATCGAAGGTTACAGGATTTTCGAGTTTTCTTGATCATAAAGCCGCAGTATCTCACATTGTTCGAAAATCAAATCACTATAAGTTTTCGCTGTATTGCGTACACTCCACAGGAGAGCAGATTATTTTGAGAATTTTCACGAATCTATATAAAATTCCTGTCAGACGTTGCCGTCGTCGACTCATGGTTAAGTTATTGGTTAAATTATTTCTAAAATTAGGCGAGTTTTCCCAAAATTACTAGTTTTTTTTTTTACCTTGTAAAATCGGGTAATTTTCTTTGCAGTGATTCATAAATCGCACACTTTCGGATCTTCATTCTCCTCCCAAACAGACCTCCTGCGATGTGCTGTTCAATCTTTGCTGAATATCGATGATAAAACTGGGATAAAGCGTATCTTGGCGACTTGAATGTCTTCCAATTTTTCTTTTTCTTTTTTCTCTCATGAACAGTTGGATTGCATTTCGCAAAAAGGAACCAGAAGCATTCCAATGCCGTTGAAATTGTGCAACTTTTTTTACCTTGCAAATATGAACTGATCATCTGAACGAATTTTATCTTTACTCCCAATAAACTACGTATTCAAGACAAAAATTACCTTTGAAAATTGAATTTTTTGCAAAGCATGTAAGTTTCACAATCTTAACAACATTAATAATGCTCCGTGTTCCTTTTTGCAAAATACAATCCAGTTGTTTTGTCAATGATCCGATTAATGCTTCGTTCGGAATAGTGAGAAAATACGAAAAAACCGACGTATTTCTTGTAAATCTACGAGATATAAAGTTAAAACTGTCGTGAAACTACGTAGTAATACCTACTAAATTTCCTGAGAAATACGTAATTCAAGACACTCTTGTAGCCACTGTCGGGCTTATCCATCCGTGTTCTCAATAGTAAGAAAAGCAATATTGAATGTGGGTAGGAGGAGGCTAGAGCAGCTTAGATTGAATAGACAGGCAAAAATATGGGAAAGGGACTAAAAAAGACGTTCGGAACTGTCCGCCTTTTCCTTGTCCTATCCTCCCGGCAATAATTAAATCGTATCATCCACTGACAGTATTTTTCAGGAACCTAGTAAGCCGAGAAAATATAAGTCTCGAGAACGTGAGCTCAGGAAATTTAAATATCATGCGGGCGCAGAGCGGATACGCGGAGATTATCAATAGATAGATGAGATAGACGGTGCCATAATTCGCCGCTCCGCTGCCGTAAGGTCGTAACTTAATTTCCACTTCGGCCGTGGAAAGCGTGTGGTTATATGGAGGACGGGCTCAGATCATATTTCACTCGCGCTCTTTTATCCGCGGAGCAAAGAATTTATGCAGCGCTCTTTCCTCAGACCACATGAGAAATTTTACAGGGTATCCCACGATTAAACAGCCAGGCTGAGGGCGCATGTTCCAGGTCAAAGTAGGACGCTTTCCTCCTAAAAAGTTTTTTTTCCAAAAATGCCCCTACACAGAGAAAAATAGATGGTGCTGATGACAAAACCCTCTGTTCACAGGGCTCTTGCAGTTTCTTTGTTACACTAACAAAATTTTTCTATTGTGAGAGCAGAACTTCGGTCGTGCGGACAGGAAATAACGGAATTCTGTGACTGTTACCAAAGAGGTGCAGGAGCCCTGTGAACAGAAGTATTTTTTTCAGTGTAGTTGGATCCGTGATCCCCAAATTTTCCGGCAATCCATATTTTTTTTCTCAAAATAGCGACCGTAACGAGCCAAAACTCAATAAAAATGATTTGCTCTTGATTTATAGTGCTGAATTCATTCATGCTCGTAAAAATATCGGAATCTCAAGTTAAAGGGAGGTTTTCGTGGGTGTTGGACAATCTTGAGAAAGAAATTGGGTTTTTCTTCTTTGCGATGTGAATTTCTCGAAAACTTAGCCACAGAGAGAAAATAACGCAAATTATCATTTTTCGAAATAATTTGTCCCCAATGAATTTTATAAAATACCTAAATGCCACCTAAAATACAGGAACCAATCATAAATGGTTTCACATTGTCTTTACTCTCAGTATAAAGGGATTCTACCGGGGACTAGAGTACCTATATAGCGAGAGTACGGACAGATTGCTTCATGGAGGGCTTAGGGCCCAAAAGTGCAGCCACCCTTCTAACCAACTTCTAACGCACAAAATTTCACTGTCAGTCTGCAGATTCCAATTCTAACCAAGATGGCTAAGAATGTACATAAATGAACGTTCTTCTGCAAAAAGGAGTAAATTTATGCAAAAACTAAGTCAAATACGTGCGTTATAAAGGATGGTTCGTAACAATTGTATTAGTAAAGCGCTCTGGATAATTGGATCACATTTTCCAATAAGGAACCACTATTTCTAGCCCATTTTAGAAACAACATATATGTCATTGGTTTCGCTATGCAGATATGTGCTTTTACGAGAGAGCCACTGATAGTGGTTCCTTATTGCAAAATGTAATCCAATTGAGATCATAGGTTGGCTGCATTTCTGGGCCATAACTTTGTTCGCGGAGGCATCGGTGAAGGCCTGAAGGATTTTCGGAGTTTCAAATCCGTCTATACTCTCGCTATACAGGTACTCTACCGGGGACACCCTGTACAATCAGGAGATGGAGAATTCCAATTTGAAGGGCGCTCTGACAACAGCGCCTTCCTCGCGGTTGGGTTGCATGCAGTGGATGTTGCGCTGCGGACGTGGCGTCGCCTATTTTCGTTTTTGATGGATGTTTCAGAAAAGCGGTCTCGGGAACATGTAAAACTCCGGTGAAATCCGAGACTGGACGGCACGCACTCTGCCTGACAATCTCGGAACCGCTCGAGAGGGAACGACGACACTCAGACGCTGATCACGCGAGCCGCTCCACGAAAATAAATCAAACATACTTAAGCTCAGCCTTCCGAAAGCGTTTCTTCAGAGTTTACCAAATCCGTCTCAGTCGGAGGGGTTTACAAGCGACGAATATTTCCCATCACACGACCCCGATTAGAGTACCTTCATAGACAGAGTATGGTCATTTCCGTCCTGGTTTTTCATTGGTCTTGTGAAAATAGGCTGACACGATGTTCTTACGGCTGTAAATAAACAAACAAGATGGCTGTTATCAGCGAACAAGTTTGAGGTATTGCACATCTTACATCCTCCTGTGATAGAGGCGAAAAGAGATTTAATAGGGTGTTCATGTGTAGTTATGCCACAACGAAAAAAGAAAACTCACTTAGGTCAAGCAGAAACCCGCTTTCATTCAGCTATTTTATTCTTGATTCAAAATAAAATCTTCTCAACGGCATACTCAAGAATGATCCTGCCTAAATCAAGTCCCATTTTCCTCTAATGAGATTCAAAAATTATGCTAAACGTTTTTAAATACGGATGCTAGGGCTAAGTGAGTTTTCTAGATTACCGCTATCTTTTTGTAACCTATATACTTGATTTTTTGCAAGGAAAGCTCTGTACCCTTAAAGGAAGCTTGTCATTCTTGATACGTTGGAGCGCCTTCAATCTCGTATGATACTGTGCAACACCTATGTCGCGAACACTGAAAAAAATAATCGGTGGGATTTACCAGAGTTTGGGTGTTATTTACCATACTGTCTACTTGATTTTTTACACAGTGAAGCTGCAGCATAGTTACCAATATACCGGTATGGTAAATAAAACGATACGGCTGACACTATGCGACACAGTGCCAGTGTGGCGTTCCCGACTGACTAGTATGGTAATTTCAAGCATCCAGATGCTGCGACAAACCTCGTAGATTCTAAAATCCACTCATCTTATATTATTAAATGCTTTTGATGAAAGTCGTGGATATTTTACTTACATCTTACTT
>NW_017547254.1:2401341-2413334 GCF_001854935.1 Bemisia tabaci
GAGATTTAATAGGGTGTTCATGTGTAGTTATGCCACTACGAAAAAAGAAAACTCATTTAGATCAAGCAGAAACCCGCTTTCATTCAGCTATTTTATTCTTGATTCAAAATAAAATCTTCTTGACGGAATACACAAGAATGATCCTGCCTAAATCAAGTCCCATTTTTCTCTAATGAAATTCAAAAATTATGGTAAACGTTATTAAATACGGATGCTAGGGCTAAGTAAGTTTTCTAGATTACCGCTATCTTTTTGTAACGTAGATACTTGATTTTTTTTGCAAGGAAAGCTCTGTACCCTAAAAAGAAGCTTGTCATTCTTAATAAGTTGGAGCGCCTTCAATCTCGTATGATACTGTGCAACACCTATGTCGCGAAATAGGTAGCCAGCGTGACACGCGCATAGGCGCCTACAAACCTAAGTGGATACTTCACGCATTGCGCAACGCGTGAAGTATCCCGTTAGGTTTGTAGATGCCAGTGCGCATTTTGCTCTGTGTTAGGCTCTAATATTTAAACTCGCGGAGTCAGCGTTTTTCAACTCACGATTTTGAAATATTTGCAAGCTCCGCACGGATTATTCTCATTTAAATTGACGGAAAAAATATGTATTAAAGGAAAATAATAAGGTGGTTCCGAGTCTAATTTAATGATTTCCAAGGCTTTTTAATTTTTCTTTTATATTTTGTGCTTTTACTGTGCTGCAGCGTGGTGTATTCGGAACCAAACGCTCAAAATTGGACGTGTTTGATTGTAAAATATCGATGTAAAAGTGGGTTAAAACCAAAGATTGCATCCTCCTTGGTTTTTTCTCTCTCTTTTTCATTTTTGTATAGTTCCTTTCAACAAAAGTGCGGCTCTTTGAGATTAATATCAATGCCATCGCTTGGAAAGGTTTTACAAATATTTGCCACGTTTTAAAAATATGATGTTTTTAAAATGAAGCAATGTTATCATTTAAAAAAAGGTTATTATCATTTAATCACTTAAAAAAATTCAAACACGGTATATTTTAAATCGACAATTTTATAGATAGAAATAAGACCAAATATTAACTAATGAAAATTTGAAAGATGAATCAAAAGAAGAAAGTAACATTTCATTTAAAAAATGAGTTACCATAACAGCACCTTCTTTTCTTTCAATTTTCTAATTCGATATTGTCAATATAATTTTACTTGCGGACTGAAATATAACCTTTGGACCAAGTCACTGATTCTTATTTTACGCGTGGACGTAAATTACTGGACTATACAGGTGCCCAGACAACAAATCGTTGACGGAATGTTCTGAAACCGGATAATTTGAATTCTTAGATTGGCTGACTTTTTTGGGCGTACTCGATTTTCTGGGAAAATTAGTGGCGAAAATATTCCGCAGAGAATAATCGGTGCAACCATTCATATTAATGTTTAGAAAGCTAAAACTACGAGATTGCTGGGATTACTTCTTATATCAACTTAAAAAGGCGGTTGATTCGAAGAAAACATTAATAAAGCATAGGTACTGCATATTTTCATCTTTGAAAACTTGACAACACCGTTTCTTTGAATGGGACGAAGAGGGATCACTTTAATGATAAAATTAGCATTTATTGCTCAATCTTAAAATTTGAGTAAAAGCTTTCGATTGGATTTCACTGATACAGTTACCCTCAATGAACAACTTCAACGTTGAATTTCATTTAAAATTGGATTAACCTTCCTGCTTTTGCAAATCATCTAAACAGGACACACAGCATGTATGGAATGATAGCATTTTAAGGTGTGATCTCATGATAGAGAACTGCCAAAATAGCAAAGAGCAACAAAAATACCGCCATAAAATTGCAATTTCATCCTTAGATACTCACGCCGATCAAATTGACCCGCGGCTTTCTAAAACACAAGACTAGCAGGTTGTATGGTGCCGGTATTTTTAGGTAGATTTCGAAGAAATTTCTACCTATTGCAGACGGTACAACCTCATAATTTTCGAGCATTTCCGCTGAAAAGAGCATCGATTCTGAAGCCCTGAGTTGAAAAATGTAGCTCATAGCCTATGCTGCTGAACGTCTCAAAATAAATTAACTAACTAACTTAGTAGCCTAAGAAGCTGAATGTCTCTAAATAAATTAACTAACTAACTATTTAAAACTGGGAGCTAACGCACCTTTGCGACCGTTTTTTTCCGGAACTATCTATACGATCAAAACGAAACTAAGCATAGTTCTTCACTGCTATGTGGTCTAAAACAACTTTTTCGAACTCGTCCGATCTTAGTCGGCGATACCTAAAAACACTCGTCTCATCGTGGCCTGTGAAACAACATTTATTCACTCGCCCTCTGAAACCACCCCTTATCCTGAAAATCTCAAGTCCAAGGGTGGATGATTTTTCGACCTGTCAGGCTCATTAGGTACAACTTTGTTCATAGAAACGATCAGTCAAAATCTACCTTTTGGAAAGCGGTTTTTTTTTTCTCTCTCTCTTGAGCAAATTAAATCAGTCTTTGCGCGAAGCTTCAGTTCAAAAAGTTTCGATTCCAGATGAGCGATAAATGACATGATGCTGAAACTATCTTTTGACCTGGTGAATACTCCCTGCATTACGAATTATGCATACTCAAAATCTGCTTCCGTCGGATCTTCTCACGATTGCGTAATGCGTTACCTATATCATTTTCCGGGTAAAATTCAAATAGGTAAATGAAATGTTCTCTTGTTCGATAGAGTTGTTAACCGCCTTCGTTTTGCTAATTTTGGATTGAATTTTAGCCGAAATGTCATCCTGCTGCCAAAATTCAACGAACTCGATGGTCGATTCGATTCATCCTTCAATGTTTTGATGTTCTGTAGTCCACCAAATCAAATCATACTCTGCTTTTCTCTTACAGACTTGTTATTATTTTTTGATTCCAGATTCCTAGTGGTACTCATCTGTCTTATATTCAGTGTTCTGTCAACAATAGAAGCTTATCAACAATTCGCCAATGAAACCCTCCTATGGATGGTACGTCAAATATTAAAAAGTTTCGTTTCATTCATATCATGACTTTATCACAACATTGTATTTAAGGGGCGTCTGAATCACAGAGGAGATGAAAAGAGCTTAATATGGAAAAAGTAAGGACTCATTCATACTAGAGTCCCTTTATACCCAGAGTTACGACAACTCACTTTTGGTTGGGCCAGGGTTGGGCTGAAAGTGGCCTAAAAAAAAATCCAATTCTGATTGGTTCTCGCTCATGGAGGCCGAAACGAGTGCACCAAGATGGCGGTACCTCGTATGTGAACAAGAATAATGAAAATATTACCTAATTGTGGTTTATCAAGAGTAAATTGTTATTGCCATCGGTCCAAAATGAAAATAGATTAAGAAATTATTCACAAACCAATCTCATTTTCTTTTTAATTGATCAATTTGTTGATGTTGTTGTTTCTGTGTGACAGACATCGCAGGATTCCTGATCCTTATCCCCCAATATCGTTCGTTTGGGTGCACTCGTTTCGGCCTCCATGGCCAGCCAAGGCCGGCTGTTAGTCAGCTGATAATCGAGTTGTCGTAACTCTGGGTATAAAGGGACTCTAATTCATACAAAGCATATGAGCATCATGAATGTAAAATCACATACGCATAATTTTTAAAGGATCCAATGGAAATTTTGCACGTGTTTAAAATTTTATGAATTTCGTGTCTAACAATAGTTGGATCCTACATGGGTGAAACACGAGAAAACCTTTGGTTTATAAATTGAGCAATTATTGTAAGAAATATGAGAAAAACCTGATCCGTCAATAAAACATCTGCGCGCAAATTCTACATTCTCATTTTGGGGCCTTGGACCTCAGAGATGAATCTACTGGGCCAGTTGCAATATGGTGATAGAATCGTGTTTTGATGCTTGCTTCTTGTAGATTAACGAAAAATAATAAGATCGGTCGAAACAGCGACTATCTACGTTCAATATTAATCGAGATATCGCCTTATGAAAAGTCGGGTCTTTGACGTCATCCACCGCTGTAGTGAAATCCTTGGTTTCTTCCACCTTGCTTCCATCAGTCAGTGAGATGCACATTTGCACTGGCCACTCAACGTGAAACTCCGATGAAAGTAAGGTGGAAAAAACCAGGGATGTCACTACTGCGGTCGGTGGATGACATCAAGAATCCGACTTTTCAAAGATCGATTTCTCGGTCAATATTGAGCGTAGAAAGTTGCTGTTTGGACAGATCTTTTCATTCGTCGCTAATCTACAAGGATATAGCATCAAAACACGACTCTGTGACCAGCGCAGTTAACACAGTATCATCTTCAAGGTAGCACTCAAAAGTAGAATCTTCTCACGCGAGATTTTATGGTAAATCGATGAATGAAAAAGCAGATAATGACGACTTGGATCGCATCCAGCAAAAAGGAACCAACACGATTACAGTGTTTTAAAAATACTCAATATATTTAAAGTATATTAACATATACACACTTATTTTCCTTTAAAATTAAACATTTTTCGGTGAGAAATAAAAAAGAGTTGCTATTCTGAGTGAGTTCATACACAATGGAGAATTTGCATGCAAATGTTTTATTGCTTCATCTGAAAGTGATTAAAGAGCTGATTTCACATTTTTTTATATAATTTTTGTCTGATATGGGAAAAAGTATAAAAGTAGATTTAAAAGTGAGAAAATGCACCGCCCAGTGACGTCATCTGGCGGCATTTCCCATGTAAACACATGTATCTAAACAGATTAGATCATTTTGTCATATCTTCTCCAATAATTGTTTAATTCATTAACCAAGGATATCTTCGATCAGTTCACTCCGTAATTTCCACTCAAACACGGAATTCATCACATTTCAGACACCTGCAAATTCTCTATTTAACCAAACTTAGCTTAAATAACTACATCAAAAGTTGACTGTTTCCTGTAGTATTTTCATTTTCAACAGAAAATTTCTTTATAATCCAACGCATGTTCCGTGAGAATTTCAAGGCATTATTTTACTTTATTTCCTTTAAAATAATATATCTAGTATAATGAATAAAAAAATAAAACATGCCACAAAGTTAGGCAACATAAATTGAAGTTAGGCTGGCTCGGGTGGATTTACTGCGCTTAAGAGAACAATCCTGCAGCCGATTTATAATTTTTTATTCCATGAATTTTGAATTTAAGAAATGTCCACCATAATTCCTACAAATCAATTACGTGACAGTGCGTTGTGTAGTTATGGATCGTATTCGATACCTAAATCGGGTGATGAGATTATATTGATTTGCGCCTACAAACCTAACCGGGATACTTCACGCATAACGCAATGCGTTAATTGGCGCCTACAAACCTAACAAGGATACTTCACGCATAACGCAATGCGTTGATTGGCGCCTACAAACCTAACAGGGATACTTCACGCATTGCGCGATGCGTGAAGTATCCCTGTTAGGTTTGTAGGCACCAACGCGCTCGATGTCGATCGGTTCAAAATATAAACATAGCCTCAAAAGTCTATTAAGTAACACAAAATTAGCCAAATTTCAGACACCTGCAAATTCTGTATTAGGAAGAATCATCATTTTCACAACACTGTAATCGCGTTGGTTCCTTTTCGCTGGATGCGATCCACTTGATCGGTAGATTTGGCAAGGAGAGGAAAAATTGCGGATAAGAGGGGCAGTGCGTTGATGGATCGGGGCGAAAATCGAAATTAAATCATGATATGGGTGCTAAATAATTCATAGAAATTGTTCTTCGACCACTATCCGCCTTTCGTCCGACGGGGGAATGCCAGTTCGCATTCTCGCACACACCGGGGAGGCGTAAATTCATATCGGCGCTGCGGGCGATGGATGAGGAGCCAGGGGTCATTGGGTATTCCAGCAGCTGCAACGTGCATCTAAAAGCTGCCAGACTTATTGTTAACTCCATCGACAATGCAACTGAGTCAAGACGAGAGCGCGAGCGCATCGCCGTTGATAATGTTGCCTTCAAAATTTAGAGTAGGCAAAATGCCCTACGTGCATGGACAAATGGGCCCCGTTCAGCAAAAAGAAACCAAACCACATCAGCTATTGCAAACTTTAACTGGGCATTTTAATTGTGTACAACAGAACTTTTGTGCGGATTCCTCTGGAAATTTCAAGGAGTTTGCTTCTTAATGTGCAGAAAATTCACAAATATTTGCACAAAAATCCGCACGACCATTTTCATGTAAAAAATTGAATGGAGATGTTGCATGTGTGAGGGATTTGCAATTTGACCATTGATTCTTTTGTAAAAATTCGCGAGAAACACGATGGTGCCACTGGTTTTTTTCTGAAATCATCTCCCAAGCTCAAAGTGAGGCCAAAATGGAGGGGATATCCCACGCTATCCTGAGAGTCCACCTCTACATCAAGACAAACTCTCCATGCAAAGATAGGGAGCAAATACATTGACAGGGCTGCTACTTTATTTGGGGACTCCAAAACTGAAAACACGGCAACCCTGCTGATGTATTTGCCCTATATCTTTGCATGGAGAGTTTGTTTTGATGTAGAGGTGGACTTCTCAGGGTAGAGTGGGATATCCCCTCAATTTTGGCCTCAACATGAGAGCTTTTTTTGAGCTTGGGAGTTGATTTCAGAGAAAACCAGTGGCCACATCGTGTTTCTCGCGAACTTTTACATAAGAATCAACAGTCAAATCGCAAATTCCTCACACATGCAACATCTCCATTCTTCGCATAGCGGTCATAATAAACTTTTTAGTTTCCTCATTTTTCTCCGCCACTTTAAGGCACATTCCGCCCAAGTCCGTCTCATCGCGTCGCTCCTCTGACGCAAAGGCGTGTCTTGGGCTATTCCCAATTCCAACTTGAGCCCTGTTCTCCATATGATCCTATGCTTTTCGAGGCTCAAGCGGGAATTGAGATACGCCTGTACATCAGAGTAGCAACGTCATATCGATGGTGAAAAAGTAGAAATGCGTAACTCGGTTTTCGGCGTTGCAGACTTCATTTTCAAAAAAGGGGAAACCACTGAACATCATTTTTTGAAAATTCAGTGCTTTATATTCTTAATATGAAGTATATTCCGTGAAAACGTCAAGCCACGATGTGAGTTCGGCCTCCTTTTAAAAAATAAATTAGATGCGAATATATCGAATATATATCGAATAAATATTCGAATAATCGAGAGATCTCGCAACACCGCAACCGAGAGACGCATTTTTGCAGTTTCGCCGTCGATATCCTGTGACGAGCTCACTAGTTCTCATGCGTTGCATGAAGGGTGGAGATGATCAGACGACTGGACGTGGAGGCAAGGTGATAAAATTGGGGACAGGCCGGTGGGAAACGGAATGGGTCAAACGCGGGGTTGAATAAATGCCCGGAGCCGCCGTGCCCCGCGCGCCGCACACTGGGACGATTCAACGGGAGAAGTCGGACAAAATTTGGAAACTTTAAAAGCTCACTGGAAAAAAAACACATTAGATCTAGAGTCCAGACTCTTAAAAACATCGACAAGAAAAAATACTCTTGATTCAATCAGATTTAAGCTTAAATCAAGAACCAAGCCTCGTAACTTGAGCGGATTTCCTTTTGACTTAAGCTTAAATCTGATCGAATCAAGAGTCCTTTTTCTTGTCAATGAATCCAAGAGTTTGGACTATAGATCCAATATGTTTTTTTTCCAGTGGTCATATCTATGTTAATACGGAACGTATAGATTTTAAAAATGGTTTTCTTGGTTTCTACGCCAAATTGCCTACTAAAAGCACCCCTCACAATATGAATTATGACAGAATTAGCATCAAAATTCATAGTTTAAGTCATGAATATCATGTCCGACCTCTCTAAAAAGCTCGTACCATTGTACGCCGCTCAGTTTGATGCCGTGCCGGAACTCTCTGTCCGCCCAAGTTGTAGTTTCTTCTCCCTCAAAGTTCCCGAACAGCAGGCGCGTGGCAAGCTTTGCGATATATCGATTCATCCGCCGTTTAAACCTATGGAAAATGATCGATAAACAGGGTGTTTGCAGCGAACACCTCGACAATCGATTCTTTCCCGTAGCCTCAAACGGGGAAATATCGATAATCGATCGTTCGCGCCTCGCCGCTCCCCGCGAACAGATGGAAGGCTCCCGTTCCAACCGACAATATTGCACGTGGACGTTCCCCACAATTATGGTTACGTGCTTGGGGCTGAGAACATTTACCCCCCCCNTTTCCCCCCCCCCCCCCTACGCCACTAGACTCAAACACACACTCGCGCACGCACCCGTATACATGGAGGGTACGACGAGTGATGACGTCACGGTTCCACTGGCTACCGTAGGTCTCGCTCATAAGGATTGTGAGGGGTCTCTCCCTTACATAAATTCATATTGGCCGTGAAGCGACAGGATCGGTTTCCGACGTTGCAAATTTGCTGCATCGTTTTACTATATTGAGGCATGATTGCGTACACTGGAAAAAAAAAAAAAAACGCATTGGATCTAGAGTTTAGACTCTTGAAAACATTGACAAGAAAAAGGACTCTTGATTCAACCAGTTTAAGCTTAAATCAAAAGGCAATCCGCTCAAATTAAGAGGCTTGGTTCTTGATTTAAGCTTAAATCTGATTGAATCAAGAGTATTTTTTCTTGTCGATGTTTTTAAGAGTCTGGACTCTGGATCCAATGTGTTTTTTTTTTTCTCTCTCTTTTTTTCTTTTTTTTCCAGCGTATTGAGGCATGATTGCGTATCGTCATTTGGACGTATTTCTGTAAAACGGAACTATGTGCATTATGACGTGAGCCGTGTTATGCATATATTCTTATGGGTCTCAGGGCTCATGTCTTAATGCTCATAGTTCCGTTTGACAGAAATACGTCCGTTTCTGCATGCTATTATAGCGATGGGAGCCGTAACTCTCAAATTTTCGAAATCGAGTTTCTTTCAAAACTTGTACAATCTCTTTTAGATGAAATCACTGAAATTGCTGAAACAGCAAAATCCATGGATTACGTCAAAACGTGACATATGAGAAAACCGAAAGTGCGCAGAACATGCCGTATAGTTTCAGGCCAAACAGCCTTGATAAACATTCTTCCTCCAGAGAGCTAATGAAAACGGTGCTTTTAAGTAAAATGCCGCCTTTTTCTGCCAGTTTCTAACCCGAAAATGTGTTTTTTGTGCGTCCAAAACGAAACCGAGAAAGTATGCAGAGGATAGCACTAACGGCTCTCTTACGTAAAGCTAGCCTCACCTAAACATGAATAGTACCCTTTTTACATAACTTAAATTAAATTGAACAATTTTTGATCTTCCAAACGATTTCCACGAGTCTTTTGGATGATTGGTGGGAATTCGGAAAGTGGTGCCGATAATTTGACACATTTTTCAAAATGAAAGTCGGTAAATACAGACCCCATTGACAAAGACGAAATATACAGCATGATCATAGGCCCTGCAAAAATAAAAAATAGACCAAAAACTCACAAAAATTGCCTTTGTAGGTCTTTAAAAGTAATTCAATTAATGAAAACCAAAATTAGGGAATCCGAAAAGTGTTAATGGTAAGGATATAAGTACCTTGAGAAGCACCATGGAGAGGTAACCAGCAGTGAGATTGGATTCTAACATTCATACATTCTAAATTACAGACTTGAAGAGCTAGAAGTGCTTCCAAATGAGCGGTAGACACGGTGTGCCGCTTTGCTTGATTCACTGTCACAGATTGGAGCCATCGATTTTGCTTGTCGCCCTTGTTATCATTGCATGGTCAGCCAGCTCGTATTGCTTACACATGTCATTATAATTTTTCAGGCGGTGTCTCTGTAATGGACACAAAATTACTTCCGTTTAAAAAAATACCACCAGCATTTCTTGTGAAATAAATGAAAATGTTTTGTTTTTCTAATTTAAGAGAATGTTAGATTACTGGTTTTGGAATATATTTTTAAACGTTGGAATAATTTTCTGTAGGTCTTGTTCTGAAAACAAAAAGTAAAAATATCAATTAATGTTTTTGAAAAACCTATTTTTAATAATACTTATAAATTATAAAGCAAATTAACAAGTATATATTATTTTTGTCGCAGAAAGTTAGCAGTCGCTGGCATATTGTAATCTATTTGTGTTCACTTAAAAAAATTGGCTGAAACCACCATAAAAATAAGTGAAACGGGAACAAACACAATATGACAATTACTATTGAGCATGCAAAAAAGTGCGTTGATGACGGCGCAGAGACACAACTATTCGTACGTGATGGATGTCCGTGATGCATCCGCAAAATTGAAGGCGCGATGGCGCGAGGCGTGAACTCTGAAAGTTCTACTCTATGCTGCTAGTTAAGAGACATCCAACGGGAGATAATTAGAAAAACGAGAGTGCATTAAATCCCTTCGATCTTGGGATGGGTTGCTCGAAAAGCCCTTTAAGCACCACTACAAATAAGGCAAACGGAAAAAAACACAACATGTGAATGGAGCACGGAAAAGATGTGAGATGATGACACATCTTTCTTCATTCATTTTTAAATATTTTCAACATTCTCAACAAATTCGTATTTTATTAAAGGTGGTTTGGCAACGCCTGAACGCTCATACGATGTTTTTCCTTGGAACGACAGTGTTGCTCGTAAGAGAATGAAAACCCACCCGACCGTCAATTTCCGTTCCTAACATAATTAACATTCGGTCTCAATGATATTTTGTCTCTGACAGCGCGCTGCGAAGAAGGCAACATGCAAACATGCCTGCATTAATAAAATAAGTGAAATGTTATAGATTCTTGGAAGTTGGGTGTGCGATAAAATCTTCGTGCATCTTACTTTGGAAATTTATTGACGGGAACAAATGTTTGAAGGATTTTATCTCAAATACAAACAACAGCGAAACGGAGCGTCGATACAGTGGTGATCAAGGCACCAACACAAGGACGACTTCGACGCTTCGCAGAAGGAATGGAGGTGTTCCGCCTTGCTAAGGAAGAACGTCGTATGAACATTCGAGAGTTGCCAAATTTCCCCGGATTAATCGTTATTTTTTAGGAAAGTTATGCATATTTTTTCTTGAAATTTTCAGATACTTTAAAAAAATTGCGAAAAAATTCTTCTGAAAATTTCAACGAAAGGTATTCAAAATTTTCAAAATAAATTTGCTTCTCATCGAGGGTGAAATGGGAAAGTCTGAAGATGCATACGACGTTTCTCTTTAGCGCGGCAGTGTTAGCCAAAGGCGCTGTCCCATTTCCGGTCCTTGTCTTTTTCACTTTCTCTCTCAACCATCAAACGCGAGTCATCAAAGAAAGGGAAGAGGATCGTGACTCCGGCCTCTTATCGTGTTTATAATATTGTATCTATTTCCATAATTGTGCTTGTTCGTTTTTGTGGAATTGTGGAATTTATAGTGCTACAAAATCCGATAACAAAAGGTTGCAGCAACCTTGTGTTTTCAAAAAGGACAGCTTACACGGAGAAAACAACTTCGTGCGTGGGACCCGAAGTTTAGTTTTCGGATTGAACATCCGAACACTTATGGTCCAGCTGCTGAGGATTGGATAACACATCTGAAACTTCAGTTCTTACATCTGAAGTACTTCAGATGTAAGAACTGAAGTTTCAGACGTGTGATCCAAACCTCGACAGCTAGACCTAAAGTGTTCAGATGCTCAATCCGAAAACTTCAGAGATCCATATGACCTAAACTTCGGGTCCCACGCACGAGGTTTTTTTCTCCGTGTAAAATGATTCAATTTTGACTATACAGCTCATGACCGTCATCAAACTGAAAAATCCGTAGCGGTGGAAGGATTTACTCTCATGAACTGAAACGAATCTTTTTCAATTGATAAATTAAACCTTCTTATCGATCTTAAATTCCCTGAAATTTCGGCCACAGTCAAATCAGTAAATTAAAGCTAACTCTGTGTTTCATTCTAGGTCTGTTAATTTTTTATGTGAATATAATTATAAAAACCCGCAACTTAAAATGTACCGCTCATACATGATGTGCTGAATAAGAGGTTTTTTTTTTTTTTTTTTTTTTTTA
>NW_017547254.1:2421647-2537562 GCF_001854935.1 Bemisia tabaci
AACTTTCGGCCTCTGAGCCCGGAACATGAACGATATGCTTATGCAGCCCGTTGAGCAGATGAAAAAAGTCTGAAATCCACTCCTTACCGCTCTATCTCTGTAGTTTGTAACACGCTTCTTCAAAACCTCGCCTGCAGGCAGTTTTTCTTGGTCAATTTTTCTTTTCAGGTTTGTCCAGAGGGAAGCCGAGCCAAAATTAACAAACAATCTCGCGAACTATCATAAAATCTCCTTGCGTAAGATTTCAATTCATTCAAAGCTTTTGTTTTTGCTAGATAATAATGAGAGAAACGGTAATGAACGCTTGAAAACTATTGAAATCATACAAAAGACAAAGTTAGTGAAATTGTTTGTTTATTCAGGTTAGTTTTTATTTAAATTTAAAACTTGGCTAAAATGTACCGGACTAGAGTCAAACACTAAAAATGAAATGGAATAAATTTTCATATATTTTAATAATATTTTTAGTGTTTGACTCCAGTCTGGTACTTTCCAACCAAGTTTTAAATTTAACAAAGTTTCCCTCTGACTAGTGATTTTTTAATATATTTTAATAGTATTTTTAGTTTTTTTTACTCCTCTGCCTGGACAACCTGGTCGGTGATTACTGGAAAAATACTGTCCGCAGACACGGGATACTTAAAAAAACATATTACCAACTACGCAAATTACGCGCTAAGGAGTGGATTTATCAGACTTTATTAACGTGCTAAACGTTAATTTTGTGCGAGTTAGTGCGTTAGGTGTGTATCGACGGTGAAACTGCAAAAATGCGTATATCGGTTGCGGTGTTCCGAAATCTCCGCTTCTATATTTTATTTTTTGAAAGGAGATCAAAAATCAATCCAACATTTAGCTTGAAATTTTTACATATTCTTCACATGGAAAAGAAAAATGACTGAAGTTTTCAAGAAATGACCTTCAGTAGTTTTCCGTATAGAAAATGAAGTATGACAGGAAGTTTGCAACGCTGCAAACCAAAATACGCATTTCTGCAGATTCTACCATCGATATTTGGACGTATTTCTGCCTAACCAAACTATGTGCATTAAGACGTGAGCCATGAGACCCATGAGAATATATGCATGACAGGGCTCACGTCATAATGCACATAGTTCCATTTGGCAGAAATAAGTCAATTTATTTGGCTGTGCCTCTTGCGTGCAGCAGATCTATTTACGCGAGCAAACTTTTCAGACGAGTTTGAATCGAGCTTTACTTGAAGGTGTGTTGCGAGCTCAGAAAAACAACAGAAACCACACGAATAATCATAAAGCAACTTAAATAAAATTCATTTCAAAGCGTTGGGACGTAGAGATTGTTAAATGTACTTGACATTGAGTATTTTTCAAACTTTGTGTCCCATTGACGACATAAATTGGGTCGAAATCAATCTATTTGATCGGTCAACATTACGGGATCAAATGAAGTTCGTGCAAATTATATCAAATGGAAAGTTCAATTGCGTGAGTTTGAGTAAAGCTCGTAATTTACTTTTTTTTTAAAAAAAAATTCCGTGATATTAGTATCCCGGCAAAGACATCGAAGAATGCGCATCTGTTACCGTAATCTTAAGCTTTTATCATTTTTTTTTTAATTATTTAATCGGGCATTGCTTAAATAAAAACTATGCGATTGCGATGAAAAAACAATGAAAAATTTTAGTCTACATGAGGACCCTCTGAAAGTTTCAGAAATCCAAATAATTTCAAGATAAACATGCGAGAGTCCATAAAATTTCAGTACATTAACCAAAGTTCATTCAAACCTCTATAGTCCGTGCTCCTATCAGAATTTGTTTTAATGTATAAAAAACTTGGAGAAAATTGTTGTCTCTTGGCTTTTATTTGGACTACGTTTTGCAATGCGGAACAGCAATTTCTGGCTCATCTGTAAAAACACTTATGTGCCTAGGGAAATTAATGGAGCATACGTTGTTTCTAAACTGAGTCACAAATTGTTGTTCCTAATTGCAAAATGTAGTCGATTTCAAGTTCGTTAAAAACGCGACGAACTTTTAAACACTATTAAACGTTGTAACTATAAACTTGAACTTTTCCCAGAAGGGAAATTTCCGAATCAATAAGGATTTGTAAGGGTGAGTGATAAGGGTTTAAGGACTTGACGTGCCTGTTTTCTTATGGTCGGGAGAAAATTCCTGACATGAGCATCCGTGTGAATCAGATACGCTCAAAAGGGAGCAGCGGGGACGAGGAATAAGGGAAAGTGATCTTGTATTAACACTGCGTAGCCCTGGGGTTTGGCACAAAGCCATGCTTACCGTTCCCAAGGAGGGTTGCCTACCCTCAGCAAGACAACCCTCAATTAGATGAATTCCGTGCCGTGCCATGATCACAAATCTGCCGTGTTAAGGAAACACGCCGTATGAACCCTCGAATGTTGCCAAATTTCTCCTGATAATACATGTATTTTTGGAGATTTTTATTTTTGGGGAGAGTTTTGAATATTTTATTTTAAAATTTAAGAGAATATAGATTTGTTCGTCAATATAATTCTCTAGAAAATTCGAAGAAAAAGGTCCACCAATTTTTCTGAACATTTATATTTTATCAAAAGAAAGTTGGCAACGTCTGTAGGTTCATACGACGTTCTTTCCTTAGCACGGCGGAAATGCTCAGACTCCCGTCAATGTGGCAATGGTCCTGAAGGCACAAATCCCCTATGAACCCCAACGTACCCTGCTAAAACTCACTAAGCCCCAGTAAGGGGACATTTGTCACAATTTAAGAGAGAGTAAGGTAGCAACATATTTTTCAGCTCTTAAAAAAGAGTAATAGAGAGATGAAAAAAGAAGAGGATAGAATCGAAGGGTAAGTAAATAAGAGAGCCAGAAAAGAAAAAGGAGTCAGATCAGAGGAAGAGAGAGAAAAGGGAGCAGGGTTCAAGAACACGATGGGAAGCTATTTTCAAGATGGAGGGAGAGAGAGAGAAAGAGAGTGCAGTGAATTTGGGGGATTTCGGGGAGGTTAACACCGATGAATTCTGAGAATTTTTCACCGAATTCCCGGATGTGATTCGTGAGACGTCCGATGATCCTGCCGTGATATTAACCATAGGGATCCAATCGGCTTCCCGGTAATCTCTGAGATTTATGGAGATCAGGATACCCGTGAAAGTTCTGAGATTAAGCTTCATAAACAGCCCTACCAAAATCTAACGCCTCTTCTTCGTTTTGTACTAAAGAATTGACTATACTAATGACAGGGCTGAGTGCTCGGATATCTTGTATTGTATTGTTTCCTCGGTTGAGTTCATTGGCGGATCCAGAGAATTGGCAACATTGTTTTTCCTCATTTAATCCCATGGGAATGTATCGATTCTTGAAGGAGACAGGTGCTCCGACAAGAATCGATTATTTAACATTGTTTAATAGTATTAATATTATTTTGTTCAAAAATATTTTTACCAGATTGATAAATTTTCAGGAGACAATTTTAATGTCTGTGAATTTTTTTGCAATGTTTTAGGAATTGATCACGACACTGTACATTGGATTCCTTGGCCTCATTTTTAGTAGTTATTTCGTTTATCTTGCTGAAAAGGATGTAGTTAGAGCCGATGGCAAGCCTGGTGATTTCACAAGCTACGCCGATGCTCTTTGGTGGGGTGTGGTAAGTTTCTATTTCTACATCATGGCATCATTTAAAGCTGTTTCAGGCGCCCTTAATGTGCAGTAAAGCTAAGTATAGCGATTTATTCTGATTGATGATATTGAGAGATCTCTGATTTTCATTTTATCGGGAATGAGTGATCAATTTACTTTCCCTCTTGTTTTTCCGATTATTCTTTCGTTGTTTTATCTGTAAGACAGCGGATACTCGGGAAGACGAAAGAAAAAGTAAGTTGAGTATTGAAAGAATCAGTCTGTTCCCGCAGAGCCACTCATTAGCTCCGCCAGAATTAGTCATAAAATATATTGTAACTATATTTTAATGGTAAAATATACTGGCTAGTTGATAAATGCGCTATACTTTATATCACATGCGCCATGACGAGAGTATCCGAAATCGCCGATCCCAAATTATCCCATTAACGCAGGGTTACCTCGTCATTGGTTAGAATCAATTTTCAGCGCAACAACTTTCCTAAATTTATTCGTCCTAAGTTTCGGTTTTATCTTATTTTTGTCATCACTCACTGTATTGTTTTCAGATCACTGTCACAACAATTGGTTATGGCGACGCAGTGCCTCAAACCTGGATGGGCAAAATCGTAGCCTCGTGTTTTAGTGTTTTTGCAATCTCATTTTTTGCTTTACCTGCGGTAAGATTTTCATTTTTATTGTCATTTTTTTACTCTTTCCTTACACAGTAGCATTCAGAACTTCTTTTTTCTTATTGTGTCCATTATAATGGGCTCCATGCTCACCCTTATCTCAAGTAGCACAGCTTGCAGTAAGTGGCAATTACATTGTAAAAATACGTTGTAAAAATATTGCAATGCCACTGAGTGTTGTGTATGTTGCCTAGCTCATATTTGAAGGGGCCCTATTTATTGAAACTTATTGTAATGTAATTGAAATAAGTTGTAATTTTTCATTGCATTGCATATTGCCTATCTATCTGACACATGGAGCTCACTTTGTAGATTGTATAAAATTGGCATAAAGCGACTAAATTATGTAAAAAATATTACAATTTTATGGTAAAAAATTACAATTTTATTGAAATAAAATTGCAATTTAATTTCAATATTTTCGTTGCACTATGCTACTTGGGATAATGCTCGGCCTCTCATCACAACGGAGATCTTGGACTTCACGCTCACTTTAATGAGGAATAATTTTTTTCAAAGATCAAAGTGAGCAAGCATGGCGTCCAAAATTGTGAGGTGCAGATATTCTCTGACATCAGACGAGCATAAAGTCCAAACATTTATCAAGACAATTTTGGCGAGGTAAAGACGAAAACAATGTATTCTTATTGTAGAAAATTGTGTCCAAGATCTTGGTCGAGATAAGCAGGCAAGTATGTTAAGGGGGAGCATGAAGTCCAATAGTTCGGATGCGATGCTGCGTAATCCAGCGTTACCGGGCAGAGGGGAGGGGGGGTTGATAAGCGCCCGTCGTGGGTTTGACCGCGGAGCGGTCAGAGGGGTGAGCTCTAATCTGCCGTGCTTTGGAAGAACACCGTAAGAACATTCGAGAGTTGCCAAATTGCCCTTGCTAAAACGGGTATTTTTGACGACATTCACGCACATTTTCCTTTGAGATTTTCAAGTATTTTAGATTAAATTGCGTACCAAATTGCCTAAAAATTTTGGGAGAAAATATTCCCAATTCTCTCAGTAAAGTCGGGTTTTACCGAACAAAACTTGGCAACGTCTGAAGGCTCATACAGCGTTCTTCCCTAGCACGGCAGTAATAGCCTTCGATATCAGGAAAAGTTCTTTTATCTAGTCCGTTTGGAGGAATGAGAGTTTTAACTGGCAACGAACAGTTTATTGCGACTTGGCAGTAATTTTGCAAGAGAATGAAATTAACTCACATGCAACGCCCGGAATGATAAATTGACCTTTTCTACTCTGTTATTCTAGCTGTCGCTCGCCGAGATAGGGAAGGAAGGAGCTAGGATAAGGGATGAAGAGGGGGGCGGGGGTGGAGGATATCAACCAAAACGGGGTTACCGCATGTCGACGTCTCCCGATGAACTTAAAACTGAAGTTGACTGCTGAAAACCGCTAATTTTGTCGAGACTCCAAAGATCATAGGGTTGTTCATGCAATGAGGAGGAAAATTACCTTGCGAAAAGTCTTCCACAAACGGTGGGCACGAAAGCTCTATAAAAATAAATACCCATTGCAGATAAATGCTGCCGTGCTAAAGGAGAAATCCGTATGAACATTCGAGAGTTGCCAAATTTGCTTCAATAGAATGTTTATTTCTAGGAAAGTTATGTATATTTTTCCTTTATATTTTCAGAATCTAAAGGTAAAATTGCGAACTAGATTATCTGAAAAATTGGAAGGAAAATATTCGTAAGTTTACCAGGAAATTCGTGGTTTATCAAAGGAAATTTGGCAACGCCTAAAAGTTCATACGGCGTTCTTCCTTAGCACGACAGAATGGCGTGTGCTATTTCTGCTGTTCCTTGCGTTTGATGCAATCCTCACGGCAGGCTTTAGCAATTAATACCGAGAATTTTTAGTAATTTCGCAAGGTAAAAAAAAAACCGACGAATTTTTGATCTGAGAAGTGAAAAAGTATAAATTGAATTCCATCATATTCGCTAGTGACAATTCTACACTGAATGTAACCCGGAGTTCCTCTAGTTTCCGTATTTCATTCTCATTTTCCTCACTTATTGTGAGAGAATTGAAACTGTATACGTATTCTACTGCTACTTCCTCTCTTTCCTCAAAATTGCAACAGTGTGTAACAAAAAATGCCCCTTGCTTATCGCTTAACAGAGGTATAGCAGTGATCGCGATAAATAGCGATCTTATCGGTTGGTAATCGCGATTATATCGGTGGCAATATATCGAGATATTATCGCATGAAAAATTGCGATATGTGGCGATTAAATCGCTACACATTGCAATTTTTGGTTCGATAAAATCGTGATCAATTTTCGTCGATAAAATCGAGATTAAATCGCCATTTATCGCGATTTTTATTTCGAAAATATCGCGATAAATTGCACTGGTAAAAAAAGTAACCTGGATCTAGAGTCCAGACTCTTAAAAACATTGACAAGAAAAAATACTCTTGATTCAATCGGATTTTTCCTTGAATCGAAGAGCAAAGCCACTTGTTTTAATCAGATTTCCATTTGAATCAAGAGTATTTTTTCTTGCCAATGTTTTTGAGAGTCTGGACTCTAGATCCAAGCTACTTTTTTTTACCAGTGTGTGGGGCGATAAAAGCGCGATTTTATCACGATGAGATAGAGGATAATCGCTTAGATGTTGATGATCTTGGCGATTTTATCGCCGATATTTCGCAATATACAGCGATTTTTCCGTTGAGCAATGCTACTTGGCAAGCGAGAATCTCAGGAATGCGCACATTTTCTCATGGAGATTGCGATATTGGGAGTGAAATTCGGACTTTCTCGTTGTGTTCGTCATTATTTTGTGGTCATTTTCCATCAAAGTCAATCCTTACTATTCCGGCATCAATTTGCAACAAACCTATGGAATGATCACGGACTTAGAAAATGTGCCCTCATTTAGTGAAACCGGAATATGCAATATTGTCCTCTATTTTTTACAATTTTTAGCCATTTATAAGCCGGTTTCAAGCTGAATTTTATTAATTTTCAGGGTATTTTGGGCTCGGGTTTCGCGTTAAAAGTGCAGCAGAAGCAGCGACAAAAGCACTTCAACCGACAAATCCCTGCGGCTGCCATGCTCATTCAGTGCCTGTGGAGGTGCTATGCTGCTGACCATAATTTCAATAGCCAAGCAACCTGGGATGTTTACGTGAAACAAACGGGTCAAACTAAGGACAAAGACTCTCTGAGCAAAGTAAGTTTTTGAAACTCTTCAAATATCTTCTAGAGTTTATTAGCGAAATATTTTGAGCGCGCCCTTATGGAGCGTACACGCTCCCTATTTAAAAAAATATAGGTTTTCAGGTTCGCATCCTGATAACGTTCTGGGTTGATGTGATGCGTAATTAATGATTTTGCTATGGACTCCCGAAAAAGGAGCAGGGGGTGGAAATCAGCAATATTTTTTAAACAATGGCGTGGCGTGTTTTGTGATACATCGATTGATCTGCCCTTTATACCTGTGGTAAAAAATCGATTATTTAAGTGTTCTCTGCAAACACCCAGTATCGATCCTTTTCCATAGGTTTAAATGGCAGATCAATCGATATATCGCAAAACACGCCACACCGCTAATCTTAAATAAATCGATACTGTCAAATTAGCCAAGATCGTCGGGATTAGTTAGGAGGGAGGTAGTTGTTATTTTATTATATTATATATATATTAAAAAATGATTTTTACAAATGATTCATACGTTAAAAAAATTTGAATGCCTCTCGGCTTTCGGCGGTCGCAACCGTTTTATTTCGTACGTCACACTGGGGAAAAAAACACATTAGATCTAGAGTCCAGACTCTTAAAAACATCGACAAGAAAAAATACTTTTGATTCAATCGGATTTTTGCTTAAATCAAGAACAAAGCCTCTTAATTCGAGTGGATTTCCTTTTGATTCAAGCAAAAATCTGATTGAATCAAGAGTATTTTTTCTTGTCAACGTTTTCAAGAGTCTGGACTCTAGATCCAATGTGTGGTTTTTTTCTTCCAGTGCACCATATTTAAAATAATGTAATTCATTCTACGATTCAATGTAACGATCTTATCGACGGTGAAACTACCAAACCACGTATCTCGGTTTGCGACGTCGCAGACTTCCTGTCATACTTTATTTTTTAAATGAAAAACTACTTAACATCCAGTCTTGAAAATTTCTGTGATTTCTCCTCTTTGTGCGGAGAAAATTCCGTGAAAATTTCAAGGAATGATATTGATTTGATTTGGTCTACTTCAAAAAAATAAAATGTGAGCGTAGATTTTTAAACACCGCAAACGAGATACGTGGTTTGGTAGTTTCACCGTCGTTATGTAATTCATTGATGCAATCTGCCGGAGGAGGTGTGGCAAGATCGCTGTCAGTGGCGGTTGGGTGACGCTGAGCGCACAGAAGCGCCATTTAAGGGCGACTTATAGTGTAGTAATACATTCTACACTATGTCACGTTGGTGTTCTTCCGTAACTCCTCGCACAGATGTACGAGTAATCGCTATCCAATTTGTATTTGAACTCTTTTTCAGCAACTGATGAACCAAGTGACGAAGAGAGCGAGCGTTTTGGTGCGACGACGGTCTCGGAGCAGGATAGACGGGAGCAGTCGAGATGGGGGCTCCACCTCGGCCGCCGGCACAGCTCAGACGAACCCTAACCCCAACCCTAACCCCGACCCCCACGCCGCCGCGTCAACTTCGCAACAAAACCCCGAGACCGAAAACGATGTCGTCTTCTACATCGAGGAACCCAAAGCAGGTAAGCTTGGCCAAAAGTAGACTTACAACTCCAGAACTTTCAGGGACATCTATGGAAAAAAAAATCTCAATTTTATATAAGAGTATTCGGCTATTCGCCCGTAGAATGGAGATGTTGCATGTGTGAGGAATTTGCGATTTGATTGTTGATTCTTACGTACACGTTCGCGAGAAACACGATGGTGCCACTGGTTTTCTCTGAAATCAACTCCCAAGCTCAAAAAAAGCTCTCAAGTTGAGGCCAAAATGAGGGGATATCCCACGCTATGCTGAGAGTCTACCTCTACATCAAGACAAACTCTCCATGCTAAGATAGAGAGAAAATACATTAGCAGGGTTGCCGTGTTTTCAGTTTTAGAGTCACCAAATAAAGTGGCAGCCCTGTCAATGTATTTGCTCCCTATCTTTGCATGGAGAGTTTGTCTTGATGTAGAGGTGGACTCTCAGGATAGCGTGGGATATCCTCTCCATTTTGGCCTCAATTTGAGAGCTTTTTTTGAGCTTGGGAGTTGATTTCAGAGGAAACCAGTGGCACCATCGTGTTTCTCGCAAGAATCAATAGTAAGAATCAATAGTCAAATCGAAAACACACCTCACACATGCAACATCTCCATTAACCAATATCTAGAACGTCAGAAGGGTCTAATGCACTCAGAAGATAAAGCAAACACAGTGGACATTTTAAACTTTACGAAAATCGCGTTGAGCACAACAGTTCTCTGTCGTGGAATTGGTCATTCACCTTCCTTAAAAAATATCCTTGTCATTTCCAGCGACGCCAAATCGCCAACGGAGGGAACGAGAAAACATGAGCCGAGCTTTCGTGAGTCAAACCAGTTCAGTGACCGAGGCTGCCAGCGATGAAATGGATTTAGATGAGCCCGAGAGAATCACCCAGTGAGTATTATGAACAAGATTTCAGTAAGTAAAATCGTCCTAATTACATACGAAAACATCATAAAAGACGCATAATACCAAAGAAAAGGTAAATATAAGGCGAGCCTCAAGAAATTTTGTGTAAGTCTGACATTTGGGGCCACTTGCGGAAATAATATCGGCAGTAATTTGCGAGATTGGCATCCGCGATGCCTTTTGGAAATGTTTTGGCGGAACACTTGCACCACTTGGCAACGCTGTCATGACGCAACACTGCTCATCCGAACTTTGAAGATTCCATGGTAAACGCGATTATAAATGAAAAGTAGATAGAAAACCCCTGAGAACTGACAACCGCAGCGTCGCGTCGCAGCCATGCGCTGTGCCGAAAAAACCAAAACGCCTGCAACTTTTTGTGTATGCAACACGGACATCCTAAGAACACGAATAGTTGCATCCAGACTTGGCCATTGAAAAAGCCGCAGCGCCTTCAATTTTTTCTGCTCGTGTGAACAGAATTTGTCACTCATCGCATTCATACGTCGTTTTTGCACGAAGATGGGGCGTTTTGAGTTTTCCATCACATTGAAAAAGGAAATTAGTTAATGAATAATGAATTTATAAATGAAATATAGAGACTAGTTATGCGGTAATCACCCGACTGACTTTATTGGCAATTACACGCTTACTCTTCATTCAAATCCCCTCATTTAATTTACTTGGAGTTACGTGAAAATAACATCCTATTAATTATTTATAACTCGTATCATCCGTATATGGCAGCGTTACCAAAAAGTGCAATTTGCGGGACTATAAAGACGTATTTCTACCAAACGGAACTATGTGCATTATGACGTGAGCCCTGTCATGCATGTATTCTTATGGGTCTTAGGGCTCATGGCTTAATGCACATAGTTCCGCTTGAAATCCGTATCTGCGGGGTGACGGGTTTTCCTGCAGCCCGATTGTTGAAATTTATGTCAGCACGACAAGAATCGAAAATCGATATACTACACGGCACAGATAGGGCTATGTCTTGTCTTATCTTGCCGATATAGCCTGTTAAAGTTTCAACAATCAGGCTGCAGGATTCACTAAAATTCCATGTGCCTTTCAAATATTATGAATACAAATATTTCCGACTTTACCCTGGCTTTTTGGTTGTGTTTTGGCGTAGCGCCTAGTCTCTGATGAATATTCTAATCAAAAATACTTCTAACAATAAGTGCGAAGTGAGAATTGCGGAAATTTTATCTTGAGTTAAATTTCAAGATTCCTAGGATAGTGCGTGGTTTTTCACCCCGTAATATCGCTGAAATACTTTCATTTCGTGGACTATTACCTCTACATGTTTTCTAAAATTTTATTCTCATTTTCATGACGAGAATCCACCGAATGCCTGTTGAATGAGAAAAAAGTTTTATAATCTTAGCACACTGAAAAAAAAAAATCTCGGTGTCTTTACTAAGAAAAGGGTAAAATTACCAAGAATTCAGGGTTCTATTTGATCCCAGTTTTTTCTTGGTAAAATTACCATTCATGGAATTGGTAATTTTACCGAGAAATCTCGGTAAAATAATTGAACTTTCTCGGTAATTTTACTGGACGTTAGTAAAGACGCTAATATTTTTTTCCGACTGTGGTAGAATTACCGAGATAAAATGGCAAAGTTACCGGAAATTGATTACCAATAAAAGTGACATTCTTACCTGAAAAAAAGCAGTAAAATTACCGGTTTTTAGGTAAGCTTACCAGTCTGTCTAAGTAAAATTACCAATAATTGGTAAAAAAGTGAGATGGTAAAGATACCAACGGACCTTGGTAAAAACGCCGAGAATTTTTTTTCAGTGCAACACCTGATATCGCTTACCTCGTTTTTAATATCCAGACTTCGCATATTTCCGGTCGCCTATTTTTCCCGTGGAAATGAATGCGCGCGGAGCCAATGCAATACCTGTAATCTGGAATAAAACCCAGTTTTTTAAACTTAAAAAATAAGACTCATAATGCCTCGCGAACAGCGTGTAATATCCAAAAGGCATTGAAATTTCAGGCAAGATCTAGAGTGCGAGGCGGGGTATGTATACTTACATCTCGGGCGGAAGTAGAGTAGCGCCCTGCGGCCTTTGGATGAAAGGACCCCTTATGAATGACTGGAAAGCAGGATTGGATCCTGTTTTAATTTTTCGTGGGGAGAAACTCCCAACCTCGAAAATACGGGAAAATATCAAAGGGAACATCGATGTCAAAGTTAACCACTCTTAGACAAAATCGGAATTGTTGCTCAGGGGCTTGTTCCTCCTCATGAGTCGTTAAGAGCCCTCGCCCTGATGCTGCCGTGCTAAGGAAGGACGCCGTATGATCCACCAGACGTTGCCAGCTTTACTTCGATAAAAACCGAATTTTTTTGAAACATTGCGAACATTTTTCTTCAAATTTTTCGGATAATTTTGTTCCAATGCTTGATCCAAGCTGTCTGAAAATTTCAAAGAGAAATGTGAATAACTGTCCTCAAAACTACATGTTTTATCTAGAGAAATTTGGCAACTCTCGAATGTTCGTACGTCGTTTTTCCTTAGCAAGGCAGGTAGGGGTCTTTGTCCTTAAAGAAAGGCATTCCCTCAACTGCGGTATTTATTGACGGTTGGTCACGTTCATTACAAACATTCACAAGTGCAACAAAAAAATAACAAAAAAAAACTCTTGACTAAATCAGTGCTTTTACAATACTTAATAACAATTCGGGTATCGGGTAACAAAATATATAATTGCGAGTATATAACACAAGCTGTATATACGCACCCGGGAGAAAATAGTAAAAAAGAAAGCCATTTGCGTGCAAATGACTATATCTCAACTTGCCTGGCTGGCTAAAGCCAAATCTAAAATAAAAATGTTGTAACGAAGCAAGATTGAACAGCGCATCGATGGCCGAAGTCGGAAAGTACAAATTTCCGCTGCAACGTGAGGAAATCTCAACTTATACTTCACTTTTTAAAATAAACTTACCAAAATAACAAATTTCTCTTAAAATTTTCCATGAATACTCTTGATTGGATACAGTAAAGTCACAGACAATTATAGGAATAAAATCACGGAAGAAACAACTCAGCGGTGAGCTGAGTCACTTAACACTTAAGATCATGCAAATAGTGCCAACTACAGGCAGTTTCGAGAGCTGTCAAATTTCCTCAGGTACAATGTTAAATTTTGAGGAGGGTTATGAATATTTTCTCTTTACATTTTCAGATAATTTAGATCTGATGGCGAATAAAATTCTCTGAAAAATCGGAAGAAAAATATTCACAGATTTTCCTGAAAATTCATGTTTTATCAAAGGAAATTTGGAAACTTAAAAGCTCACACGGCTTTCTTCCTTAGCACGGCAGTACAGCTATAGGGTGCAGACTGTGAGGCGTAGCCCTACTGACGGCAAATGTCCTCGAGGGATTCTTTCCGCACACGACGACTTTTTTTCTGTACCCTACGACAATCATATGGTCTGCGGATGCAATACTAATTTTATTTTTCCCTGTGCACTTGCAATTAAAGTTACTAATTTTTCGTAGTGGGCCATCGATTTTTGCAATCACGCTATTACGCGATCAAATGTTGAATAATAATGGATCATATTCGATAGTGGTTCGATGTATCGTTTGGTTCAAAATAATAACCTCAAACCAAAATTGTAAGATATTCGTCAGAAAAGCTGAAAATGAGAAATGTCGTAGCAATTTCACTGCTTTTGGCTAATAAGTACTCGAACGAATCAAAAAACTATCACAAACAACCCGTTACTTAATAGACTTTTGATTCTATGTTTTTGTTTTGAACCAATCGATATCGAGCGCGTTGGCGCCTACAAACCTAACAGGGATACTTCACGCATTGCGCAAAGCGTGGAGTATCCCTGTTAGGTTTGTAGGCGCCACTTTACGCATTGCGCAATGCGTGAAGTATCCCTGTTAGGTTTTTAGGCGTCAATCACGCATTGTGGAATGCGTGAAGTCGTGAAGTATCCCTATTAGGTTTGTAGGCGCCAATCAATATAATCTCATCACCCGTTTTAGTCATCGAATACGACCTATGACTACACAACGCACTGTCACGTAATTGGATTTGTAGGAATTTTGGTGGAAATTTCTTAAAATTCAAAAATCATCGAATAATAAATTTCATATCGGCTGCAAGATCGTTCTCTTAAGCGCAGTAAATCCACCATCAAAATAAAAAAAATTAGACGGATTCAACTGTAGAGCCAGCTTAACTTCAATTTATGTTGCCTAACTTCGTCCCATGTTTTATTTATTTATTCATTATATTAGATATATTATTTTAAAGGGAATAAAGTAAAAAATGCCTTGAAATTCCCACGAAACATGCGTTAGATTATAAAGTTTCTGTTGAAAAATGTAAATACGACAGTCAACTTTTGATGTAGTTATTTAAGCTGAGTGTGGTTGGATAGAGAATTTGCAGGTGTCTGAAATGTGATGAATTTCGTATTTGAGTGGAAACTACTGAGTGAGCTGAACACGAGAATGCCCTTGGTTCATGAATTGAACAATTTTTGGAGAAGATGTGACGAAATTATCTAATCTACTAAAATACGTGGGTTTAAATGGGATATACCGCCAGATGACGTCACTGGGCGGTGCATTCTCTCACTTTGAATCTATTTTTATAGTATTTCCTATATCAGAAAAAAGTTATAAAAAATACTGTGAAATCAGCTCTTTCAGCACTTTCGTATGAAGCAATAAAAACTTTGCATGCAAATAGACCACTAGACAAGGTACGAATTTAAGCATTCTGATACATGTTTCTTAACCAGAATTTCGCATAAAAACGATTCGCGCAACGAAAATTACTGAAACCAACTCCTGATGGAGATATTAACATTTTTATTCCACATTGGTTACGAGGGATTGGAACTGCCCGCTCACAGGAAACTCAAAGCTCTGCGTGAGTCAAATCGCGCACTACAACGGTTTCAGCAAGCTTCTCAATAAAGCAATGTTTATTTCCCACCACGTATTTTTCAAACTATAACTAATTTGCTATAGCTGAGCCAAAGCGTCAAGATTGAGGTTGCCAGATTTTTTTTTTTATGGCAGAGACGTTCATATGATAACGTTTAGCGCGAGATGTGAATTACGTAGAGCATTGAGTTTTCATGAGCGGGTGGTTTCAATTCACGCACCAAGAATCATTAAATATCTTTGGAAGGAGTTGATTTCGGTAATTTTCGTTGTGCGCATCGTGTTTTACGTAAAATTTTGGTGAAGAAACACGTATTATAATGCTGAAATTCGTACCTTGTCTAGTGGTCCATTCTCCATTCTTCCGATTGCATTGTGCATTGAGCATTTCTTTATCAAAACTGGCAACGCTCATCGGAAGAGGCGGTTTCAGTTGGAGTGCATTTTGGTGTCTCCGTCGGGGGAGTCAGCGATTGAGGCTCCCGTTTTTTCAGGGCGCAACCGTGCAACAATCGCAACATGTAATTAAAATGCAAGTTTCCGAAAAATCCGCTCATGAGCGTGAACCTCACTCGCGTCGGGTCCCGCGAAGCGAGGAGTACCTCGGAGAATGTTTCAGTAACAAATTAGACGTATTTCTGTCAAACGGAACTATGTGCATTATGACGTGAGCCCTGTTATGCATGTATTCTTATGGGTCTCAGGGCTCATGTCTTAATGCACATAGTTCCGTTTGATAGAAATACGTCCAATTCAGGGTGAACCGAGCGAGGGCCAGACAAAGAGGATTTGAAACATCAACTTGCTTTTAGAGAAAAAATAAATCCCTTAATCCGCCGTACGTCACGGCTATGATTGTTTGGATTTAACACCGGATGATTTATTACATCTGATCAAAGTAAAGGATTTCGTCTTTAAAGGTTTCGGATAGGCTTATTTGTCTCGATACTGAAAAGTTAGTTGAAGTAAACAGGTGGCGATTATCGCGGGCGGCAACGCTGTTTGTCCTCTCTTTGAAATCAGTAAAAAATTGAAGATATTTAAATTTTTATTGATAAGATCTTTTTAAATTTTAAAAATTTTACTTATTTATAATTGTTTTATTAATATTTTTTATGATCTATATAATGCATTTAAATATTTAGTTAGCTAACTCTAGGTTTAACCGCAACTGCTGGCACCTAATTAGTTGGAATTCAAATAAACTCTTCTAGTAGATTGCTCTAATATTTAAATTTTAAATGTTAAATTTTTAGGTTTGTCAAATTTTAGACTTGTATACATTTAATATAATTTCTAACTTCTTTACTTCTCAGTATCTCGGCCTACTCTGCCATGCTATAAGGAAGAACGCCGTATGAACCGAACCTTCAGACGTTGCCAAGTTTCCCTCAATAAACCCAATTTACTGGGAAAATTGGGAATATTTTTTCCAAAATTGTCAGAGGATTTTTTACGCAATTTAATGTAAAGTATCTGAAAATTCCAAAGAAAAATATGCATGAGTGTCGTCAAAAATGCATGTTTTACCAGGGGAAATTTGGCAACTCTTGAAGGTTCATATGGCATTCTTCCTTAGCACGGCTGTACTAACCTAGAGGCAATTTCCCTAAAAATGTCTTAAAACTCATCAAAATTCACCAAAATACATCCCGACAAAGCACTGCGCGACCACAAAACGGCGTGGATTAAGTGGTAAGTGCCAGAAGAATCAAAACACCTGCAATTCTATGTGTATGCAAAGCAGACATCCGCGGAGTTCGAAAAGTTGCATCCAGGCGTTATAGTTAAATTCTTTAGTATTTGTCGCATGTGATAATAACTGAAGACGCTTTGCTTGTTCCTCTCACACCTTAACTTCTGATATAATGAAGAATCCCTCTGGTGACGTCACCATTAATAGCGTCTATAGGTATTCCCGCTTTTAATCAAACTTCACGAACATATTCACTAAAATTGTGTGCTAGTTAATCTTTTGGACAGACACTATTTAACAAACTATAATTTTGAGGGGGGAAATGTTCCGATGTAAACAGATTTTTAATATAGCTGAAGTTTTTCTTGTCTTTTTTTTCTTCAGTTTCAAGGGCAACCATTTGTGCAAACGGCTCACTGCTTTCATTGCCCCTGAGTGCAAATCCTGTTTTGCGCGATTGGAATTTTACCCTTTCTTGCCCTCGCTAAAATTACGCCTGATAGATTGATGGAACTTACATATTCATGATCTCTGTTTTTTTCTTTTTACAGACTAACTGACGTCCATAAGAATGCAATTCGTGCAATCAGGAAGATCAAATACTTCGTAGCTCGAAGGAAATTTCAGCAAGCCCGAAAGCCTTACGACGTCCGAGATGTAATCGAGCAATACAGTCAGGGTCATTTGAATATGATGGTCCGCATCAGGGTAAGTTTCGTATGAGAGAGTGAAAGATTCACTTTTAATGTAATGCATGAAATCCATTCGTATTTAATCATTATCTGATTTTTGTTTTCATCAAAAAAATCCCGTAGAATTCCAAGACTTTTATTGTATTTTAATATAAATCCGAAATTATTGAATGATTAACTGCATTCAATCTTGAATAATCGGTATACGTACCATGGGCCGTGGCTAGAAAGGCAAGGGATGGAGGCGTCCCCCCCCTCCCCCCAAGCCCACAGTCTATCGTTGACTGAAGGCGCAAAACACGTTTCTCGGATTATAACGTTCCAAAGCTCCATTCGTGTTTCATATCGTTGAAAGAAAAAGAACAGACCAAACTCAAAAATGTTTTTTTAAGTTGTCATGCGAAATATCCACAGAGAATTCCAAAGTAATATATTGGTTAATTTTTATTTTATAACATGATACATAATTGAAGACCTGTATACATTGCATGCAATAAAGGTACAGACCTACGCATTTTTTTAACCTTGGCCATCGATATATATGAAACTAATGGACCTAATAAATTAATTTAGAGGATCATACCCAGGGCATTGGAAACAATGTTATCAAATCGGTAAATAAGTAGTGTTCAGTTGAAAAAATTGCCTCAATTTTATAATCCACATAGTTTATTTGTATACTTTACAATAAGCAAAAATTATTGCATCGTAATGCACTGAATTTAGTTTGGTGATCGATTTAACTTCCGTAGGTTTTGTATTTTCTGAGCGGGAAGTAAAAAAAAAAAATCGTGTATAATCTTCGGAAAGTATACTAAAAAACTATTTTTGCTTATATGAGTTGAATTTGAAAATTTTTTCACTACCTATCGTATTCTATGTGAAATTTCGATCAGATAATATGATTTCGACTGCGAGACTTCCAAACCACGTATCTCATTTCCAGTGTTTAAAAATCTCTGCTCCTGTTTTATTTTTTTGAAGAGAGCAAACCAATATCATTTCTTGAAGTTGTTTTCAGAATTCGCTTTGCACGGATAAGAAAAATCACGGAGGTTTTGTAGAATTGACGTGAAGTAGTTCTCCATTAAAAAAGGAAAGTATATGACAGGATGTTTGCGACGTCGAAAAACGAGATACGTGGTTTGGGATTTTCAACATCGATTTGTGGTGTTTTGCCTTGTACCCTCTCTGGTGGTTCACTTTTCCAAGTAGGGCAAAAATAAAATAAATTAAACATTTTCATTTCCGAAGGAACTGCAAAGGCGCCTTGACCAGACACTGGGTAAACCTGGAAGCTATTTGGCTGGAATGGACAGGGCTGGCAATGTGAAACCAATGACGATTGGCGCTCGGTTATATCGAGTTGAACAACAAATGAACCAGGTCAGTATAGTCTCCATTATTTTCCCCCTTTATTGACAAACCATGAAAAGAATTTCAAAGAGGAGACAGGAATATCGCGAATTTTTTACTTCGGTCTGCAACGTTAAAAACGTATTGTCGCAAGATAATGTAGAAAAAACACCCTATTGCAGCTACAGCCCGTAAACCCCAGCATAAGAATTGTCTTCCGACTACCTACAAATTTCATGCAAAAATATTTTTTAATTTTCTTTTGAAGAAGTAAAATAAGAACGATAAGGCAGTACAGACAAGTACATGGATTTTTAGTGATCTGCTACAGTGTGCAATGGAGTCAAAAGGGTCTGTAAGATGGCTAGTGTTATTGTTCAGAGCAGAGAAAAGTCAGTTTGGGGTCGAAAATATTGAAAAATCGCCTCCGAAAACTTCCAAAACGTGGGGTCAAAAATTTGAGCCATAATATGCATTTTCAATGATGTTATGGGCGCTTGAAATGAATTTTTCCTGAGACCAGCAACAGTGCCGGAAAACGTAATCCATGTTTTTCTCAAATTCGCAATGTATCTTTTTTTAACTTAGAAATACTCTATAGGTCAATTTTTGGATCTTCTTTGCGTCAAACGATGCATGATAAACCCTTGGAAACAGTAATATTGTCATTTTCTTTTAGGTTCCCGCCAGTTCCATCTCAAAGGTACTTCACCATAATTCCATCACACTTTCTTCTAGGTCCTTGAAAATGATCAAAACTATGCCGGCAGCTCTTCTAAAATTTTTCTTGAGCAGTTTTGTTGTTAGACAAAACGTTTCTATGGATCTGGGTGTTTCCTTGGAAATTTTAAAACCACCTAGTGCGAAACACACACACATACAAAAAAAATTTTAAAAAAAAAACAACGAAAACACAATATTCGTGTCATTGCCCATAAGGATCTTTTACCAGCAGAATAAGAACCACAGAACATTTGGACGTATTCATGCGAAAAGGAACTATGCGCAAGTGGCGAGATGGGGTGTTTTCGTGGAGGCTGCATAAGAAACAATGTAAAAGTGGATATAGTTCCTTTTGAGAAAATGGCAAAGCGGGATTTGACATTAGATCAAAAGGAACTGAGCGCTAACTCACATGTGACAAGAAATGTGATATGTGACACTGGTTATGTGACACTGGACATGTGACAAGAGCCTTGAGGACAGGGCTCATGAGTTAAAGAGTCCCGCCACCGACCTCCCCGTCCTGGCTCCTCGTAGTTGCCGCTGACGTCTACGGCGCTTTTAAAGCCCCATTCATTCTTATGGCCCGAACACTAACGAGCACACCCCATCTTTCCACTTGCACATAGTTCCATATAGCATAAATACGTCTATTTGACATGTTAATGTTTATGCTTTGCCTGATGTTTTGTTCACAGTTGTACGTTATGGAACGGAAAATTGACCACCTTTCGTACCTCCTGAATCTGTACATACAACGCACCGCACCTGTACCTTCTCTGTCCGTGGCTGACCATGGCGCAGCGGGCCCCATCCCCACATGTTCTTCAACCCCTTCTACGACTGCTCCCTCGGTCACCTTCACCACAACCATCGCCGCTACTGCTACCACTGCTACTGCCCCCGTCGCCACTTCATCGTCAACAGTCGTCGAAGAAAAAGTTTGAAGATAAACTGGCCAACTGACCACCACATTTTTCAATCAGGATTGAACTCGCCGAAAAAAAAGGATGCTGACTTAACATTCTGGATGTAGTAAAGAGTGGGACAACTCACAGAACGCTGAATTTACCGCTACAGCAATTAGCGTTACATCTCGACATTGCCATAGTCACTGCTGAGGGCGATTAATTCAGCATTTTGTGAGTTGTCGCGCACTTTTTTATATCCGAAATTTTAAGTGAGAATCATTTTTTTGGTGATGGAGATGCGGAATGGAATTTCCTGTTCTTGCGGATTTTCATGAAATGTCATAAAATTTTAGGCGCTGAGTGTACAATCCCCAACGCAGAATGGAGATTAGGCACTGGCATCTGAAGTTCGACGATACATTTTTTTTTTCAATTTTTTTTCTTCAGATTCGTGACATCGAGTTGATAATCAAGCGTTTTGTGGCCTCCTAAAGCCTGTATAAAACTACAGACGACAGGTGCCAAAAGGGACCTTTTATTGGCACTAGAATTTTCAAACAATTTGTAATGGGTAAAAAAGTTTCTAAATGGAAAATTTTACTTTTTAATGGCATTGAAGACTTTAACTCAGTTTCCAAGGATTAGTGGCCCTGCTACTCTGCCGTGCTGAGGAAGAACGCCGTATGAGCCTTCAGACGTTGCCGAATTTCTTTCGAGAAAAACCGAATTTACTGGGAAAATTGTAAATATTTCCCCCAAAAATTTTCAGACAATTTCGTACCTAATTTAATCTAAAATATCTGAAAATTTCAAGAAAAAGCTTGAATTGCGTCAAAAATACATGTTTTATCAAAGGAAATTCGGCAACTCTCGAACGTTCATACGGCGTTTTCCCTTAGCATGGCAGTACTGACAGGCAAAGCGTATTCTGAAATATATGCCTTAACAAGAAGAACACTAACGCAATTAGATTCTATCACATGGATTTGCATTCAACATTAATAAAAACTTCCCTTTTTCGATTACAAGAAATATGCTCGTCGTTGTGCCTCGGCTCGCCATAAATTACGCCACCCAATTTTTTGGCTAATTTGATTCTTTCCCCTCTCCTCCCATTATCCAACCATTCAGCGTATTACCGAAGAGATTAGTGGCGCCTTTTTCGAAATCAAGTTTCCTTTATAATTTAAAAAATCCGATGTAAATTAACTGATTGATTCAAATAAGTTAGCGTATTTCGTCTTATTTTTGAAAACTGAGAGTTATGATAAAGCAGTAAGTGCAAAAAAATTGACGTCAATACAGGCGAAACACAGTAAGTCAGCATTATTCTACAAAAAAGCTGTCTCACTGCAGTAAAATGGTACCCTTTTCTTTTCCAGTTAATTTCTAATCTGAACTTTTGTTTGTTGTGTGTTCAAATCGTGACCACGCGTAAATTTAATAGCAACATACCGTTCTTTTCGGTAACATGGCAGCCTTATCAACGCTTAACCCCCCCCCCTTCCTGAATAGGTGACGTAATTTATGGACGGCCCCACAACGCTGCTGCTTGTGTGTTTCTCTGATATTATATTCTGTTCCACTCAATGAAACCCACATGAGAACCACATTCTATCCAGTATCTGTGATTAAAGCAGTTTCCTCACTGCGTCCTGTATATTCATTTTGTTTTGCAAAGCACATTGCTCTGTTGGGGAGTTGTCCGATTCCGTCCCGCATGCAGAAAATCAGGTGAATACGTGGTTGCCAACAGAGCCGGATTTACGTACTTGCCGCCCATGGGCCACCTGTATTTTTCCGCCCCCTTCTAATTCGTTAAGTGAACGTGCCAGTGGGGATCGGTGTATGAGACGCGTTTACTCGTGTTTGGCACATTTTTTGTGAAAGCCCTGTCAACACTGACGGAACTTTACGCGAAAGTTAAGTCGTCCCGTAAACCCATCCCTGTTTGGACAAGGCCTTCCATTTATAACAAACGAACGAAAAAATTATAAAAGGACAAACATAAATGTGGTTTAATAATTTCAACTTCCGCCACTGCGCCGACCGCACTGTGTTTGGCGCAATGCGTGAAGTATTCATGCAGTCTTGTAGGCGCTATGCGTTTCATGCCGACCGCCGCGCCGAGGGCCACCATTGCTCTTTGCGCCGCTCTGCTCAAGGTCAAATTCCGTGTATGGTTCCTCTCTTAACTCGACTAATTACAGGTGTTGTCTCTCGTATCACCGAAAGACGACAACATTAGAAATTGATATACTTTCACCCTCAGGAAATGAGAGATTTTGTCGCCTTTTCTCGTTTGTAATTTATTTTCTGAATCCGATTTTTTCTTCTTTTTTTGCTACCAACATTAAAAAAGATTGCAAAATTTGCCGCCCCCTACATTTTGCCGCCATGGGCCGTGGCCTATGTGGCCACCCCCTTAATCCGGCCCTGGTTGCCAAGTCGTCTTTTCATCGGGACGGAATCGGGCGATACAAATTGGGCGTTCTTTTTTAGAGACGGAATCGGACTATCGATTTTTGGGACGGGATCGAACGGTCCGGTTTTGGAACGGAATTGGAACAAGCCCCACGGTTGTTCTCGATATATATTTTGTATAGTTTGAGCATGTTAGGATGGTGTTTAACTTCTTCAATTGATTTCCACCAAGACTGGACAACCACAACTGGACGGAGTTAAACAGAAAGGAACCAAGCCACATCGGGATCAAACCGAGAAAAAGAGGTTTAAAGTTTGTCTCCTGCATAAGACTCAATGTAAAAGATAAACTTCAAATTCTGTTTCTGCAAAATTTGCTCCAACAAAAACTTTGAATTTTTGGCGATGGATAGTAGAGCAGTGGTCAAGTTCAAAACCACTCATAACTCAATTTTTTCCAAAATGTGGGTTGGTTCCTTTCTGCTTAACTCAGTCCAACTACAACTTACAACCACTACGTATATTTTAAAAAAATATTCGAAATAGCGAGGTTGTTTCATTATTGTTTTGCATGATTGCGAATTTTTGGTTTCAAACATTCTTTTTTTACTGGAAAAAAACACATTGGATCTAGAGTCCAGACTCTTAAAACATCGACAAGAAAAAATACTCTTGATTCAATCGGAATTTTGCTTCTCTTAATTGGAGCGGATTTCCTATTGATTTAAGCTTAAATCTGATTGAATCAAGAGTATTTTTCCTTGTCAATGTTTTCATGAGTCTGGACTCTAAATCTAATGTGTTTCTTTTCCAGTGTTCCTTAATAATTATCTGATCGACTTCAATTTCACGGTAAAAATTAAATTGTTGATTTACAATTCAACTGCTAAAAAAAAGTGACTGCAACGTTTCAACGTAAATTTTGCAAGAAAAAAATGCTACTTTAACCACTATTGTAAGCTAATTTAACCACGGGGTGGTTAAGGTAGCATTTTTGTGTTTTAAAATCTACATTGAAACATTGTAGTCACTTTTTTTAGCAATTGAATTGTGAAATCAGTAATTTAATTTTTTCCGTGTTCTTTCAAATGCATGGAAAATTTGCCTTACATGAACTTTCAAATCTCATTCAATAAGAGGAGAGCACTAAAAATATTTCGTCTGCAATCGTGAAGACGTGAAATAGTCCACGTATGTATACATTGTAATAAAGTAACGAATAGATTGAAGTTTGGTGCAGTGGCTCTTAGTGTACTTTCCGAGGAAATACACTATTGTGTTTATTCTTTTGTTCGCCAAGTTGACGCCGCCATTGTTAATTTATGTACATATTCTGTCTGTATCGTCATAACTATTTTAATAATCGAAAATTCAATTTAAGGACCAACTCGTTTCTGCCTTTATTTCCTTAGTGCATTTCTCACATTTTCCTCCATCTCAAAGTCCATTTTATTTCAATATCTCTTCCTAATTTCTGATGCTCTTTAAATTTCATCCTCTTACTTCTTTATTCGTCGTCTTATTTTAATTATTTCTTCGTCCTCGCTTTTTTATTTACCTGCTCCTTTGCCGCTATCCTTTCATGTTCATCATAAAATCCTTCTTTTTATTGCAAATGTTCAATACTTTTGTGAGGATTTTTTCACGTCAATGATGAAAGACAAAACGTAATTCTTGGATATTTATTTTTTTAGACTGGGCAATTCTTGTGATTTATGTTATAGACACTTTATTAACTAGTTAGCGCATTTATTAATTCTTCTAAGTCATCCTGTTTTCAAATATTTTGTGAATAGATGATTTTATATTTTCTTTCTTTTTTCAAATTATTAGAAATGAGGCAGAAATCTCAAGCGAAAAATTTCTATTAGATGCTTATGCACTTTATTTCATATCTTTTCATAGTTTTTATCCTTCAAACATAATATCAATTTACTTCTCACAGTTAGCTTATTCTCGACAAAATCGGGAATTCTTGCTGCTGACCGCTTTTCTCAATACCTACCACACAAGATTTAAGGCGATTATAATACAGTGACATTCCAAACAAAATATATTCACACGAGCGTGAAAAATTAATCCTTCTGTTTTTAGGAAGCATGCATTTTCAAAGTTCTGATACAGGTACGTTAGTCTCAACTTCTCCAACAATACACATTGGGTCAGTTACCTAATTCAAGATTTTGATAGGTGGAACCTGTGCGGTACCGGTACGACTCAACACCCTCCCCCCCCCCCACCCAAAAAAAAAAGAAGAAGAAGAAGACGAATTCAATACAGACTCAATCGTTCACTACGTCCACGCAATTGCCGCAATATCCTCCAATGTAGCTTGACAGTGAAAGTGAACTTATTAGGTCAGTCTTCGTACCTTTTGAAAAGTTTTGTATTTTACTGATGAAAACATATCACCTTATAAATGTAATAATTTCAAGTCATTTGTTCATTATCCCTTGAAATTTCTTATGAAGTTCTGACAGCACATGTAAAATTCACAAAAAATTAATTTAATCAAAATTTTAATTTTTGAACCTTCAGTATCCGTTGATTTCCAGTAATCATACAAGGATATAAAAACATGGATAACGCAAGAAATTTGACTAACTTACTTTAATTTTATAGAGACGTATCATATGATAACGTATGAGATGAGCATTTTGAGTTAGAAAATTGGTGAGTTGAACGCCAATTAAACGTACAGGTGCATATAAAATAATCGCAGCAGTTTTACACCATCGCAATCTTTTGTACATACTTTTGCTGCTTGAATACTCAGAAGCTTGATAGATCATTCCGGGAAACAAAATGTAAGTAGCTAGAATGGTTCTTCAAAATAGTTAAGCTGTATTTTTGAAGTTCCGCCTATCGCTCACTGAAAATAATATCTCTGAATTAATAGACATATTATGTAAATTGACGAAATGAAATTAGTAGAATCAAAAATAAGCATTAAATTGCAGCGTTGGGCGTGAAACCACACAGAAGCGAATCTTTGCGACACAGCAGACCTCTTGTCATACTTTATTTCCTGAGTGGAGAAGGAGGCAACGGCATTCCGTGAAAATTTCCCCAATTTTTTCCATCCGAGGAATATTCTATTAAAATTTCAAGAAAAATAGTGTTGGCTCGTCCTCTTTTTTTATTTAATTAGAGCGGAGATATTGAAACAAGAAAAACGAGATTCACATTTTTGCAGGTTCATTGTCGTCGGTAGGGCATACCTAGACCGTCTACGCCCTCTTGCCTTAAATTTTCATTATCATCTGTATCCTTCCCCTTATGCAATCTCATTCAAACAACTCTCACAAGCTTATTTCAGTTCAATGTTATCCGGAAAAAATCATTCTAAAAACATACGGGACTTTTTGTATTTGAAATGTGGAAACGTTTCACTCTATTAAGGAATTTGTCCTGGCTATTCATAGACATATCTTTGTAAATACGTAGGAAAATACTAAGCAATTTTAAACACTAAAATTTTTCCCCGATTCGTAGCTTTCTTTGAGCACCGTAGAAGACAGTCCCCAACCCTTGATGAATCACGTTTGGAGAGAAAATAATCTATCTCTCCATCACAACACTTTTGGACGGTAGTTTTCAAAATCTTTCAAAGGACAACCATCGATCCGACGTACCCATATTCCTACATTTTTACTAATATTTATCATTACATTTTTTGAAGGATATCATTCAGTGGCGTGGCGTGCTTTGCGATATATCGATTGTTATGCCATTTAAACCTATGGAAAAAGATCGATAAACAGGGTGTTCGCAGCGAACACCTTAATAATCGATTCTTTACCAAAGGTTTAAATGGCATAACAATCGATATATCGCAAAGCACGCCACGCCACTGATATCCTTCACCCAGCAACTTCCTTTGTTCCTATTATACTTTGCCGTGCATTGAAAAATCTGATCGGGCATTTAAAGAAAAGCAGCATGGAGTCTTCACAAAAATAGGTGTCAAAAAAAAAAAAAAAATTCGCAAATTTCAAATCATACATTTAATAGAAATTTCATCACTATCAGCGTGGTTCCCCGAATCCTTGATTTTAACTATACCTCACCCTTACTTGTCTCAGCCATACACTCATCCGCTGGTTTGTGAGGTGCCCTCAATAAATGTGCAGCTGGGGATTTGCTGGTCTTTTCAAAATTTGCGAAAAACAACTCATTGAGTTAGAGGCTTAGTGTTCGGAAAATATATTTCCTTGTTAGAATAGTTTTAAATTTGACAATATCCATTCTGTAAAAACCTTGTTACTTTTTCGTCAAAATTATTTTCTTACTCTTGCATTATTACAACCTACGTATTTAATTTTACTTAGTGTACAGTATCGTTATCATTTTTGAAAGCAATCAACTGTCAATCTTTCTACACCTAATTACTCTCTGAGCATATACTTTGATATAGAATTGTACGAATACCTACTTTTTTCTATTTTCTTAAGGTATACTTCGCCTTACGTACCTTAAACTGTGTCTGCATCGATGCAATTATTCATTTTTACGCCATTGCGTTACTTAGTTTTTTCTTAATTCTTCTTCCCTTCATCTCTGTTATGTCTCCTCGTCTTCAGCACTGTTACCTACGTAATTGGCGTAGGTTTACTCCAAAAGCTATGTTTCCCTACTTGGTGCACGCTTGTGTAGAATAGTTATTAGTACTTGCTTTTTTATTGAAAAAAGTATAAATTACCTAATCCATAATATTATAATACAATATTTAAATAAAAATTACTACTTACAGCGAAGTGCAAACTGCATATTAGATAATCTGAAAGCGCACATTTGCAGTTTCATTTTTCTACCTACATAATTAAAATGTAAAAATATTAGCAAATTAATTATCGATGCAGACCTAGTTTAGGCATAATTTTCATTTTTACACATTAGCTCGCATATTCTGCGCTAAGAACAACTAGTTAAGAGATTAGGACAAGATTTAAGAAAAGTTTGCCTCGTTGAATAAAACCTTTAAAGCATATCCAATGCCTTTATTCTTTCCACTCCAAAATTACCATCTTTCACTTTCATGAGCAGCACACCGGGCTCGTTCTCATCATATTGCCTCTATCGAAGTTTTTTTTCATGTATTTATGTCTACGAGGGTCGTCCAGAAAGTAAGTTTACCTATACAATATCTCCTAAATTAAGATAGATAGAGAAAATCTGTAAAAAGTTTCGAAAATCCACTACTCTCAGCTTTCTAACGCGCTGTAGAATTTTAAATTTGGTTCTATGAAACTCCAAAAAAGTGGATTTTTCTGAACCCACCTCCTCTCCGCGCGAGTCCCAAACACAGAGCTTCATCAGCAAGTGAGTTGCTATGAGTGCTGCATCTATTACTTATCGCAAAAAAGGGTGCTTAAAAATGGTGGAAAGTCATGTGAAACACAAGGAACTTTAATCAGCTAGGAAATTGCGGAATTAACTCGTATTACTTTTTTTCCTTAATGTTTTACACAGGGCCGGATTTACCTACTTGCCGCCCATGGGCCGCCTGTATCTTGCCGCCCCCTTCTCATTCGTTTTGAAACATCAATAAAAACCACCAAGTGAACGTACCAGCGGGAGAGGGGTGCATAAGACGCGTTTACTCGTGTTTGACACATTTTTTGGGAAAGCCCTGTTAACACTATTAGCAAAAGTTCACGGAACTTTGCGCGAAATTTAAGTTTCGTAAACCTATCTCTTTGTGGACAAGGCCTTCCATTCATAAGAAATGAGCAAAAAAATTATGAAAGAACAAACATAAATGTGGTTTAATGATTTTAACTTCCGCCGCGCAGACCGCACCGTGTTTGGCGCAATGCGTGAAGCATTCCGACAATCTTGTAGGTACTATGATTTTCACGCCGACCGCTGCTGAACGTACTGTGTTTGATGCAATGCGTGAAGTATTCATGCATTCTTGCAGGCGCCATCCGTTTCGCGCTGACCGCAGTGACCGCAATGTGTTTGATGCAATGCGTGAGGTATTCGTGCAGTCTTGTAGGCGCCAATATGTGTTACATGCCGATCAATCGCCGCGCCGAGGGCTTCTCATTTTCATCTCAAGTCCTCGTCATCATTTCTCTCCAAGTCGCGCCGTTCCAGGCCAAATTGCGTGTTTGGTTTCTCTTTTAACTCGACTAATTAAAGGTGCTGTCACTTGTATCACTGAAAGACGACAAAATTAGAAATTACTATATTCTCAGGAAATGAGAAATTTGGTCGCCTTTTTTCGTTTGTAATTTCTTTTTTTCTGAATCCGTTTTTTTTATACTTACATTTAAAAAAATTGCAAAATTTGCCGCCCCCTAGATTTGCCGCCATGGGCCGCGGCTCATGAGGCCACCCCCTTAATCCGGCCCTGGTTTTATGTACTACTTTCAAAACATTTGGACATGAATATATTGAAGAGATTGATATTTTTGTTTCTTTACGACAGTTTTACGTACATCGAGACCCAACGCTAACGCCGAAACCAATACACACAGCAGATATCGAGGCAACTGATGGTCCGCAAGGCCGTATCCATCGTCGTTCCTCAAACAAGTATTTTCCTCAAAGAAGCCTCTTAAGGTTGACATTGTAATTCAGGGCGGTTTAAACACGCTTTTAACATATGGCATCATATAGAGAGGGAAAATCTTGCAAACTTGCTTAAAATTTATTGGGTTTACTATTGAAATAGATCTTTACAACCGATTCGGATAATTTGCCATACACACACAATACAAAATACAGAAGAAAACAAGCTAGCAAGACACGATCGTTTCAGGATTGAAAAAGTTGTCCTGCTAGAATGACGAATCGCAATTCATCTATACTAAAATAGTCAAACAGAGAATTTTAGTCGTGACTTGCTACCTGGCGCAAAGACAAGTTGAAGGGACGTATCTAGATATGCCAGATGATATGCGTGGGTTTACCATTTACACCTTCAAATGCACTGTACTATATATATTATTCGGCGGGGGAAGTTATACGTAATGGTGTAACATTTGAAGTATATCTACTATGTTGAAGGCACTATTAAACGAAGCTTGCCATTGCTGTGTTTGTTGATCACGATAACTTCAATTAAATTGGTCATTCAAAAAAAACTCAAGCGGCGAAGGACTAGTATTCGCTTATCTTAATTTGGTCCGATTTAAATCCACCACGCAGTTATCTCGAATTTTCAGGAGTAAGGGGTTACATACTAGTTGCTTCAGGCTAAGCATGTCTCTATTTTTGAGATTTAAGTGAGTTTATTATTGTAAGTTTGTGTTATTTACTTGTCACTGTGATCTTGAAGCAAAATAATGCGAAAAAAATGTACCCAAAAACGGTTTGCAGAGGGTGAATCTATGGTACGTGTAGACATAAAATCGCGCAAAATCAAAATCTTGGCTAATCCTATACGATCAAAAATAGGCCTAAAAATATTGAAATTTAAATTTTTCATAGTAAATGCAAGTTTTTTTCTGATTTTGATCCGGTTTTTTATTTATTTCTCCATTGAATCGGTGTCGATCGGTTCACATTAATCGATTCACGTTATTATTTTCCGTTCGATTCATGTCGATCGAATACATACCCTATCGTTGCATGCAGACTTCCTATCAAACTCTCTTTTCTAACTGAACAATTCGCCTTCAGCTGCGTCTGCAGCAATTGAGGACACCGCGCCAAGAACAGCCTATAACTGGAAACCGCGGTTTGAAAAAAAACGCATTTAAAGTTTTGTGTTTGATGTACTGCGCAGACTTTTCCATGCAGGTACCCTGTATTGGTATTTTTGGGTGACCTAACCTTAGATCTATTGAAGGATGCCGGGTAGATTTTGCGATACATTTTGGGTTTATACTCTCATATATGTAATTTAAAAAAGCGGTTTATAGGCCATTATTACGCCCAACAGTCATTTTGGTGACAGTATGAAGTATAAATTATTTTAATCACGCATGATTACCTAACGCAAAATGAAAGAATATCGATATTGAGTAAAGGAAGGGGTAACTAGCACCTTATAGGCCCGTTTATAGGCCGTTCTTGCACCCATCGATCCAAAGGCCTGACTTAACTTCGGAAAAAAAAGGTTGGGAGCCGTTACCCATCCATATTCTATCGCTACCACAGCGTAGTACAGGGTACGTAGAATCCAAAAAGCAGATGGGCGTAATAACGACCTATACGCCTATAGGCTGTTCTTGGTGAGGAGTTCTCAATTGTAATCTTCCGTCACATTTCTAAGGCGCAATGATACAACTATTTGAACTCTCCGGAATGCGTGAGGTATCACGCCTCATTTGAAGGCGTTTTCAAGACAGCCAAGTTTCGATACCCGGATTATCGTTTTGAATAGTTCTTATCATTATGTTTTATTTCCTACCATTCTTTTGCTTTCAATCCTCCTATAAACAATACTCATTTGCTGAATACACTTCAGACTGAAGCGCATTTTAGCTAGGCATTCACCACTGCAAAAATGTCAAAGGAAATCGACAAGGCCGCTGAAAAAAAGGCCTTTTTATGCCATTTTTTCAAAATGGCGGAAAATACTCACCAGATACGCGGGAGCAAGCTTCAGATTCGGATTCAGCGACCCAAAAAACATAAAGTAAGCCAAAAAAATCGCTGTGTACCCGAAATTCCAGGTCGCCTCATTTTTAGCTACCAGGCGCCTGGACTAAATCCGGNTATATTCCGTACCACTTGTTTATTTTTAATCCTCGTATAAAAACCACCCATTTGCTAAATACAATGCTAGCTCGAGCGCACTTCAGCTATGCATTCACCACTGCAAAAATGTCAAAGGAAATCGACAAGACTAGCGTGTATGAAGGCTATTTCAATTGTAATCTGCCGTCGCAATTCTAAGGCGCAATGATACAACTATTCTAACTCTCCGGAATGCGTGAGGTATCACGCCGCATTTGAAGGCGTTTTCAAAACAGCCACGTTCCGATACCCGGATTTAGTCCAGGCGCCTGGTAGCTAAAAATGAGGCGACCTGGAATTTCGGGTACACAGCGATTTTTTTGGCTTACTTTATGTTTTTTGGGTCGCTGAATCCGAATCTGAAGTTTCCTACTGCGGATCTGGTGAGCATTTTCCGCCATTTTTAAAAAAATGGCCTAAAAAGGCTATTTTTGGCGGTTTTTTTTATATAGCGGCTACGCATGAGAAAAAGTACCAAATTTAGTTAATGTTTTGAATAGCTGACATAATTTAGAAGAAAATGATGGCAGATGGGCGTAATAACGACCTATACGCCTATGGGGTGTTTTTGGTGTGGTGTCCTCAATTGTTGTTAAGAATATGTTGTGCATGCTGATTTCAACTCTTATGTGCACCTGTAGCGCGATCTGTTGGAGAACAAACGAAGTAGGGGTTGAGAGATTCATTCACTGGTAGTTGTTCTCCAGGTGGGTGCTCTACTCTCGCACATGAGACGCCTTCAGAGAGTCAAATACGTAATGTGCTAAAATCAGCCTGCACAATATATTCGTAACAACAATTGCTGCAGACGCAGCTGAAGGTGAATTCTTCAGTTAGAAAAAAGAGTTTGATAGGAAGTCTGCATACAACGAGAGGGTATGTATTCGATCGACATGAATCGGACGAAAAATAAAAACGTGAATCGATCAACGTGAATCGATCGACACCGATTCAATGGTCAAGTAAATAAAAAACTTCAGTCATCCATGAGTATCACACTATCAAGTCACTGTAATCACTGTGAGATGCACTGAATAGATAAGGGAGCTTCGCGGCCGAAAGCGACCGGTACACTGCACACCGCTTATCAGAGCTGACCCCCTTTTTCTTTCTTCCCATTTTCTTCCACCTTTTTTTTCGAGCGAACGGGGAGGGAGGGACGTACACCCCCTGTTCCCCCTCCCCTGGATCAGCCTATGCCAAGGAAGCTACTTTAATTTTAATCTTCTTCGCAATGGTAAGGCGCAACGATACAACTATTCGTGCTCTCCGGAATGCGTGAGGTATCGCAACACAGTTGAAGGCGTTTACAAAACTGCCACGTCTCCACATCGGGATTGTCGTGATGCAGTAAGTAATAAGTTCGGAGCACAATAATGCAACAGTTTTCAATGCAACAGTTTTCTCACAGCTAGACTGTGAAAAAACCTTGACGTCTTCGCTCTGAGGACCAGTGGAACGTGCTTTACGCTGTATCGCGTGCAAAGACAAGACCATTTATTAATTCTGATCAAAATAGTTCATCGGGATCGAATCGTATTTCCGACCAGAAGGCACCTGCCGTAAAGCCGACCAGCGCAATCATTTGAAGCACATCACCGTGTTTTGATGAGGGTTAATTGATTATTTTGAAAAGGATTTCTCTAAGGTGGTGTGGAAAGAGTTCCATTGATCAACCAGCTACGAATAGCGGTTAACGGGTTAGCTGTGAATCGTGAGATTGTTTTGTTCTGTGACATATTACTTTACTTGAAGCAAATAAAAACGGCGGAGAAAATGCTTATCCTAGTCTCATTAGCAGAATTTCCATTGGTTCTTATTGCTTTGATACAAAAAGAAAGAGTAGGAAGCACTTTCAGATTTGGTTGAAAGAGTAATATCATGCGAAAACGTGATTTGTCTAGAAAAATTCTGAATATTTTCCTTGGAAATCTTCAGATGGCTGTAGTTGCATTTGAATGGAATGTACCTGAAAATTTCTAGGAAAAATGATTATAACTAATATCTAGGTTGATAGGATCATAATTTTCAGGAATTAAAAATTTACTTACGTAATTAGCCGAGAGAGAGGGGAGGGATGAGATCCAAATGGCAACATTGGCTCCTTGACATACCTGCCTTTCATACCCAGCCTTTCATACCTTGAAAGGTAAACATAATGCTTGACAGGTAATGCATGCAAATATTCTGGCGCACTTTATTCTTTAAGAGGGATAAAAGTTCACTATTCATGTCATCATAACGCTAGTTTAAACTTCCCGCGTATTCGGCATTCGTTATATTTGCCAAAAGCGGCAACTCAGCATCTACCGTTGTTTATAAATATTTCGATTGAAGAGGTTAGGTTACCTTACCATGCTTGCAATTGCAATTGCAATTCGTGTTAGATAGTTCAAAGTGATTATTTAGACTAATTATGCCTGTCTGCCCTTGTTCTTAGTTAGTTTATTATTATAGTAATGAAGAGGGAAACTTGTGTCTGATAGCATCACATTTTACCTTCGGTGCAACTGTTCTTCATGATCAACGAAACCTTAGGATGGGTGGACTTTTATCAAACGCCATGCGAGTACTGAAAACATATAACATTGAGCAAAGAGCTATGAACGCTCTGTCTGAAAATCGTAAAGTAGTACCTCCTAAACACCCTACTACTGAACCAATAATTGAACAAATGAAAATAGGTAAGCGTGTACTGATTTTGTGAATTTATGAGACTCGCAGTCTGTGCAATTATTACGAGCAAAATGTTTTCTTTTCATCCTACTATCGCCTCTTATCATGTCACTCAGGAAGAGTCAAAGTGGCAGCTTCCATGTGTTGAATTCATTTCCCATTAAGAGATACCAATAGTGTATGCAAGTGATGCTTGCATTAGGCCGCTGTACAGCATTGTGACTAATGATAATCCCTGGTCTAAGGGCTTTCTTAACTTAGATTTTGTTGGGTAAAGGTTTTTTCTAGATGAAGAAAAGTATCAAGGAAAAGGATTCTGGAGATCAAGAAAAAGTATTTTTGGGGGAACATGTAATAATGATGGGTTGCACGTAAGAAGAAAGGCAATTGATGCGCTGGGTGCTAAGAAACCATTCCTTAGGTGCGGTGCCTCAAAATCTCTACTAACACTTCATCTGTTATGATTAAAGCAAATTTATGTAATTTCTTTTGACTTTTACTCATGATGCTGAAGTCGTATTTCAGGAAATTCACTCAATAGTTACCTTACGTAAGGATAAATTAGCAGTGAAGATTCTGAAGCCCCGTAGCCAATTAATGCCCTCTCTGCACCCAACGCCTCAATTACAGAAATCCAAGCCTAACAAATGCATTGCATGAGCAGCGCATAGACTGCTGCACTGAATCGAAATTAAATCCTCTGCCATTTTGATAAAAACAGAATTGCTCCAACCTCTGTGCAGGAGGAAACTAAAATTATTTCGACATCTGGTTGTACAAGGTGTACTTTGGCTCTAAAAATCGTTAATGACCCTCTCTGGTTAATGCAAATTGTTAGGTAAAGAGCCGAAAGTCAATTTATCAACTCCAAACTGGAACATAATAATTTTTCCCCTGTTTCTACGCCTTTGTCATTATTTTTGGTTTCCTCACTGGAACTCTATTCTTTAGGTCTAGAACTAGAACTTAGAACCTACCTGAAATATTCTGACCACACCAATGACTGAGCCTCCGCAACGTTGGTGGCTTTCACACTTGGTTATATTGCTCGTTATGACAGCCAGCTGAGTCAGCGTTTCAAAAAAGCTGTTCAACAAATTTGATAATCTGTTTACTTCCACTCCCGAATGGATCTCCTCATCACATATCTCCTTGTTTCAGACTATGCAGAGAAAATGGAAGAACTACAAAAAAAAAATGAAGACTTAGACAAAAACCTGAAGAGCGTGTACGTCAAGTCTGTACCTGGCTCTGTAAGTATTAGTACTTTGGCAATCTTTTGAGAATACCAGTAATTTTGGGGTCGGTAACTCACCAAATTTCCTGGCAATCCCTTTATTTATGACAGAGCTGCCTCCTTAATTTAAACTTTTCACTCAACAAGAAGTGATTTTTCCTATCCAAAGGTTTCTTAGGTCGCCAGTGGTGATTGGAACACCCTTAAATGAAGATGACGAAGAAAGCCCCTCTTAAGAAGTTGGTAATTACAGAGCAAATGCGTAGCTGCCATTTCATGTTTTTCTCCGACAGTAAATCCTACTTCAGTTTCTGCACCCTGCTGAATGATAAATTTTCTTTGAAAGCAGGAATATAGACAGAGGATAGGTAATCCCACCCAGACGCTCAATATTTGCCTTAAAAACTGTCGCTTACCAATAAACACTCACATTTCATTCAATAATAGCTCTTTTTGATATATTACCCAGCCAAGTTCCTGGATTCTCAGCCTTTCTACAAGCTAGTGTCATTACATTACTTATCCTGTGTAGGACACAATTTTTAATGAGAAAAAATTATCGTGTTTTTGGAATATTTCAATCTTTCTCACATGGGCATAATGCATAGTTTTTTGAAGGATCTGAAATCTGTTACCCTTTACATACATTTCCCGGAGCAAAATGAAATCTCAAAATCTTGTCAGAGGCTACCTCTCTCCTTTTGCATCTCACTCTTTCAATACACTATGGTGCTCTCCAACACCCAAGTACCACGTGTACCTGTCCTGCAAAGGGTCACGTGCCAACTGACTCAATCTTTGTGCTCTCTCATTGACGCCTCGTCACCATCCCCTCACAGGACCTTTACATTATCTTCTAAGAAGAACTCAATCTGAAACTTATTTGGGCAACCTTTCCTCTGACACTCTATGCACATATCCATAACACACCGACCACCTGGACATTGTGTGCACATTATTGCTTCTAATCTTCATTATCTGATAGATTCGTTTCATCCCTTCTTAAGATGCCAGTAGACCGGATCACCAAAAATCCATTTTGGTCCCCTTCAACGTATCTTGGGTTAGCTTCATCATATATCTAACTTTTCTACCGTAGCCAAGACACTTCTTACAGAGCCATCATAAATTCTTTGCTTCTGTTTCTTTGATTAAATTTCCTTGTCCTAATGGACCCTAATAAGCATTGCAACACTATCCCTTTCCCCCTGAAATTATGCTGCAAATGCCTCATACCTTTTAGCTGCATTCCACAAATACTTTCTGCTCAAAGCTTGTAACTTTTATATTCTCTCTGAAGTAGAAAGAATGTTTGCAAAATTATTTCATTTAAAATGTTCCTGCGGTCTGGTAACCAGTCGTAACCTGGAAATTCAGGGAATTAATGTTGCACTAAAGAAGTCGTGGAATTTCAAGATCAGCGTATAGCAGAAGCCGGTCTAGTTAAAAAAGGGAAAAATCCAAGTGGAAGTTTCGTTTGATGATCTGGAATTCGAAAATTCTGGAGTCAGGGAGGTGCAAAAAAATTCTAGGAAAAGTCAGGAGATTAAAAAATGAAGATATCATGGAAACCCTGGATATTTTTTTTAAAAAAAAATTTTTCAGCAATGTTTTATCAGTCTTTATCACTGTGTTCTCTTTGAATTTCTCTTTTGTAGACAGGCCTCCCAAGAAATATAGACATGTTGCCGAAGAGGACACGATATGAAAGCCCTTTCGAGTATGGATATCAGGATCCGGAAACTGCCCCACCTGGAAGATATACTTTAACCCAGATCATACAGATCTTAACAGAGTATCATGAAGACCGTGACGAAAATTCAGCTAAAAAATTAGCCATAAAATACAATATTGATGAGAAACACCTTAGTAAGTTTCACTCCCATCCTGTCATAACTCTTAATATATTTTTGTAAATTTTTATGCATTCATATTACTTTTAAAAAAATGCATACTGTAGCCATCTCTTCTAATGTTAGTCTGGTGTTTCAAGAGAAGCAACAAATCCTCCTCTTAATCTGAGTTACTCTTGGCAAAATCTATCTCCTCTCTCTCTTCTTAAGATCATACCTCACTCCGTAGTTAGTAAAGAAAATAATCCGGAGTCACCCCCTATTGGCTGATAAAGAAAAAAATACCAGTAGATTGCCAAGTTGCAAACATCAAGAACATACCTACGCTTACAATAACTCTGTTGATTTCTTAATAACAGATAACAATGGATCTCCCAGAGAACATATGTTTCGTTTATCACAAGTTGCGGGCATTTTTCCACATGATATCCTGATGCAGCTGCTAAGCCGACACCTGCTTTTCCTGTGCTAATACTGGTTTCTAAGAATCAAATGAAATTCTATCTTGTTCATTATTTATAAGTAAAGCACCTCAGTGAGGTCTGCAACTTACTGTAACAGTTTCCATCTGCCATTCAAAAACACCACTTCACTTTTTGAAAGAAGTGATCTGAGAGAAATACTTTTGTTTCGAACATGAGTTTAGTTGCTGTGGGCCGAGAATGTGTATTCTTACTTTTAGCCCGTATATTGATTGATTTTTTTGTGTCATCTCTTAATAATGTGTAAATCTCCACTGTTTCAGATAATATTATTGAATATTATAAATTATTCAAACTTGGGCGTAGACCAGATAGAGCAAGGACTTTGGTAGGTGTGCAATGGTCAAAGGAAAAAGAAATAGGAATCAGAAATATCAAAAGGATATCACGAAGCACCACTCCTGTAGGAACACATGATGTTAAAAAATTATCAGGCGGCGAAGAAAAAGAAACGTGATTTTACTAGTTTTATTTCATTGTAGTTTGTTTTTGTACATAGGAAACTTTCTTTGTTTTGTTTTCTGTGCTTTTCAACAATATCACTTCTTTTTATGTTTTCTAATGCAATTAGAATGAAGGAATTAAGTTGTGCAGTGAATTGATACACCGCAGCATGTTTCGATAAAATAAAATACTTTCTCCTTACATTTGTTTTTGATACCAATCACTACAAAGCATTAAGCCTCTAGTAGTCCAGTCTCTTTAACTCACCTTCCCCCTCCATCCTGAAGTACGCATCAGTATTATCTGGTATTCTGCCAATATGAGAATGTCCTATCATGAGGGTTATTTGGGCTGAGTTTAACGGACGCGTCAAGTTAGAATGAAGAAAAAGAGGTTGGAGGTTAATTCCTTCACAAGATCTAATGTTAAGGACAAAGTTTAACAACTACTTTTAATGTTCAAAATATTTTTTCTGGACTTGGAATTTTTGACAGTATATAATTGATAACTAGTTGAATACAAAACCACTCCGAACTCATCTTTGCCAAAAGCAGCTTGATGCGATTCTTATAAACTCGGTCCATTTCCCCCTACAGCTTTCCTGATTTCACTGTGCAAGTGTTTTTCAGTTTATACCCTTATTTATATTAAATCTTACAAGGCGGTCTTGCAAGACATACACACAAAGAACACTCAGACAATCATTGGTTGACTGTAAACTGGCTTCATGATACCTTTTAGACAAGAGGGCAGTTAAAAGGAAAGAGGTTGTAGAAAAGTATAAAATTTTATTTCATAATTTCTCCAGGTTTCAAGGTAAAACATCACTGTAGATGAAAATTGGTAAGGCGCATTAGTAAGTTCTATAAGAGGATCCTTAAAATTACAGAAATCTACCAATATCATCAACTATTAATGTTAAGTGAATTTTTTTTTTAGTTAAAGTCATTTTCAGATGCCATGAGTAGCTAATGCAAAATTCTGAATGATCCAGCCTTGGCAAGAGGGAAATAGTTAAACCATTAGGTTCAAATGCACGTAAATGCATAAATTCGTATGAACTCCCTGTTCTTGGAAAATGTAGTCGAAGTTACTCTAGCTGTTCCAAAGTTTTAAAGCTCATTATAGTTAAATACTTAATTGCTAGGATATCAAATTGAATTTCAATGGATTTTTATTTGCCAAACTATCGATTTTCTTTTCTCTACCTCACAAAACTTAGATGAGTAACATAGAAAAATTGAATTGAACAAGTAGAAAGTCAGAATCTTGGAGAGCAAACAACATTGGACAGAAAGTGAGTTAATTCTATCTTGTTTCTGACTTGGAACTAGAACAACAACCAGACCAATACATGGACACATATTTAAGTAAAAAAGAACTAAAAATATTGTGACATGGGCTCTGTCATGCGTGTATTCTTATGTATCTCAGGGTCCATGTCACAATGGAGATAGTTTTGTTTGATTTGAATACATCTATTTGAGCCATGGTAATCATTAGACTACAATGCTAAATTTATGCAAACAAAAAACTTGTTTTAAAGGTACAACTAAGGCAATGATGAACTTAAAAACATTGAACACATTTCTGACAATTCTGGTTCAATTTTTCTTAGGGGTGAGAGCAAATCAAAGTAAAGAATCCTTTACCTATCATGTAAAAAAAAAAAAAATTAATGCTTTAAATACACAACACTGAGTATCAGAACTTCAAGGTACCATCAAATCATGATTTTCATGTTTGCCATTGGATTTATCTTGTTACGGTACATTACATTTTCTCATAAGTCCCTGAATTTTACGAACAGTGGGCATTTTTGGATTTAAACAAATTAAGGCACATTTGAATTTACTACATCTAGTTTTCTCTTGATGAAAAAGTCGAGAACATGATATCCTCAAGCCAAATGTGATGGACTTTGATAACATCATGAAAATGTGTATTCAATCCCCCCCCCCCCCAAGAAAAAAAGTCCTATAGCAGGAATGAGGTTGAACTTCGATCCTAGCCTTCTTAATCCCGTTTTTTCTGTAACTTTGTGCACTACATTTGTGACTGCTCAACCCTGTTCTACTGTTCACTTCAATCTACTTTTTGCTTCTGAATGGTGTTTTCATCAGAGGTAACACATTTCCTTTCCAATATGACGAACTAAAAAGTTGATACAAGTAGTTGACAAATTGAAATCCATCACCAAATAGACTGATGTTAAAGCTTTTATTGCTAAAGATACTCATTTTTATGGCACTACCCCTTCATTGGGGGCAGAGTATGACATGTGTTGCTTTTTATTAAAGGTTTCAGTCTCCAAAAAGGCGACTTTGTTTATGTGCACAAAAATATACAATGTCTGAGAACTTACTTCTGATTACAGAAGGAAATTCGTGTACTAAATCTAGGCCAAGGAAAGTTTCTTGGCATGAAAAACAAGAACTGTACATGGAGTCTGAAAATCATGAAACACGACTAGATTAGTGAATTCGTTAATTTGCCATTAAATACAGTTTACCTGGAATAAAGATTAGAAAAAAATTAAATAAACATAAAAAACCTACTAAACAATAAAATGGACATTAAAATTAGTTCATAGATCAAAGCAAGTTGTTAATTTCTCTGAGAGGGATACTGAAGGTACAAAAAATCCCCGTAGTACTTAGTAGTATTTAAAAGGCAACTTTTAGGTGCTAGAAAATACTTCTATGGCAACAGAGCTTTTGATATTTTTCAAAACACCAAGATGAACTAATACTTTACCCGCAGATTAAAGAATTGCATTAATTTAACAATGAGAACTGCTGATCAAAACTTGAAACAGAATTTTACTTTGTTACGTACATCTATTCAACTTTCATCACTTTGTAGGACTATTGAAAAACTGACTTCACTTCATATCTTACTTAAAAAACGCAATACTGCAAGTCAATAAATGAAATTTTTTCTCCCTCAAACTTGCCGCCAAAAAGGGACGGAGTGAAATATTTAAGCTCGTGGAAATTTAGGGAATTTTTCGTAGGCAATGCAAGACAGAAAGTGTCTGCAAGTTTTAAAAAAACTGTTTGACTTCCTTGTTTGACTCAATACCAACTTGCATAAAAATGAAAAATTGTTCCTGCTAATTTTAAAACTGACCTTAAAATAAACAGATTTTCTTGGTGAAAGCAAACGAATTTCGTTCCGATGGTCTTAATATTCAAAAGATGGAAGAGGTTCAGTTTTGCAGATGAAATACAGTTAATCAGTAGTCAAGGTTTATCAGCCCTTGACGCCCAAAGGGTAGAAATTCAAATCTTGATGAGCGCCACAAGATGTTGCTAATGTTACAACTGTATCTTTTTCTTGATGCATATCTATTGGCTTCAGAATTACACATCCTGTCTGAATAACAAGACAAAGTTTTCCTGAAACTTCTACCATGAAAAATCCATGAACCACACGTATTTTCGTTCTTTTCCAGTGAGAAACATCATTCAAAATCTGAGCAACACCTAATAACACTTACCAGGTTTTGAATTTCTATTCTTCATCTGTGAGTAGATTTTAGGTACATTTTTGGGCTAGGATATTGAAAACTTATTTTAATGCATGGTTCACTATCGGTGAAGTTTTCAAGCATCTGAAAATACCTTGAAAACCTAGCAGATTTCCTGAAACACTGTTATCTTAATGTGTTCTATTACATAGCAGACTATGATATTAAAGCCTACTAATTCATTTAATTCTGCTCAAAACTTCCGTACGTTTCCAAAATTTTATCCTACCCATGAAATCAATATTTACAATTAGTAATATTAATTGAAAAATTGTGCAACGGATCTGATCCAATTGTGAGAAAGAGCTTTTAATGTAGGTTTGGATACTTAAGCAGAAGTACAGGTAAAAATAAGGGGATTTAGCAGGGATATTAAAGAAATTCGCTCCTGAGTTAAGAAAAAAGGGTTCCAGCTAGAAGTTGCTTTAAGTCTCATTTCTTCTATGGGTCAGCTGCCTAGTCAAAGAATCAAATTTTAATGGTTTAGGCTTATAGATTTGCAAACATTAATAAGATCTATTGGAACGCTAAAGGACCCTACACCCTCATCATGAATACGTGTGTCCGGTTTAATTTCCAATTTTTTAATTGCAGTAAATTCGTCTATGGATGCTTATTAAAAGTAATCATTGCACTAACTTTCTACGAGCCACCATTTTTGCTCAATCCACGATTAAAGTTTCCATAATTTCTAGGACGGGTCAGCTGAAATCAATACGCAGTGCGCGTCTGTCTGGTAAGGACTATAGAAGGGGAGAGAAAAGGAAACTGATCTGGATGGTGGAAAGAAAAGGCGTGGGGAATCCGAGACAAGACTGTCACTTGACTGCTGATTGGTTTTCCTATTTACATTACTTGCACACTTCTGAACTGTACTCGATGTGCAGAAATCAGGGATATCTTTGACTGTTTATTGCTGCACTACCTTAATTTACGCAAGGAATTATGGAAACTTCCACTGCAGATTATGCAAAAACGGTGGCTCGTAGAGAGTTAGCACAAAGGTGACTTTTGATCAGCGACCATAGGTGAGCTTAATCCAATGACAAAACTGGAAATCATACAGCGCATACATTCCCATGAGGTGTGTACGGAGCCTTTTCAATGTCCAATATTAACGAATATTTCACCCATTAAAGAAGACGGCATTCAGCACATCCACTGTGGAAAGGCGTACTGTAGTTTCTTCCACCTTGATTTCATCTGCATCTTACGTCAAGCAACCAATGCAAATGTGGGTATCAATGATTTATGAAACCAAGGCAGAGGAGATTATGATAAATACCTACTACCCTGATGGATGTCATGCAATCTGTTAATACTGGGTAACTTGGTGTTTCAATAAATTGTATTATTTTTTGCTAATCTGTTATCTTAAACCATCAAAACCCATAGGTGTGACCACCTCAACTGACCTAGTGTAACTTTCTACTTAAAAGGTAATAAAATTATGTTTTTCTAGGTGAATATGGTACAAAAGATACAAGCAGAGGACTGGTGTGTGGGTACCCCTCCTCGGTTTAATTTGGTTGGGAGCAACTAATGTACAAGCAACTGCTAGACTCCTTAGGACTAGATTACAAAATCAAGGTAACGCTGTGATGCTCACAACAGGTAAACAATTTTCGGAAAAGAATCACAAAATTAGCTTTGAATACTGTTTTAAAAATAACTCTAATATTAGTACAGAAATTTGACAAGAATAACAATGAAACAATTTAATTGCACTTACAAAACGAAGACTCATTGACTATTATGAAGAGTAAATATTTTATTTCGACAAATTACCTTGGCTCTACGTTTTTTTGTTCATATTATCTACTAATATAAATTTTTTTTTGAAATGCGAAATCGGTCAAACCACAAAACTTGACAATTGATGTTTGCCGTAAGCACACAGTCTTCGGGTGGAAAAAGGCTCCGGGTTTAAAAAACAAGTAGTAAAATAAAAAATGTGATAATAAATTTTGAAACCATCTTAAAGTTTACTGTGCGTGATAAGTCTTCAAATTTCTTACAATAATACTAATATTGCAAATATTGAATTTGTAACGTAGTGAGTTAGGTAATAAAACACCATTATCTTTCGAAAGAGAAGTGGACTTTCAGTACAAAACTTAACACAAATCACATAAATGGCTTAAATGCATGGCTTCAATTCATACATACATACATACATAATGGCTGCCAGCTCCAATTCGATTGCACTAATTCATAATTCGAGTCTTATAGACAAGAATAGGACAAATATAATTCCCTTATATTAGGGGGGGGGGGGGGTTACCATTACAGGAATCTTAGAATACTATGAGTCAAATTGTTGTTAAGTATTTCAATGTGCTCTCAGAATTCAGGCCACTTTTACAAAAAGTTAGTGTTAAGTGTTTTATGAGGTATATTTTGTTGTTTTACTTTTTGAAACTAAATCATGCATGTTGCTGTCATGTAAGTTTTTAAAATACATATTGTCATCACTTCAATCAAAATCACAAATGTACAATCCAGGGCAAACCTGTGACATTGACAAAAATACAGACTCAAATTTTCACGGCTGTAATATGTAGTGGATTTACAAGAATTTAATTGCGGCACTTTTTGAGTGTGATGGTATACTAGCAAACTTGGTAGGAGCTTAAATGTGCGGAGGCAAGAGCGATTAAAAGGAAAAATTAAAAATACATAATTTGTTTCTCTGCACTGAAAGAATGAATGATTTGCTCTCTTTCCTGTCATTCAAAACTTCACAAAAATTGCAAGAATTCTTTGTAGTCTAATGTCATGATGTTTGGTTTACAACTGGATGAAACACTCAGTAACCGAAAGGTGCTCCTAAGAGAGGAATAATACTTGACTAGGTAGACTGCTTAATTTTATCAGGTAAATCTCTACCTGACAAAAAAAAAATCAGGACGTATAAAATTTAGCTAATATATTAGTTTTAATCTTGGTCTTTGATAAGCAAATAATGGATCAATTAGGTTCAGCTGACATCTCTCGAAAAACCTTCGGTATGATTTGGAGATTATTCTGTAATGAGCAGCTCAAGATAATTTTTATTACAGTCAGAGGAAACATTTAATGCTGAAAATTCCGAGTAGAACTAGTACTTTCGTAAAAATAGAAATAAAAGTAGGATCATACACATCATCAGTATTGTTAATTGCTCTGACTGGTGGGTGAAAACTACTTGCATTGGATGAAAAGAGAGCAAGAGACAAAAAATGGCACAGAATTCAAACATCTGCAACACCTTTGAGGATGTTCCTGAATAAAAAATTGCATCGCACACATGTGTAAGAATCAAAACAAACGCATCAGAAAATCAGATCTGAAATTCAGAAATTCATAAGCTAAAATAACAGAGTCAATGAAAACCAAGCTCAGCAAACAATCATAAAAAGACAGAGGGAAGAAACATTCTGCAAAAAATTGATTTATCAAACCAGACGATTTGCAAAAAAAAAATTAAAAAGAGGCATGGTTTACAAGAATTATTGTAATTTTCTGAGATGAAGGCGCAGAAGATTTTTCATAAGATTATGAAACAGCAAACCATCCTTTGAGAGAGAAATTTGGACTCTGATTTCTTCCCTGAGGGAGTTCCAACTTCCTAACAAGTTATGGGAGGACCGAGCACTGTGGCGATTAGGCGTCGCAGAGCGCCAGAGAGCGCTTTGAAAGCGACTCTTTTGTACGTATTTATTTCCTTCCTGTTTAGGATGAATGTTCAGCAATACGTAACTTCCTCCTTTCTCTCCTCTTTGAGCTCACATGGATGTGCTCTTCGAACAAATGCTATTTGTTTTCATTTTCCCATCCATTTTACAAATGACAATACTTCAAGGAAGCGTCTGATGGTATGGTTCTGTATTAGATCATTCTTTTATTTTTTTGCTTTTTAGAGAGAGAATGATGAATGATTTGCTAAATAGGGGTAAGAAGACCCACAAAATGAATCCCAGTTGAATCTAAAAAATGGACAATCGGCAAAGTCGACCAGCTTAAAAGAATTTCCACCACAATAATATTACAGAGAACTAAGAAAAAAAAAATTTTCCTAAAATGTAACGAAAAATGCAAGCATAGCTTTCAGGCATTGATATATTTTACTGAGCCTGGTGTTCAAGTCCTTGCTACAATGGACACTGATAAAAATAATAATGAGTTACAAACATCAAAAAATTAATTTCTAACAAGTGAATGAAGAAACATGTTTACAAAAATAGAGTATTTTACAAAACTGATTGTTCATTTTCATTGCATAGAATACAAAAATTCTCGACTTTGCAAGGACAAAATGAGGTGAGCAAGATAGAAAAAACATTAAAAGAAAGTGAGAGGTGGCCAATAAGATACTGTAGACCATCCCATCATGCTTATTACTTACAAAGGCCATAAAATGTACTTAATGTATACAAATTCAGCGGACTAAGGCCATAAATGAGGATTGCAAAAAGGCACCTCAATTAACAAATCCTTTCATTATTTTTTCTCACTATTTCTTGCTTTCACAACTTGCTTTTCCTTTGAGAGAAAAACTCTCTACCAGGAAAAGTAGTATGAAGTTACACTTTTCCAGAGACGCTACTAAGAGTTCTAGGCAGAAATTTACTTTCCTGGAAAACTTTGATTCTACCCAAAATTTTCCATCTTCTTTTCCACGATTCTTTTTCCAACATCATAAAAAGGCTTACACATTGAGACAAAATTTACACCCAAATATAAAGAACCTGATAAAAACATGAATAAGTACACTACGAGTATTACAGAATACAGAGGGGAAAAGGAAATCTTAGTACCTACAAGTAAAGAGTATTAGCTTTGAGTTTTTTTGGGATAAAATTATAAAAGGAATGGACAATAAAATATTTACACCAGGAAGTCAGGAAAAGGTAAAAAAATTCAATGAACAGACAAAAGAATAAAAATAAAGATGAAATTATGGTTGTCGATACACAAAGATGAGGTTTGTTTGATAAGAACAAAAATATAACTTCAATAAATAATGGAACTAGATGAATTTCGACATTTGATTTGGTAAGTCTTTGTAAGAATGGTAACGCAGTTATGAAACAGCAAAATTATTTGGTCAGTTAAATAAATTAAAGTTAGATGCTAGGAGAGGAGAGAAATAAAATGAAAATTTAGGACAGTGCTAACCTTCTTACTCCACATTCACAACAGAATTTTGCAACGGAAACTGGATACTTAGCACCGCATTCATGGCAAAACGTTGACAGGCGACGCTCTGTACGACAGGCATGAGCAACAGAGGATTCTGACCCACTAGAGCTTAAGCTGCTAGGGCTTTTTATTTCAGCTAAATCTACTTGATGTGTTGCTAGAGTTCTGGTCAACGGTGATTTTCTGCTCAAACTGACAAAATTCAAAAGGAGAATAAGTAATAAAACTATTACTAAGTCACGAGATCATTCGGTTATTGTTTAAAAAATCTAAATTTTTCCCTTTCATATTTAATGGCATTATTTGCATCATCTTTTGCTGTTTTCAAATATTTTTTGGCTCACACAACTCACACACAATTATTTTTTTGGTCTTGTAAGGAATTTAAGATTCGTTTTACAAAAACTTGAAGTGAGCTGCTCTTCTCCTCTATCAATATTTAGTATGATTTGAGAAGAATAAATTTTTAGGAAATAAAACGGGGAGTTGGTGAGGGAAAAAAATATAAATCGAAAAATTTTCTTTGCTGATTGAATAAAAATGTTCAAACAACAGTGCAACAATGCTTCGTCCTTGAAAATAAATCTGAGAAAAATTTTTACCCTCAAAAGAGATTAGTTCTTCAGATGATCAGAATTTCTCGTTTTTTTTTTTTTTTTTTTTTTTTTTTTTTTTTTGTTTGTTTGTTTGTTGTTTTTTTTTTAATTTGAGCTCTTTACTTCCCTTTTTCCTTACCTCAATTTTCAATTCTCTCATTGTCTTACTTTTCTCCCAAAGAATTTTAAATTATTTGATGTTATCTCTAATTCTCTGTTGCAAATAGTGCATAAGAACAGTAAATTTTAAACCTCCACTAGAAGAGCTGGAATTTCAACAAAGCAAAAAACAAGCAAAAAAGTTGGAAACATACCTGCTATATGCTGAATCAGAGTTAGGCTTCCTTCCTTGCGAAGCAGATAAGGCCTGAGCTTCTTTTTTCTCTTTCCGTAGACCTTCCCCGCTACCAGCTGTCATGGAATTGGAGTCAGTTTTGGAGAGGGAAGAGTTCAAGGAGAGGGATGGATCTTGGCTGATGGGGGAAAAAAGATATAGGTTCTCTAATTCAGAAATGGATTCTATGAGTTCTAATTCTGCAGCGTCCGCACTATTTAGATTCAATTTGGGGTACAACTGATTGAAATTAGGTGTAGATTTATCTACTTTGGAGGGAATCTCACCACTTTTTGGACTGGTTAAGTTTTTATTTGCTTCTCTGTTACTATTCTTATTGTCACTTTTTGAATTTTTACTGTTGGGGTTAGGCGAGACCCCGAACAGCATCTGTTCCATATTGAGTAAAGTTCGAGCAATGTTCCTACCTTCTTTGTGCGTTTCAGAATTTTTCATTAACTTAGAATTCATTTCCTGTGCAAAAGAACTGTCATTAGATCCTCGCTTGTTTCTATTAAAATCTATATTGGAATCAATACTGACCGTAGAGCACAAACTAATACTGCTCATGTTGACATGCGGGTATTTTTCCACATTCCTTTCGCTTTTGTTCAAATTGGAAAAGTTTGCTACCTCATCAAGAGGCACATTCAGGGGAAGGTTAGGGGTGGATTTTGCAGTGGTTTCATTGATGTGAGGGGGAGAGGGAGAGTACTTGGCAAATGCCGATGTTGGTGAACAACCTATCGAAACTGGTGGTCGTTTCAAATCTGCCTCCATAGAATTCTTGATGACTAGATCTTTGATTGGTCCTATCAGTTCCTCATCCGACAGAGTATCAATAAAATTTTCTAATTTAAATTCATCGATTCCTGGATCGGTAGATTTATTTCTGGCTAAGCTTGCAGCAGAAAGACTATTGTTCAGAGTATTTTTTTCATCAACAAAGTTTTTCACTTTGGGAATGTCAACTTTTGCTGAGATGTTGGGTATGATATTGTTCATGAGTTTGTCATTTAAAATTTCAGATTTTGATTCGCGCTTAATAGGAATGGGATTGATGAGAGGAGAGGGTAAATCTTTAAGGACAGGATATTCTTTATCGAAATCAAGATCCAAAAGCTCTTTCATTTGTTGCTGGGCTGAGGTGTATGGATCATAATTGGAGGCATCACTGAAATTTATCAAACAAAATGATCATTTGATATACCTTAGGATAAAACTCCGTCACATAAATTGGCAGTCGTTTACTTACTGTTTGAAAGCAACTACAATGCTTCCGTCCAATAGCTATCGAAGACTGACCAACAGCGTCAACAAGGCTGCATTGCCATTGTGCTCAGATACCTAAAACCTATACCATTCTCTGAGCGGATATTACTAAAATTATCTACTGGGCGTAACAATCAAAAGTGGACAACTGCCAACTTATCTGACATGAGTTCTAAAAGAATTTAAGTAGAGAATAATACAAAAATTCCACAGTTCTCACAAAGTTGATTTTAACATGAACAAGTTTCAGAACGTAGAAATGTTGTAAAGAATTCTATAAAACACAGAATATTTCGTAAAACCTTTTCATGGTCAGAAAGAGTGCCATAGGTAGGTAGGCATACAAATTTCTGAGAAAACCATAGTAAAGCCTTTCTAAGGTTCATTCACATCGTTTCTAACTTCTGTTGGTATATTTTGAGTATCTAAAAGTAGTTTGGGAAAGTTCTCTTCGAATCCTTCCAAAAAACTTTTGAAACTTTTTTGCTCTAAAATTCCTGAGAATTCAAGGACCTTGTTTCTTAAAAAAAGTAGTTCTGGAGTCAGCAGTTCAAGCAGATTGCAATTGATGCATTCCGTTCAGGACACAATATTCACCTAAATAATAATGATGTGGGGAAAAAAATGATTACCTCTTTGCAATTTGCAGGGTAGTGACAGTATTGTTTTGCTTTGGTAGACTTTTGGCAGGAGTTTTTGATACATTTGTTGATGGCAGATCCAACTTTTTCACTGACTGTGAACTGAGACGGCTGCAAAAATTCATAGAAATTTTTTTAACAACTGTTTTAACAACACACAAGAAGCATTTATATTACACTTGAAAATAGTAGAGGGTTTCTGACACTTGTATTCGGCTGAATTTGACCTTGATGATTATTTTAAAGGAGAATTCTTTTTCAAGAAGGATGCAAAGACTTTCAATGGAATCTCGTAACCATGAAGCTTTATTACTGGAAGCTTTAATTTAAAATCACTGTTGACATCGTCAACCAACAAAAATAAAAATGGAATTTCAGCCTCAGGAGGAACAACAGACAAAAATTTGACTCGCAATCTTCAACATGTCTCGTTAAAACAATGCTTATTATGATATTTTTTCCTGAAAATCAGTCATAAGTATGAGAGAGGGCACAGAAGTTAGGTGTTCCTAGGTGCTCAAGTTAGGTGTTCCTAGGTGCTCAAGTTAGGTAACACCAGGCACTTAAATTAATACCCAAAATACAAAAAATTAATGAAGCCAAGAGGTTGTTGCTTTCAAAATATTTACTGGGTTGGACTAAAATTTGAGGTGAAGAAACTACAAGAATACAAAATGCCAGTGGAATGATCTTGAGAGAGAATGCAACACCAGAAGATAGGATTTTTAAGTATATAGATAAATTAACAACGATGTTATATGTTAAATTTATCTGCATTTAAGAGAAAGGGGGGGGGGGTGCAAATTTACTTGTGTCTAATTTAGATGCAAACTGAATTATAGGGATCACTGGCACTGACGAACAGAAAGCAGCCTCCTTGACTACTTGGAAGGAATGTGAGGTCTAAAAATTCGGATACAAACCATATGCTCATTCAAGTGGTTTCTATTCAACTCACAGGAGTCATGGAGGCATAGCCAAGGCTATAATTAGCAGCGAAAAGGGGAAGTTCCAATCCATTTCTACATCATTTCAATTGGACTACATTTTGCAAGAAGGAACTACTTTTTCTAACTCATTAATAAGAGAACCTCCCTGCATAGGAAAACTGGGCACATATGTCCTTCCTAAAACAAACCAGTTATAGTAGTTCCTCACTGCAAAATGTTGTCACATAATTTGATTTCATTAACAGGAACATATTTGCCACCAGATACACACTTCAGAAGTGAAGTCATATCCGACTACATAAAACCCTGTCTACATTTCGTCGTTCCTCTGACGTAAGGGCGTACCTCAATTTCCTCGTGAACCCTGTTTTACATATACATACAAGCAATCTATGGCTCATGCGGAAATCGAGATACGCTCTTACGTCAGAGGAGCGACAATTTATGAAAAACACCATCTCATGGGGTGACATTTGTTTTAAATGAAACTTATGCACTAACTTAGGGGAATTATCTGGAGACTTGGTTTAATGTGTAATGAGAGGGTTGTTATTCTATCTGTCCAGTAGGAGTATCTGATTTCTCTAATCTCGATGGTATGTTTTACGACTGAACTAATGGCTCTCACCATCTATACTATAAGCTCTCAAGCCTCCTAATTTTGCGAAACTGGTAACGCTTAGTTCCAGCGTTCTACCGGGCCGATTTTTATGATTTTTGCGGCTATCGACGGGCAATTGTCTCTAGATAAGCCAACTCTTTTCAGATTTTCAAAATATGGCCTAGGTTTTTTTATATTAAGTGGTAAAGTTGCGAATTCTCCCATTTAAACAATGTAAATTTATATTTTTTGTCATAGTTCGTTTGAGCGTTCTACCGGGCCGATTTCTAAGTTCTTTGCGGTAATCGACGGGTAATTGGCCCTAGATGAGCCCGCTCTATTCAGATTTTGGAAAAAGGACCCAAGTTTTTTACAATCACGTTATAAAAGTGAGAGAGTTTACAGAATGCTCCGGTACTGCTACCGCTATGCGCGGGAGGATGCGCAGTGGTCGAGGAGGTTGCGCAGTAGCTGTGTAGCTGCGCATCAACTCTACACTTATCTACACAAGATTCGCGCCGGAGTCCTCACGTCAAGAGGTGGCCGAGTCGTCCAACATGTCGAATGCTTCCACCTTGAACTAAGTGTGGGTTCGATCCCCGATTCAGAAGTTTCTAATTTTTATAATGACTATCATTGTTCATTGTTTTACTGCAATATTTCATCAAGCAGTCATTCCAAAACGCGTCCTTTTAATTTTAAAGTAATTTTAAGTAAAGTTTAAAATTAAAGTATACCTCATATCGTAATTGTTTAGGGGAAAAATAAAACTAACACTGATAGGAGGGTAAAAATAGGGCCGCGAAGCGGCCCATTGATGGCGCGGAGCGCCTTCAGGGGGTTGGGCCGCGTAGCGGCCAGGGGGCGTAGCCCCCTAGTTTAATCTATCATGCTGCCACAATCAAATGATTAAAAAAGATAAGTGGCTTTTCTGATTCAGTTCTAAAGAAGAGTACCACAACATGTGTGTACAACAAAGAGTTAGATTGGCTAAGAGTCGTCTCCTATTTGCACACAGTCCTCTGCTATTACTTATCCCCCAAAAAACCAATGAGAGTCCTTGGTTCGTTTTTTTTTTTCTTTTTTCTTATTTAATTTTCAGTAACATTCAAAAGATCAATGTACTGCTTGATACACCAGTCAAAGAGGATAAGAGGAGTTGAGGAGGCTCGATATGAGGGATGAGACTTACGTCGAGGTAGATGATCTTTTAATTGGCGGCTGGACTGGTATATTAACTACAGGTCTGTTGTTTGTTAAACTGGGTTTCTCCAAGCTTTTGATTTTTACAACAGGAGCTGTAACATAAAAAGAAGTTTTGAGTCCACATCCATTGTTACTTCTTCTGAGAATGTCTCATATTCAAGAGAGGTAGCAAGTTCTAATTTACACTGAGGTTTCTGGGGTTGAATACATCCAGCAAAGTACCAAAGGCAGCACTTCAAAGTTTGAAACCATGTGATGATGGCGTCCAAGCTATTATCGGTAATACGCTATCAGAGTATTTTTATTATTAATTTTGCTACCTGTACTTGCAGGCGCTATTACTATATTATTAATGGATCGTAATTATAATAGTGTAATAGATCTTTTTAGTCTTTTTATGATCCTTCGGGAGGAGGCAATCCTATCTTGTACCGGCATGTAACAAGATTCCATTGGCTGCATTTACTAATAGGTACTTTATTTACCAGTGGCATGGCAAATCACGAAATAAAAAAAACAGAATTTTTTTGGCCGAAGAAATTAAACAATTTTGTGAGAGAAATTTGCTTCAAGTTAGTTACAAGATTTCAAGATCTCCATGTGAGAATTTCCCATTATATTCCAAAGCTGTCCTTAAATATGCTTAAACTCTCTGAATCTTGGGAAACAACTTAGATTCTTTTAAAGCTACCTGATCATTCTACATCAAGGTGCTGGCAAGGGAAAACATTTCTTATTTTCTCAAAGGTACCCCTATGATCAATTGCACAGCTTACATTAGTTAAACTTAGAGTAAAATTTTTCATCTAAATTTTCATAGAAATAGGAGAGAAAAGTATATCTTACATTGAGGCTTGGTAGTTGCCGACCCCTTGTTGTTCGCGGTGGCAGATGTTTCTTTATTCATTGCTACGATCGGTGAAGATTCCTTCTTGATCAATATGTCTGCTGACTCTGATTTCTTTTCCTGCGATTGCTTGTGCCTATGAGGAGAATATTTTTCTCTGGTACGAGCTCGGAGAGACTGCCGCAGCCTTGGAGCCTGATACTGCAATAAATATAGATTAATATATGAACAGTAGAAGTTATTGATGGTTCTCTGAAAGCGCAAAATCTATTCATAAGAAAGAGTGATGTAATCTGACAGGAGTTCCCCATATAGGGTGACCCAGTCAGTTGCGTGAATCCAAAGACTCTACGGCCCTGCTTGGTGTTAGACCACTGCACTAAGCAGACAACTTTAATTAGCGAGTAGACAAAAAACTGTAAGTATTTGTGCTAACAGCTCCTTTCTTCAAGAGGGGTAAATTTTCAGAGAGAGGGAAACTGGAGGCAAAAACAGAAGATCTCTCATCTAATAACTTGGATGAGCTGGGGTATTTCACACCAGAATTGACCAAATCAGACGTGGTTTCATCAGCCCTAATAGTCCACAGAATAAGAATGGGAAAATTAGTTGACGAATACAACGCTGAATAAATAAGATACAGTATTCTTACCTTTGTCCTCGCTTCCAAACGTTCTTTAGCAACAGAGCTGGCAGTTGACTTTGGGAGAATCCGAGTAATCTTGTCTTTACACCATTCGACATGCCTGTCAAAAGCCTTGATACCGAACGATCTCTCGCAATGAGGACATAGTTCTTGGTCTGTCAGTCTACGCATCCGCCCCTTCAAGTTCTCGATATGCCCTCCTTCTGAAGGGATTTGTCTTGCAGCTTGAATCGTTTCCATCAGCTGCAAGTGCTTGTCCTTCCACGTTGTGTCAGCTTTTCTAATGGGAGATTTGTCAACTTTGACAGACTTTGACAGCATTGGTAGAAATTCTGCAAGTTCCGTTCCTTGTAATCGTTGCTTGGATGAATCAAATTTCTTCCTCTTCCTCATAAGAGTTTTTTCACAGACTTTTGAATGCTTCGCCAAACTCTCAGGTTTGAAAGTGCGATTGCAGATTGTGCATGGCAACAATATGGGAGGAGTAGAACTTTCATTAATTGTTGACATTGTATGGATCCTAAAGAGACAGAAGGTCAGCAAAAGAATCTACCTGAGTAATCACAGTCACAGATTAAGTGAGGCACAATGGACTGATTTGGGACTGATAAGACTTGATCAAGTGAATTATTACACTGCTTGATCTGTTGATCACACCAAAGAAAAGTTAGAGGTCCAAACGAGCATTAGAAAACTAGTTATGAAAAGGCACAAAATAACAGAGATTTAATTAAACAAAACAGGTAGCCACGATTAGCAGGAAAAGTGGGAACATTATCACGAATAGCAAACCAGTATAATAACCCATTCTCACCCACGAGTTTCTCTGTACACCTGTCTCGGAATGCAAAATTCTGCTGATAACTCAACCCAATTGACAGGGACAAGCTTCATGATAACACAGATACGCGATGAAATTGGCTATTTGAATAAGAGAAAAGAAAAGTTATGTACGTTTATTGCACTCACGATCCGCTTTCACAGAGCAATATGCTGTACGGGCAAGGCACACAGTCTCCATTTTCAGACAGTCGATTTCAGTTCTTGTTTGCTCTATCTCTTTTCTTCACGATTGCGTTCAATCTTTTTTTCTCTTTTCAACAAGTCGAGCTTGAGCTCTCGTTAAGTTCATCCTACAGTTGCCGAACTGTGCAAATAAAGTAGTCATTAAACTTTCCTCTTAAACATAGGCATTTCGTATACACCGAAACTCTTTTAGTTGCATAACTACAAGGCACTTAAAGGACAAAAGAGGCCACATGTCATATATTTACCTCGCATCTCGCTTGCCCCTCTCCTCCTACCCTCTGTCTGTGTCTGTCTGTAAACATAACCTCAGCAGTTTACACTTTACCGCACTACTGCAGTGACTTTTTCTTGTTATCAAAGAATTTCTGTGTGGAAAAATCTTTTTCTTACTTACCTACTTGGTGTTGCACACTACTTAAGGAACACTTTAACTCGCGGATTGTGCTACCAAGCTCCATCAAATTTCAATAACTCATGGATTTTTGAATTAACTGCGTCAACCTTCAGCATGAATCTCTTTCAGTTAAGTGCTAAAATTTTTACGAACAGTTTCACCAATGCAGGAAGGAACTCCCTTAGATCAGTTTATTCTAGTTCCATAGGTCTAGACAAACTGTACCCAAACAGTTCTTTAAAACTCACCACGCCCACGCAGAAAGACTTACCGGACGACCCTATCAAGAAGTTCAATGGTTACATCCCAGTTGAGCAACTATCCATCACCTACAGTCGCAGCCCTGGGCCTGGCGGTCAAAGTGTGAACACATCTGATACAAAAGTAGATTTAAGATTTCATTTAGCCTCAGCCAAATGGCTGCATGAAGATGTTCGAAATGCGCTTCTCAGTCACAAATCCATCAAGTTGACAAAGGAAGGTTTCCTAGTGATACGGTCTGATAAGACTCGTTCTCAACACTTAAATTTAACTGATGCCATGGACAAATTAAGGACCTTGTTATTGAATGCTCTACAACCCCCTAAAGTAATGTCTCCTGAGTCGCTAGAGAAGCAGCGTAGAGATCGTGAGAAAGCAAGCAGGCAACGACTAATTGAGAAGAGAATGAAATCCCTTACCAAAATGGGAAGGAACGATCCCATGATGTAAATTTTCCTTAGATTAACTCTTTTCAGTATATCTTGGATTGTTTTTATCCATATGTATTTTGATGGCACTATGTAATAAAGAATAATTTGTTTTATTTTAACACTTTTTTTTAGTTTTCTTGTACCCTCTAAGTACAGATACTTATATTGAGAGGGGAAGCTCAGTCAGCTGAGCATAGGAATTTACGTAGTTTCCCACCTAGATTCTGATAAGGATCTGGCCAAAAGTGACTACTTACAAGTACCAATGGTGAAACTACCAGACCACGTATCTCGGTTTGCGGCAATCTAGACTTCCTGTCATACTTTCTTTTTACAAGGAAAGTCACTTATCGTCAATTTTTGAAAACTGCCATAATTTTTCTTCTTGCAAAGAAAACTCCGCGAAAACTTCAAAAAATGAAATTGATTGGTTCTCTATCAAAAAAATAAAATGGGAGCAGAGATTTTTAAACACCGCAAACGAGATACGTGGTCTGGTAGTTTCATCATCTATACATTAATAGAAAAAGTAAGGAATTTTAGAGGTAGGAACTGAGAGCTGGAAAAAAAGAAACTGAATGGATTTGTAGTAGATCTGCTTCATTTAATTATGCTCATAAAAAAAAAGATTGAAGTCAAAATTTAACAGAGCAAAATAAAAGTGTATGGTGTCTAGAAATGGTAATGAGAGGAAATTGATAATGTACATATTATTTGTATCAGTTAGTCCTCGTGGTTAATCATAATACCTAATATTCACAGAATTATGAAAATTTTCATGATAGTGAAAGCAATCACCAACAGGAATGATAGGAAAATCATGACAGATCACTCCCAGGCGAAAGTCAAAAATTACTCAGGAAGTAGATGGATTTTAAAAATGAAAAAAAATTATACTATGAAAAAAATCTAATTCTTAGAGCTTTGATGAATTTTCACAAGGAACAACTAATTATTATCAAAAATTCTTGTTGATTACAAATTTGAATTACTGCTGAGCCTACTTTTAAGAAGTTATCGTACTTTATCGTTTATCCATTTTGGATCCGTTTATTTTTTACATTTTTCTTTTTGCCTGATTCCTCAATAAAAAAAAATCAATTTAATCGGGTCTTACAAAAAAACTTGATCCGCTCAAGCAACTTTCTGTCCGTCAAAAAAAATCCGTCTCAGACAAAAAGTTTTACATTTTTCCTTGTGGTAATGTCTGAATTTAGGAAAAAATGTCAACTTCAACTTCATTTTGACTTGATTGTTGCTTGGCTCAAAAAGCAATAATTCACATTTCAGGTTGAACATAGATATAGGATTGAAGCTCCAAGGTAACTAATTAATACTTCCATGGAAACCTCAATAATATTGAGAGGAAGCAATACGCATCACTCTCCTCAGACAGAAAATGAATTTTTTGTAATGCCAGAATCACTTCAACTAATGCCACCTATTAATCTGGAAGAGTTATCCAAAAGTCCAGCACCACCCCCATAATCCCTGGTGTTTCTTCCCCTTTTCAGAGTTATAGCACTTAAAGTTTGGATCGTCACAAAAGTAGCTTCCTTTCATATACATAGGAGCATTTACAAAATTTCAAGCCTCTATCTTTATCGTTCAAAAGTTACATGGGTGATGGCTGGTGCGGTGGTAATGCATGACTTATGGACCACCCTGCAGAAGTTGATAAAATTGTTAAATTTTAATTCAAAATAATCAAAGTACAGACAAAGGGTAGGAAGGCCTGACTTTTCTCTGTATATTTAAGAAAATTTAGAGTCGTTTGCATTTCCTGAAGCCGGGGATGTTGCACAATACTCACTATTTAATGCTATTTTTCTTTTCACAGTCTTGCTGCACACACTGCCTCAAATACTGAAGGAGTGCCTTTGCTTGACCTCAAAAATTTCTCTTTTTCTTATCTTGATGCCAGTGCAGTGTATCCTTGATGAAATATTTTTTTTTTTCAACTTATGGGATTAAGGAAAAAATATCTTCACAGAAACGTCGTCTCTCCTATGATATATGCGAAAAACGCTATTGTGGCAGAAAACTATAAATTAAATGAATATATGAAGGGCTGAGTGAAGCAGAAAGATTCACATTAGAACTTACGAGAGAATCAGTCATCTATCATTATGACATTGGAAAATTAAACACAAATAAAAGGTACATCAGTCACCAGTAATATATAAATATACATTTTTTTAAAGCTGCTCAGTCACAAATATGCAGTCCGAAAGTTTTAACAGAAAAAAATAACATAGGTACATAGAATACAATTGGTAGGTAAAGACAAATGATTTCTTGATGAATTCAAAATGAAAAAACTGATAACAACAATTTTTTTTAAAAAACATATGGGTCTGATACAAAAACACAACAAATTAAAGATTCCTAATACATTTAAAATAACATTCTAGGAGGAACAACGAATAATCCTCACAGAAAACGTTATAATAATCATATCCTTGAAATATGAAACAAGATTTCGTTAAAATAATACCTTAAAGGATCAATTAAGAACTAAACAAAAAAGTGGGGGTTTTTTCAGCACTTAAAACCAGGTAATAACCTTTTGATGATTTAAAACTGAGAAATCTTAACAATTTTTAATAATATTTTGGTAGTCTCCATCAACTACTTTTTTTTATTTTTGAGACTAAAGACTAAAATTTTAGGCAAACAATCTTTAATTAAAAAATGATGAGGTAATAGTTTTCCCACGTGAACAGAATAAAATACTTCCTTGGAGAGTTCTAGGATTTAAAAACTTCATATTGCACCATTAGGTAAAGTGGATTGCATTTTGCAAAAAGGAACCAAGAGCGTTCCAATGTTGCTAAGACTGAGCAAATTTTTTCTCCATGCAAATATAGACTGGTCATCGAAAGAAAGTTTACCTTTATTCCCGATATACTATAAATTCAATACGAAAATTACCTTGGTAAATTTAATTTGTGGCGAGATTTCAGTAATTTTACTGCAACGAATGTAAGTTGCACAATCCTAGCAACATTGGAATGCTCCTGGTTCCTTTTGGCAAAATGTAGTCCAAGTATCAAACAGATTTTACATGTTTTGCTACTGGGCTCTCTCTGAGAACTAAATTACATGCGCCAAGGATGGTTCCCATTCTCTAAAACTTTTCCGCCAAAATTAGTTGTTTTTGTCTCCTGGATATATTTTTTTTTTTTTTCGAGTAGGGAATGTTTTGAAACAAATTATTCAACAAAATGATGCTCTTGTAAAAAAATAAAGAACAAAGTGAAATATGTTATAAATTTATCCCGAATAATTTTCCGTATCAATAGTATGAAAAAAGTGGATGCGTGGGTCGGAACTGCTCCTTAATTTCTACGAAAAAGTGCACACCAGAAAACTCAAATGACGATGATGTGAAGGGGAAAATCACTTCATTTTTTTTAGGACAATTTCTGTTGCTGAGAACACTATCTAATCAATTTTACACTGCCACAACGAATTATGGTGACTTTAAAAGATTGAAAATAAGGGAACGATTTTAGACTTGAAATCAGAGTACAACTGCTCGAAGAAAAAATGAAAGTTTACAACTTCAATCATATCAAGTTCAATCTTTAACAACAGTAGGCCTTTCGGTCATTTAAAAAATTTTGACTGACACCACACATTTATCTAAAGAGAGATTATTTTGAGATACTTGAGTTTACTCACTAAGTATTCTCTAGAGAAGTTATGGGTCATTTTTTTAAAGTATGTCACAAATATGAATTTCTTACTAATCAGGGTTGCTAACAAAAAAGGATGACAAATTTAAGTCCATTCCGTAATTTTACAAAGATACTTTCAAGTGATACTTTCTTTTACCACATCCAAACAAAAAATTTGAGATGAACATTTTGGTGACAGAATTCTGTTCAATACAATTGAATTTATTTCTTTAATGCTCGATCCCTACAAGTCCCTGTTTTAAGGTTCCTGCGGTCACCAAGCAACCATAATATTAGCAGATAAAAAAAACATAAAGCGAAACTAACAGCGTGCGCATAGATTACCTTGAACCCATGGAAAAATTTCAAAAGCTTGCTAGAAATTTTTAGCAGACTGCTGTAACATACAAACCCACACAGATATCTGCATAGTTACAATAGGACATTTGAAAACTGATACAGCAAAGTTTCATTTTGACATTTTCAGAGATCAAAAACAATTCTTCTTCACATGGAAAACACCAAGACCATCCTATGAATACGAACTCAAAAGAATATGAAAATAAAAAAAACGGAACTCAAAAAATATTTTATATTCGTTACTTTTTTTAAGTCCCAGTTTTTTTCTGCTTCAGTAGTCAATTTCTGACCAAACAAGCTTAGCTTAGTCTCAATTACTGAAGTAAGTATGTGCGTCTTCCAAAAAAAGAAAGCAACATAAGATTGCTAACTTCCTTTGTTTTAAAGCAATTGCCCAAGCCCTATAATTCAACATCTTCCAGAGATAGAATGGAACTGGTAAAAATTTGTCTCTTCTCATATTTACTTGTTTTAATATGGGCGCATGGCAACGTTTTTTTTTTTTTTTTTTTTTTTAATCAAATTTCAATGTGATGAAGTGAAAAAAGTTGGCAATATTGCAGCAAATGATGTCTGTTTTTAAAAAAAAACAAAAAAAACAGAAATTTCAAATTTCGGAGGGTTTCAATAGATTTACATGAGTATTTGTTCATACTGGAAGCTACTGCTTCTTGAAAATTAAAAGATGGTTAGAACTCGCGTCAGATAATAAGTTGGCAGTTGTTTACTTCTGACTGTCGCACACAGTAGATCAACTTGGCAATACCTCCTCTGAGGAGAAAATTGGTTTTCGGTACCACTGTTGTCACACTTGGTCAATCCTCAATCACTATTGGATGGCGGCAGCGCAGTCACTTGAAATGGAAGGTAAGTAACTGACAATTTATCGAAAGTGAGTTCTAAGAAAGCTCTTTACTCCACCAAAGTGGCAGGGCCGCAGGAAGGTGGGCTTTGCAGGAGCAAAAGGAGCAGGGTATTCAGGATCTCTCGTACAGCATTAAAAAGTTAGTTTCATAAATTTTAGTGCCCAAATTTTTTCCCCAAAACTGCACAGGGGAGGGAGGAGCGGCACTAAAGCACATATTGAACGTCATAAGCAGACGTAATCTAATGTGAAGAATGCAGTACCTCCAAAATGTGGTGCTTTAAAGAATGCATACTTTTTTGAATAGATATAATTTCTACCTGGTGCCGTCAAATTTTAATACTTAGTGGAAAAGGGAAAGCCAAGCAGATAACTCAAAAATGCCATTCTGGAAGAAAGCTTGAAATGCATACTTTAAAAAGTATTTGCAATAAATTGCAACTGAGTAAGTTTGTGGCGACTGAATTCACTCCAGCGCGTACATATAACTTTGATCAAAGCACAAGGAAATTTATCAAAAATTTAAATCAATCGAAATCAACGGAGGAGAAACTTCTCAACAAGAAACTTGTTGACAACTTTCTTTTTAGATTTTGATTTTGGTTCTAAGTAAATATCTTCCTCATCATCAGTCACAGTCATATTACGTAAATGCGTCTGCTCATGCTGCAAACAAACGACATTCCGTGTGAACGGTTTGTCACAATAGGAACACTGGTAGATAGATTCTTTTTCTGGTTCATCGCTCTTGCTGCATGAAAAAAAGAAAAAGTGAACGAGGATTACTATTACATGACCGTGAGTCCATTCTTCAAAAGAAGCAGTAAATATTAAAATTAGATTCAATTGATTTTAATGATTAAAATTCTTCAACACACACACACAAACAAAACAGGACACACTTTCCAGAATATGGTAGCGATAAAAAAAAGAAAAATCACTTGTCTCGGTTGGATACATTCCAAATTTCTGCTTTCTTCAACTTCTTGCTTGTTTCAACTCTAGAAACATGACAGAAAATCAACGGACTCCACATAAAATAAAAAAATTCAGAACATCCTATGCACCTTAAAAAGCAAAAATTCCAGTGTTTTCAAGAGCTATTTCCGCAAAATTCCCAGGTATAACAGCACGCACAGAGAGGGTTATCATTCAGTGCATTTAAATGGAAATGAAACATGGCATTTCCACAAATTTATTTAAACAATACATTATACCTATATTATTTTGTCGACTGTGCTCCAACAATGGAATGAGCACCAGACAGGGCAGCATTTTCACAGCAGTTAAGCAGTTTCAGCCATACTTTGCATCCAAGTGGATTACAGATAACTCAGAATATTCGTTCAATTATTTTGGGGTTAAATAGGTTCTATCTTCCCCTACAGAAACGTAAAGAAAATTCCTCAGAGTATAAGCATTTCCAAGAACAAGAAAAGCTAAATAAAAAGCAAGTGCGTTCCACACTGCACAAACTGTGTTCTTTGGTCAGAATCAAAAGGCCAAAAAAAGGAAATTCTTGGCCTAAAACTGCATATTAACAAAGTTTGAAGAAAATATCATGATCAAAAGATTAAGAAGCGAACATAGGCGTATTCATATCCTTCTAAGTAGGGGGAAAATGCGTACTCTCTCATCAATAACTAGTGTTGCTTGGGATGTTTTGAATTTCCACCATTTACTTATTACAACAGATAGTTTACTTTTTCTTATTAAAAATAACTAAAAATCTTATGAGATCGAGGAAAAATATTAGTTGGTTTTTACTTTTTTTCCAAAAAAAAAAAAAATAATGAAATACAATAGGCTTTTGTTTGGGCAGGCTTGAGCGGAAAGGATAGATTTGGCAAAAAAGCGTGATCAAAATGCAAGCCTGGTTGCAAATACCTAGTGGACATCTCATTACACTTGAAGTAGAGAGTGCGGCAGGGAGGATGCTTATATACTTCAATGATTTAAAATCAACAAGATCCTTGTTCAAATTTATCGATATTTCATCATTTTGATAGTGTAAGTTTTTTAAAGGCTTTTTAGATTTTTCAAATACTTACCCGGAAAGAGACCAGGCTGAATTGATAAAAAAAATTGAAGAGTCCACTGTAAGAGCAGAAATTTGAAACAAGGCAATCAAGACATTTTTTCCCTCTACAGTAGAAACCTTTGTTAACTTTTTGACGTAAGTGCTATTTATCTTAGAGTCTGGTTGCATTTTCAAAGTTAAGACTTTTCACGCTTTAATTAATGAGCGGTTTAATTAATTTAGGTATAGTTTATAGTTAAGCATCATAGTATAATGAAAAACAATAGTTATTGCGTCAAAAGTATTCATTTTTATTTTCTCTCTCTTTTGTTTCCTTTTTTAAAAAAAGCAATGAGATGGAGCTAAAAAAGAAAACCCATTTCAAACGCTGATTTTTCCGAACAATATACAAAATGAACAAGAAAAAGTTTTGGGGGAAAAAAAAATAATAGATGAAAAGGATGGACAGTTGCATGTGAATTCAAATTATATAATTGAATTCACAAAGATTAGTGGGTATACGTGGAAGTGTAAAAAAATTAAAGAACTTTTTTAATTATTTTAACGGGTGTCTGAAATAATTTATTTACCACAAGTCATACCCCAAAGAAAGAGAGGGTCTCAAAAATTTCTTCTTGCAGTATCCTCATGGAGCAGTAGCTGACAACACTGGTAAATTAAAATTCTTGACTTGTTCTATTTTCCTAAAGTTATTCAAGAATTTTTCTACTACCTATAAAAATTAGCAAAATAGATTTAGAAAGGATAATCTCGCTAGATGTTTCTGTCCTACATTCATTCATCTCTGCTCGCTGGATATCAATGACAATTAATCTTTGAAAGGATAAACTCAAGACCTAACACTTAACAAAATTTTATTCATGTCTTCTCTCACTGAAGATCAAGAATACTTAGTTCCTCTCTCTCAAAAAAAAAAGACTAAAAATGAATTAACATTGAGGGGTTTTTTTTTCCAAAATTAATTTGTGTCTTTTTTTAAGGAGCATTTCTTGAAGAATTTTTTCTCTCATACAGAATAATTTTAAATTGGTTGATTCGTATAAGTAAATTAGAATGCTAAAACTTTAAATGCTTATCAAAAACAAGTTGTTTCTCTTACAAAATAGGTTTAAGATGAAAGAATTCTGTATTTTATCTTTTCCCGTCGAATTTTACTACGCTTTCTTTCACTGGATTTTAAAAATAGATCGTCTTCCTAACGAAATGGCTTTAAAATGAGTGAACTTGTCTTTCATTCTTACTTATAAAAAAATTGTACGTATTCATTTTTTACTCAAGAGAAGAGAAAAAGGATAGTACAGCTTAAAAGTATAAAACAAAACTTAATAAAACAAAAATTAAAACATTAAAATTGTGAAAAAACAAATTTTAGATTCATCCCTACCTGGCATCAGAAGGCTCGCCGCCGCTTGATTCTGAGGAGGATGAATTTCCACCTTGCTCATCCTCACTAACTTGCTCTGCACTGAGACATTTTGTATGGCCACTTGACGCCTTGGCTGTCATGAAAATGGCTTCACATTTTTTGCACGTGTATATCATTCCCTGGCTGGGAATTTTGGTAAGAATGAAGTATTTCTCTAAGTCTTCCTCAGGAATTGAGGTTAATTTTTTTGCTGGCTTAGAGGTGTCTTCATCACTGCTGGAATCGATTTTATTGACTTTCTTCTTTCTTTGAATTGCATCCGTCAGCCTTCTGCGGTTCCGTTTCCTTCGAGAGGGAACTTCGAATGGGCTTAGATACTTCTTCTTTTTTTTGGTTGGGGGAGATGAGTTGGCTGATCTGGGAACATGCAATGAGTTAAAAGGTTACCAATCAAGGAAACTAAAGTTTATTGAAGGAAGGTTCACAATTAAAAATTTCTCTTTGTTTGCATAACTGTGTAGTCATAAAACCAATCAAGTTTAGTAAACTCAAAAACTTAAATGTCCAGTTTTCTTCCTCTGTCAATATGCACTTGAGGTAAGTAAACTTGAAAACTTCAATTTTCTATCTTTTCCTTCTGTTTGATTGCACTTTGAGAAAGTATTCGTCCTAATATGAGAAATCCCAATACTTCAGAGAGAATTATTTTTTCTTTAAAATCAAATTTCCGTACACCTCTGTAATTCCTGACCATTTTACGACCATTCATACTGTCACTAATGATTTATATGACCTCTTTCCAGTGAAGATTGTTGCCATTTATGCAGAGGACAGCGTCACCAGACATGTTTTTCAAACATCGATTTCTTTGATAATACTAAATGCAAGTTTTTAGGAACCAAGCAACCATTATCACTTCTAATCTACCACATTAAAAGACTGAAACATGATTTTGAAACATACACAATTGCACGATCATTCTAGGGTATTTTACTTACAATTTCTTTTCATCCGTGGTGGAGCTTCCTTCACTTTCGTGGCCTTTTTCTGCAGCTTCAGGTAAGGTACTGTTTGTTACATTTGGGACTCGTTCTGAATCAGGTTTACTAATTTGACTTTTTTCTTCAAGCGTATGATTTTGAGATGAATTCATACTGCCTGGTTTCTTTGGGAAAGGTCGACTTCCCCGTCTGGGCCCAGGCGGTCTTGTAAGAGATGGAGTAGGGGTCTGTTCTTTCTGGTATTCAAGGCTCAAAGGTTCAGGGTCTAATTGCTGTGCTGCAAAATTTGAGCCACTGTCAACCCTACATCTTCCCAAAGAGTCATCGTTCGAATTTGAACATGTTAGTAAATTAAATGAAATTATTGCAGGAGGATTAATGGTAGGTGGTTCTGATAGTGCACTGCTATTCAATCCATTCTCATTACTTGCAAGAAGAGATAGATGATTTTTCCCGTCATCACTCACATTCAGCGTCTGTAATTTAAAAAAATTGTTTGAATTATTGAATTGAGAAAAAAAGGTTGGGGGGGAGAAGGAGATAACTATTTCTGGCGGCAACATTTCGAAATGATTTCTCACCAAAAGTTGATGAACATCAAAACTTCGAGCAAATTTTGCTGATAAATACTAATTTCATTCACATTCAGAGTGTTTAAGAAAATTGATCCATTTCAAACATGACCACATTTTAGGTGTCTCCCTCTTCAAAATATTTTTTTAAGACACCAAAATTATGGAGAAAACCTTTTCAAGGATGAATCTGGCTCTAAGAGCAATATGTACTTAATTAAAGGTTTTGTAACTGATTTTCCCTCAAAAGACAGGTAAAATATATATAAAGACATTGTGAATCAATATTTTTTTTCTGAAAAATCAAAAGAAACTACTGTCTAAATTGTCTTTCAATAGCTTCATGGCCATTCACTTACATCTGGTAATTTTTTTTTTCCTATCACAAACTAATTATCCCTTGTGCTATTAGTTTAATTGATTTCAAGCAAGATACTAAAAGAAGCGTAGAACTTATTTTTTTCTAACAATACCCATGATTCTGAATGAGTTGTTAGTTTCCAAAAAAAATACTTACATTACTAGAAAGGAATTTCTCTCTCAAAACTTTCTGAGTAAAGTGAGCGCTTTCCACAAAAACTTGAAAGTCATCAATTTTTATGACACAGCGATGACAGAGAACTTTCGGGAGTGGATCGTTGCTATAAATCTGCAAATAAATTTTAAATTTTAGATCAACCAAAGCAATTACAAAAAAAAAGAAAAAAAACTGGGTACTGTGAAACCAATGCATAAAATTAACCTATGCATAATGTTTATCTGTCAATATCTATATCTGTTCCCCCGATCCGATTACATTGTACTTACGCAGATCAGAGGGGGACTATGCAAAGGAGCAGCGCAAATGTAGGAAACATTCAGAAAGTAGTGAAACGGATAATCTGGGAAATTTGTCGCCAGCTCACGAAATTCCAAGGAACATCTTGTTATCAGACTGATCTATACCTATCGACCTTGGATTGTGCACTTCACGTTGATGTGACATTTATCCTATTTTATCTTTCTTCTGTAATAAGAGCGTTTCTGTGCCAATTTTTTCAGTAGATACAAATAAATAAAAAAGGCAGTTAGGGTGAGGTACAAAAGGCGATGCTTGGAGGATAAAAAAGCACCTTCTTAAAAAACACTGTGACCTGATATATACTCAGTACCTGGTGCTTTTTGTGATTGAAAGGTTTATGCCTCTCACCAATTTAGCCAGGAACAGCTGCTGCTTCCATAAATCTTTCGGTGCCCCACACAGGTGACTGAAGATGGAACAGGTAATAAGAAACTATTGCAGTCAGCTATTTGACAGAAATTCGAAAGATCATAACTTTTTGGTCGTTCATTTTTGAAACTTGATATTTCACAGTGATTTGTCTCTTTTGGTGATCTAACACCCATGAGATTGTCAAGTTGAGATTTAGCGGTCCATATGCTCTAGTTTTCCCTGCACACACCCCGGGCTACCGACCCATTCTTTCATCAGAGAAACATTTAGCGCAATCTAGATTGTGTTATATTTTTGTGCACTAGTTGCTACTTACCATGATGTTTAGTAAACCAGAAATTTTCTGAACATACTTTTCATACGTTTGGTCGAGGATTGATATGAAAACTCCACTACTCGAACCGCATAATCGACAAGTGTTTTGCTCGTTGTTGGGCGTCATGATCACAGTGCATTAAGTTGAATTTCGAGAGTTTCACCAAGTACAGACTACAGAATCCACGATCACAACAGTTTTAGGCAAAATTCTTGAGTTGTACAAGCAATAGTAAAGGTGTGGAGAACATGAAGTCCAGTGAGTAGTTTGGAGTAGATGGAATCAACCATGATGTGATCAACTTAATGGACCATTCTCAAAATTAGAGAAAAGAATGTCTTCAGTACTGATCGAAAAAATGTAAGTTTAATACACTAAAACACGATAAAAGAAGGGAAACAACGAACAGAACTACAGACACGCATGATGAAGGGCCGGGATGTAGTGTATAAGGGGAAATAAATAAGAAAACCTAACCTCATCTAAAACCATAACAAAAAGCGATAACTCGACTTTCGACTTCAGCTGATTCGAGATATGAGTCATTTTGGTTTTGATTTGACACTTGACAGATAACAGATTATAATTCGTGTTTTTCGCCGAAACTTTTGAAATTATTGGTGCTTTTTTCTAATTTATAATGTGGATACCTCTACTTTCAACGAAGTTTGATTCAGACACAGCCTTTGAGCGTTAGTCAGCCGATAAATTTCATCTCCTTTTTGTAACCTGTCACTTCTAAGGATCAGTTCTAGCTCCCCTCAAAAATGGAAGCGGTTCCAAGGCTTCCCATGATATACTTCGATCTAAATACAAGTCCAGAATCTGTAGACTTTGGCTCAAAATTGAAACAGGTAATCAGCGCTTCTAATTTCTATCTAGAGTACAGCCTGTTACATTTACTGTTACGTGTTGCTCGGCTAGCCCTCTGGGGCACACTCTGTATCGTCAACCATGATTCATAACTCATTTTACTGTCCTTGTTTCCACTCCCATAATTTCTTGTTTTGATCTTTCCAGTACATTCGAGATCACTATCATGAGAATCCAGAAACTTACATGAAAGAAATCTACAGTCTAGAATCATTGAGAGCTGCAGCTATTCGCCCTCAAAGGGATGTCGATGGATGCTCCACGCTGAAACAGTATTACTGCCAGTTACATTTCCTGCAGAGTCGCTTTCCTATGTCCAAGGATGGAAAAGCTGCTGTCAACTTCACATGGTATGTTCCAGTATTTTGAAGTACCATTTTCACACTGGTAATTTTAAATAAAAGGTTGAAAGGAGGAACAGGGCTGTTCGTATCTTCTGCCAACTGGAGACCTCTGCTGTCTCCAATGTTCTCTTCATTCATATGCAGACAATAACCATCACTTTTGTTTACTTGCAGGTGTATGAGGTCATTAGAAAGCCTCGATTAGGGTGCCAGGTTTCTTATTACATGACATGTTTGTTACTAGAACTCATATCAGATATGTTGGTAGTCATTTACTTTCTGTTTGTAAGTGACTACGTTACTATTGTCCACGAGATATATATGATGCCACTGTGCGCAGATATGTTAATCAGTCCACCCTATTCAACAGTTAAAACTAAACGACTGTCAACTTCTCTGATATGATCTCTATTCAGAAACATAAGTACAAGCTGTTCTAATAACCATATTAGGTTGTTGGCTGAGCACTCTTCTTATTTGTTACCATTCGATTTGAAAATCTTGAGTGTTTACATCCAAAGATGTAAAGACGGAGTGCTGAGAGCAAAAAATGAAGCCACCTCTCCTTTTGGTTAGAGGATTGGCAGCAAAAGGGGACAAGTTTTAAATTCAAACAAAGGACGGGAACAGAATAAAATAGTGTAACCAAAGTATTCCAGGTTGATTCTTGCTCAAATTTACTTACCCTTATACTTTTTTAACTTCAGACTATTTTTGGTCCTATTAATCTATCGACCTATTAATCTCATTTCAGGGGTAACGATCATCTTGAACTGCACTGAATGGTTTGCTCGAATCTATTCAGCCCCCATGACCAAAAGAAGTACCAACTTTATCTGAGATCCCTGCTTGTTACCGAGTCAAAGTAGATTTATTATAAAAAGTCTCTGTCCCAACTTTATTGATTCGTTCGTGTCAGGCATTTAAAACAAGTTTAGAACAAGAAATTCTGCTTGCCAAGCGTTCCTGTGCTCATTATCATACTCACATAAGCATAGAGCGCCAGGACGGCTTTTTTTCTTTCCCATGTCATTAGATACGAGTGCTCCATCTTTATGTATTTGTTTACTACGAAATGATTACCCACTTGTAATGTAGTCCTCCTTTAAAATGAGAAGGCAGAATTTGAGCTTTGTCCCTTCAGCTGTTTTGATACATATGAAGTAAAATTATTAATGAAATACTTTAAATTGTAGAGAAGAGTCGACCATTTTGTTCTAAATAGATGGCGCTTTATCCATTTGCTACCCTAGGCCTTGCTACCTTTCTGAATGTCTCTTGTTGCATCTGATGCGCGAGTTTAAATATTTTTTAACTATGTCACAGGAATGATCTTTACTCAAACTCACCAACAAGTTTACCAGATATACGATTTGAAATGGTGAATATACTCTACAACATAGGTGCCCTCCATTCTCAGCTTGGTGCTGCGGACAGTAGACTTACGGAGAATGGGTTGAAATTAGCATGTACACACTTTCAATGTGCTGCTTGGGCATTTCAGGTAGACGTTCATGTTTTCATATTTTAGTCATTTTGAAAGACTTTACTGCATCTTTGAACATAACTGGAGCTCTGTGATTTCAAGGTTGATGAGCTTAAATCAGTTTAAATCCATTATCAGAGGACAGGTCACAGAGGATTACAGGAGTTTGCAAAATTACTGGATGGCTTTGATACACAATATGGACTTTATAGATTCCAGTATAGATCTGGCTTTGCAACAAGAATCTTCTATAAATAATATATGAAATAATTACATATAAAATAGTGTCCTTATGCAACATTGCAATGGTACCCCTTTCTTAATTTTGAATTATTTGCACTGAAGTACCTTCTCTGAAATATGGTCTCTTTTAAGTCGTAGTAATGGTCAGTACTTCTTTCAAACTTGTATTGTTTTTTTTTTTTCTACAGCATGTTAAAGACTCCTACCCGCAAATGCCTGGCATCAATGTTGCGCCAAATGTCATGCAATTCAAGCATCAGATGTGTCTAGCTCAAGCTCAAGAGTGTATTCTCGAGAAAAGTATGGCTGACAATAGGAAGGCAGCTATCAATGGTAAGTCCTAGTTGCTGAAAAAAATATTATAGTGCTTTCAAAAATTAGAGCTGGAACTGTCATTTGTCTGCCAAGTCTGACAACACCAGCAATAGACCAGAACGAGAAAAGTAGAAAAACCATGGAAAGGCTGGGTACGAGGTCTGTTAGATTAGAAACCGGATTTTGGTGATAACTAGCCCAGTGTGCGTCCGAAATAGGTTTTCTTGGACTTTCCTGATAGCTGAAAATATACTTAAAAACGTTACGTTCACAGATTTTATTTATTTTGATCCGTGTCTATTCTATGCCATCTTGAATACGAGTATGTCAGGTGCGTTCTGCGATTATCATCATGCGATCACTGATAGAGCAAAGATTTAACATTAAATTTTGTTTTAAACTCGGAATACCTCATTCCAAAACTTTTGGGTTGCTAAGTAAAGATTACCAAGATCATTTTATGAGTTGTTCTCACTGTTTTAAGTGGGTTAAACAATTCAAAACTGGTCAGGAGTTCGTTGAAGATGAGGAGCATGGGAATCGACCATCAATGGCAACTGACATGTGTCCTGTGGAAGAAGTGCGGGCAAATGTGCTTGAAAATGGTCGTTCCGAGCTTGCTGAACAGTGTAATATTTCTGAAGGCTCTGCACCTACAATTTTGATAGATATGTAGACATGCATTGAGTTTCAGGTACACTTGCACCTTGATTGTTGTCCATTGAACAAAAATCCAACCAAATGTCAATTTCCCTTTCGCTGCTTGAACGTTCTAACAATGATCCTAAATTTGTGAACGTAGCGTTCTTAAGTATATTTCCAGCTATCAGGAAAGTTCAAGAAGACCTCATTCGGACGCATTGCTGGCTAGTTATGACCAAAATCTGGTTTCTAATTAAACAGACCTCATACTTATAATACCAAAGTTTGCGGTTTGTCAAAAATACCAAAATAACTGGATTTGTAAATTAATTTTTGAGTTATGTTATAAATTCGAAATGGGTTTGTCTGTCCCATGTCTCTATCTGGCTCTTTTGTTTTTTAGACGTTTACCTAAATGTTTGTATGTTTTACAGCGAAAGTGGCAGTTCAGATCGTTGACTATTACAACATGGCAATGAACATGATCACTACTCTCGAAGAAGAGGGGTCCACTCTTTATTCCATCGGTACTAAGCATCTCAAAGTAAGTGTTCAATAATTCATCTGTTAAAACAGGTAATTCTTAGGGTTATCTCATATCTAAAATTTAAGTGTAGCTCAGGGATGCAGAAAATCTAAGCCTTATTACTTTATCAATCTTTTTTTCTTACCAAATTCCAAAGTAATGATCTTTTTCTTACCCTTCATTTGCAAAATTGCTAAAATTTTGCAAAGAATGTGCATTTTTAATCGTGAGTTTGCCAAAAAATACTCGTTTTCTATCTCAACTCGGCTGGAAATAAGTAATATTTGCGCTTGCTTACGAGGCCGTCTTCTCTTTTTCTGGGAAGGTAATAGATTGGTGTAACAGTTCTTCTTGGAAAATCATTTTTCGATGCGTCCGAAAGCAAATGCAATGCAACAATCAGTTGAGACAGTTTCCTTGTGAATTCTCTAAATTTTCTCTTTTCTCTCCATTAGCGATGGCGGAGGTACGTTAAATTCAAAAGTGCCTACTATGCGTGTATATCTCTGCTGTACCAAGGGATGCAGTCTGAAGAGCAGCAGAAGATGGGTGAAAGAGTTGCTTACTATCAAGCAGCTTCCGACAGACTGCAGGAAGCTTTTAATCTTTCGAAAGATATTGAAAACCAAGAGGTAATTTCCATCTTATCAACATTTGTCATGATGTGTCAAAACAGAAGGCTTTATTTTATTTTATTACTTTTGTTCCTTTCATCTTTGTATTTTGATGAATATTAAATTTGAGGATGAACATCAAAGTGAGATAAATGAGAGAACAGAGTCAAGTATGATAGTATGAATGAATGTGTATTTTAAAACAGTCGGAAAAATAGTCTTTTACCTTCAGGTTGAGTCTTCTGTGTGTATGGAGCAGAGACAAGAGACCCTCCAAAAATATCTTGGCAATGGTGGAAGCTTTTACTTTCAGGACTTCAAAATTAAACCGTTGACCTACCTACTTGGTTGATTGTTAACAAGTTGGCAGTTTTGTTTTGCAAACAAACTGAAGTTTGGGAAACTTTTTAGCTCATAACGTCACCCGAAGCTCATTATCCACCAAGTAGGTAGGTTAACAGCCGGAAAAAGAGTGATGACTGTTGCTCCCTTATAATTGTCTATAAGGAGGTGTTAAATCCCTGAAAGTAAAAGCTTCCACCTGTCGCCAAGAGGCCAGTGGAAAGTCTCTTGTCTCTGGTATGAAGTTAAAAATACCCTACATGGGATGGTTGCATAGCACGATAAGTTAATGTAAATAAGAAAAAAAAAACATGTTTGCCCTCTTCACTCTAATGTTTTTTTATGGAAAAATTTTGAAACATCGGTGTACTGACAGGTGGCCTACAGCAACGGTAGGTGGTTTCAGTATGAGTTACTTTGCAACTGATTTTCAAAATCTAAAGCTTGTCTTAAAGCTCCAAGTATGCATCACACACAATTCTCTACTGGTCTGGCTTATCCCTTTTAGTTAAGTAAACAGGTATGGTAAGGCTTATCGGCGTTGCGACAAGTCTTAAAGGCCATTCATAAAATATAAGAAGAGTTTAATAAAGAAAAAAAAAAAAATTATATCACTTTGAAAATTTGGGGAAATTTCTCTGTAACAAAGGACTTGTCTGATACATAGCATGTACTTTCGTTGATTTCAATCAGCTGCCGATTTATTATGTAGAGAGTGTACTGATCTTATATTCTTTCAAGTAAGTACGGAAACACATCTGAATTGTATTAATCTTCGTTTTCCTTCTGATCCAGGCGGTTCAAGAAGCGCTGACTTTTACAATGGATGTAGTGGTGGGCAAAATGAAACCAGCTCAAAATGAAAATAATCTTATCTACCACGAGAAAGTCCCCGACAGAGAGGCATTGCCTGATGTGAAAGGAAAATCTCTGGTGCGAGGCATTGCTTTCAGCGTCAATGATACAGAAATATCTGGCCAAGATATTTTTGCCAATCTAGTTCCCATGAAGGCCCATGAAGCCTCCTCACTTTACAGGTAGTTATATTTTAATGTGTCCTTGCATATTGCGTTGCTTTTTCCCTCTTTCTGATTCCAGATCTAAATAATAATTGGGCTTCCTCGTGATGAAAATCTGCCATCCCTCATCTCTGGCAAAAGTTACTAAATCTCCCAACCACACCCCTATTTTTATTACTTTTGCTTGCAGAAAAACTTATTTTGAAATTTATCGTATAATTGAATGTTCCTTGCCAAACCATAAACTCGTGTTCACAGATATATTTCTAATCTAGATCTACAGCCTTTGGTAAATTCAGCTGTGAAAGTGGCTTTAAATTTTAATCATGTAGAGGATAATTTAAATTTTATTTTTCAAATATTGCTCTAGGTAGCCAGTTCCTAGCTACATTTAAGACTTTTATTGATTGCATTTGCAGACCAGTGGTGTAGAAACTTTTCAACTACGTGACCTAGTTGTGTGCTGGTCTCGAGAAATGAAGGAATCCCTGCAAAAATGAGAAATAACAGGAGAACCGCCATGAATTTGGGACAAAATAGTGGAATCCCATGCAAAATGCATACTTTTAGTAGTGGTAAAGTCTAATTTTTTGGGTGAAAGATATTAAATATTGGTTAAAAATTAGAGAAGTTTGATTCAATTTTTGAGGAAGTCTCAAAACTTTCTGCACCCATGTTGCAGACTTTCCTATTTTGAGCAACAGTGTTCATGATTGACTTTGATAAAATTGTGTTATGACTTTTAAAGACTGGTGCCCCTCAGGTCTGTGTATTTTCGATCAATCTAGCAACTTACACCTAGCATCTTACAATTTTCAAGCTCATTTTTTATTTAAATTCATTTATTTTATAACTATATCCAACTGTTTTAGTGAGGAGAAAGCGAAACTATTACGCAGAGTGAGCGGAAACATCGACAAGAAGGAAGAGCAGTTGGTCAGTTTCATGTCGTCATTGCAGTTGGATTACCTGCACATTTTCTCGCAGATGGATAAAATCCCTCAGGTATTAAATTTCAATTTCTGTAGAAGTGATTTATAAGACCTTTTTGTTGGAAGGAACTAAAGGAATTTAACAAGAAATCTTAACCCTTTCCAGTCCGCAGCAGTTTTCCACGGCCGCCGTGGCAGGTCCACGTCTTTTTCCGATGTTGTCAACAAAGACAGTGGTTTCCAAAGGGTCCACCGAAGGCCGCCACTTGCTGGAGCAGTCAAATATACCCGACATCGGGCCTGCACAGAAGTTCAAACTTTTGGGCAACTATATACGACATCGGACCTAAACGCGTTATTTTTCACGGCGAATATATCTGACATTGGGCTGGAAAGGGTTAAAACCAAGGCGCAGTGGTTGTCAAATGAATGTTGTTCAAGATAACAAGAGTTTTGATACGTATGTTATGGAATATTCATTAATTTTGCTTCAAAAGGAATACATTCACACCAAACTCTAAAAGCTGTTGGCTACCTAGTAGACGTGTTTTGTTCCATGCAACAATTGTTTCCTACTACCGATTTTGTGTTATTTGCATCACTTTTTCACAACCAATGAGAGCAAAGCAGCTAGAAGTGAGGTTAGAAATCCTGTTAACAAATGCACACAACAGTCCTAACAAGCTCCAAGGACGTTCCAATTGTTTTGAAACAATGTTGCGAAAAAGTTGCCAAATTGCAGTGGCGTGGCGTGAATTGCGATATATCGATTGTCATACCATTTCAACCCATAGTAAAGAATCGATTATTAAGGTGTTTGCTGCGAACACCCTGTTTATCGATCCTTTTACATAGGTTAAAATGGCCGATCAATCGATAGATCGCAAAGCACGCCACGCCACTGCCAAATTGTGCAAAAAAAAATAAACGAATAAAAGGAGGCCACGCCCCTTATCAGAAAGAACATCCGAACAAAATACGATTGTTACGAGATATCCCGAGTTGTTACGTCAATCAAAATACGACTAGTGAGTTCAACTCAAAATTAGTATGAAAACATGAAAAAACTGTTAATTATGACCAAAAGAAGAGTAACATGTCACTTTCAACGTTTAATAAAATCAAATCCGAAAACAATTCCTGTAGATGAACTCTCCTCACCATTTAATCTATTGAGGTTATTTTCAAAATGTAAATTTTTTAGTGACCTGATTCATTGGATGAATTTATTATTTTCTCTTGCCCCCATAGGAGCTGATTGATAGCTGTGCAGCAATGACTGGGAAGACAGATGCCATTCAAAATTTGATCTCCTCAATGAACTCATTAGCTGAAGTGAGTGCTGAAGTTGAAGCAATGCTGTCAGAGACTTTTGAATTAATACAGGTAATTCATTTTTTTTAATTACGTTAGGGGTACCCAGAATCAACCGGACGGCCTTTTCTCTGGCCGTCTGTTTCAAACTATTGACTAATGAGTAAAACTCAATTTGAAGAGTTACAAGTAACTCCTAATGATACACCATGCCAAATTTCTAAGCATAAAACCTACCTGAAAAATATTTATGGCTGTTTTGCTTAAACGTATCTCTGACGAGCATCATTTTTTTTTAAAAAATTGAACATTCCAGAGTGGCTCTAATGATATTCCAGAATGTTATAACCTCTGAAATATCCTAATGAGATGTGTCAGATGTCGGAAAGAAAAGGTCATTCTTTCATTCAATTTATCTTCATCAGATATATTTTATGATTTCTAAGGTTCTAAGATATAATGGTTCTGTTTTTGAACATATTCAATTTTTTGCTGGGGTATTTAATAAGCGATCTCGTATTTCTTACTTTTTTTTAGTTATTCAAAAACTCTTTAAATACCCTTAAAGTTACCATAATTCCATGAAAATGTCTGAATTTTGTTTCACTTATCTTTCATGAGCCATTTTTTCAGTAGGTAGCCTTGTCAGATCAAGAGTAATATAATGCAATAGCCTGGTTCAACAAAAAAACACAAGAAAAATACACTAAAGTATGGATATACAAAGGTAGATAGAAATTCAGCCTTTTTTGGCGTTTAGCCTCGTATACTCATGTTTTAGTGTATTTTTCTTGTATTTTCTTGTTAGGTTATCAACACTGAATTTTTCCACCTCTTTCAAGAGCAGACAGTTTTAGTATCACATTTTTTACACACAGTCACCCACTCCTTGGGCTAATGTAACAGTCCATGTAGTTAGAAGCTCTGTTCCTCACTCAAATATTAAAATATTCTTTTATCGTTCTTTTGTGTTTCTATCTTAAGGCAGAAGAGGTAGCAGAGAAAGAATATCAAGAGGTGATGGGGAGTCGGCCACCTTCAATTGTTGCTACAGACCTCACGCGAGAAGCTAACAAGTACCAGGAGGCCCATAAAAAGGCCTCGGAATCAAATGAAACCCTACATAAAGCTATGACGCTACATATAACAAACTTGAAAATTCTCATGCTGCCCCTGAATGAGTTAACTCAGCAAATACCGGTGTTACCTGCCTTAGGTACGTCATCTGAATGCATTTACGTCATTGACTGACATTATTACTCTCGTGTCAATGATCATGAATGTACAATTATAATTTCAATCAAAGTAGCAATGCTGATTGTAAAAAATCTTTGCTGAGGGATCAATTGGATTGCATTTTACAAAAAGGAACCAGAAGCATTGCAATGTTGCTAAGATTGTGCAACTTCTTTTATGTTGGAAGAAAATCCTGATCATCCATTAACAGTTACTAATTTACTTGCTAAAAACTTTAAATTTAAGACAAAACTTACCATGTAAAGGACCCTACAACAAAACGGCCAAATCGGCCTAAACACGGAATCGTGCAATTTTCTCAGGGATGATAGAGGGTCTTCCCAGACACTCAAAACTGGTCATATTTTTTGCCTAACCCCCAGGGAAAAGGGGGGGTCAAAGTCAAAACCTTTAAATTAGCATAACTTCTCAACGGTTTGTCGTAGAAAGATGATCTTGGTGTCAAAATTTCCAAAAAAATGAGAGCTTTTAGAATATATGTATGAAATTAATTATATTTTAAAATTTGACCCACTTTTGAGGCATTTTACAAGGTCCCCCTTTCGTAAATTTTCGTTTTTTGAGATTTTCGGTTGTTCGGTTCGCACGGATCAAATCAAAAACAATTTCAAATGAAAGTAGAGCGTTTAAGCTTTAAAACAAGCCCAAGATGATCTTGGGGAAACGATTAGAAGCGGAGTTATGAGTCTTCAAAGTTGACGCGGCGCGCGGGAACCTTGTATGTTCCGAGTCTCAAGGTCACCTGCGCGCCCCGGATTGCCTGCAGGTTGCAACTTTTTGTTGAGCTATAAGCTACAGCGCTTGACGGAACTCTTCTGGTAAAGCCAAATAGTTTCTCGTAGAAGCAGACGAGCTTTGAGCTTCAAGATAAGTCTCAGTTATTCTTGAGGGGGCTATTTGAAACGCAGTTAAAATTGTTCGACGTTAATGTGGTGTACCTCGCCGAAGGCCCATTGTGTAAAATTAAAAAATTTCGATTATTCTATCTTCATTGAATGATTTACATTAAAAATGACCTACAGAAGCATAAAAACACAAAAACTTGCAACCTGCAGGCAATCCGGGGCGTGCAGGTGACATTGAGACTCGGAACATACAAGGTTCTCGCGCGCCGCGTCAACTTTGAAGACTCATAACTCCGCTTCTAATCGTTTCCCCAAGATCATCTTGGGCTTGTTTTAAAGCTTAAACGCTCTACTTTCATTTGAAATTGTTTTTGATTTGATTCGTGCGAACCGAACAACCGAAAATCTCAAAAAACGAAAATTTACGAAAGGGGGACCTTGTAAAATGCCCCAAAAGTGGGTCAAATTTTAAAATATAATTAATTTCATACATATATTCTAAAAGCTCTCATTTTTCTGGAAATTTTGACACCAAGATCATCTTTCTACGACAAACCGTTGAGAAGTTATGCTAATTTAAAGGTTTTGACTTTGACCCCCTCTCTCCCCTTTTCCCTGGGGGTTAGGCAAAAAATATGACCAGTTTTGAGTGTCTGGGAAGACCCTCTATCATCCCTGAGAAAATCGTACGATTCCGTGTTTAGGCCGATTTGGCCGTTTTGTTGTAGGGTCCTTTCATATTTTTTCATGATATCAGTAATCTATTGCAAAGTATGAAGTTACACAATCTTAGCATCATTGCTATGCTTCTGGTTCCTTTTTGCAAAATGCAATTCAATTTATTGTTTTGATTGCATACAGAGAAGCCTTAATGAAGGCAGGTATGACTTATGTAATTATACACAGGAGCCAATCATAACACATGCTGATAAGAATTTTACTGGAGATATTGATAACAAGGCAGTATTTTCGCTATCTTGATTCCTTGGGAAAACTTCTGACATTAAAGTACGTAACAAAAGTTTCAAAGTGCAGTACAGACTTTTGAGGGGTAATCTTATTTAAATTGTTTTGGGAACAAAAATTACTTCCTATGTAAATGTCTTTGATTGATGCCGAAATTTTTAACAAAAGTCACGAAAGTTTTAATGGACAAAAAAACACGACCAGAGCAAAAATCATGATTTTAACAGGTTTCCAGTGTATTTGTGTACATGTACATGTAAACATATTTCTGTATCAGTACTTTCCAGTGTATCTTCTCTAAAAATCCCAACTTACTTTCAAATACATGTACATATCAAGAGGTGAGCCCCAGAGCTGCAGCAGTTGATGTCCCTTGCTGTGTTTTTTTGTCCAGTTTTTGTTGTATTTTTATATTTTCTCATTTTCTCATCATGCACTTTTTTTTTCAATGTCTGTCATGGTAATTTTTCAGAACTTTCTCATCATGCACTTTTTTTTTCAATGTCTGTTGTGGTTTTTTTTCAGAACCTGAAGAGGAAAAAATTCTGAATGAGCTACAACTTCTTGTGAACAAAGTTGATGAAATGAAGCGCCAAAGATCAATGTTGAACAACCAGCTACGTGAATCAATCTGTAACGATGATATTACAAACACCTTAATAATCAAACAAAATGAAGATCATGAAAAAATATTTGCAGAAGAGCTTAAGAAACATGATAAAATTGTAAGTATAATAAAGTAATATTAGTCTGTCAGTTAAGAACAAAATGAGCCCTCTATAACAAATGTTTTGCTTAAAAATTTGGAGTAGCTTGCGAATTTTACCTTTAACAATGTAAAAAATATTCAGTCCAATTTTGGAATAATTGAAGAAACTTTAGGATTTTTATAAATGGGAAATGAGAGAACACCTACTCAACCAACAGCAGACAGGACCTAGTAAAATGGTTCATTTTAAAATGATAAAAAGATTGAAATTTAAGCGAGTTTTATTAAGTTATGTTATCAAGAAAAAGAATTTGGCACCAGCCAACAAATTTTACCATCATTTTACTATCATAACGTTCTTCACAATCCACTGATCTAGAAACCTTTAAAAATAATTAAACTTTCTATGTATGTGTCACCTTTGAGAAACTTAGGGCTGATAAGTGTATTCTTCAGCATTGCAACTCAGATTTTCCAGAGAAAATGATGCAACACTGGATTGGTGTTTGAGGAGAACTCATCTTTCCTTGCTGACGGAAGGAGATGAAATAGACACACGCCCTCACATTCACGTTTCTTGGCTGAAAAGAACAAAAACCTCCAATGGATGGCAGCAAGCATTCCCGTGTTGTCCAATATTTGATTCATAAGAAGTGGGCATCATTCAAGCCTTAAGTCAAGGTTCACTTTTTAGCCCTGATTTCCTCAAAATTGACACATCAAAAATTTGATTTTTACCGCTCAGCGTTCTCAAGAGATTGTTTAATCCAATAAAATAATAACGGAATTTAACTCGTATGGAATTCTTCGCTTGACTTGCTGGTTTTCCTTGTAATTTGCTGGAAAATTCTGCACATAAAATTAAAAAAAATTCTGTGCAGGACCCTTTTTCATATCATTTCTCTTAATTCATCCTTCTAGAGATTGGTAATTTTTGTGAAAGACGACTTGTAACACGTATGTAAATGAAGAATTTGTTGAACATCTACTCACTGTTTGCTTCAGGGATTTTTGTTAATTGTCTCCTCATAGCCGGCTTTCGTAAAAAAAAAGTTTTGCACATCTGAAATTTTGCCAAATACTTGAAAGCTATGAAACTGTCACGGTTTTTTTTTTACCCGTTCAATTAACAATTTTTGTTATTTTGTTTCTCACCAGATTCAATTAATAGACCAAAATTTAGCTGCCCAAGAAAATATTCTACAAGCTCTTTCAGAAGTTTATGCCCAATTCGCTCCAACGCGCAAAAGAATCAACGAAGTCCTAAGGAAAAGGAACACCATGGTCTCAGCTCTATTATCCTCGTATGAGGCCTACGAGGATCTATTGGCTAAGTCGGGCAAAGGCCTCAAATTTTACAAAAAGCTTGTCACGAACATCAGCAAATTGTTACAACGTTGCAGAGGCACTTGCAAAGTTCAAGAGGAAGAGCGAGAGCAAATGTTGATGAAAAATGGGAAGCTCGTTCCGAAGCCTAAACCAGACAACGAGCCTGTGTCCAACAACTCAGGTCCAAAACTGAAAGACTACTTAAACTCCAAAAGAAACACCACACCCCCAACTACTAATTCCAACCCATCACTGAATACATTCTACAACCCAAATCTCTACCAACCTGGAAGCACCAATCCAACCTCAGCATCCCCTCAACCAGCCCCGTTCGTTGATCCTGCTTTATCTATCCCTCCAGTGGAAACAAAGCCTCAATGGGTACCCTCCATAAGACCTACACCGCTAGGATCCGAAGGCACTAATACACCATCTAAACCTCCGGAAATGCGTTCAGACTATCCTGCTTCGGATTCCTACCAACCGTATCCAAACGCCACTCCTTATTCACAGTACAATCCTTACCCTCAAAATTACAGTTATGACCCCAGCAAGTATCCCTACCCCCAATCGGAGAAACCTACTATCCCCACTGCATACCCAAATTCTGCAGAGCCCTCGAATAACTACATGAACGACTTGAAAAATGCCACCTACCCACCATCAGTCGGCACACCGGCATCTCAGTCGGGCGAAAATCCAGCGGCAAACACTGTTCCTAATTTTCCAAGTCAACCTTTATCCAATACAAATTACTATCAAGCTCCTGATGCAGGCAAGGTTGCTTCCGCTCAGTCGCAGATTCCGTACCAAAGCTTTACACCTCCCGCCTCTTTAAATAATCCAACTCAGTATCAGCAGTCTTACACATCAGCTCAAACTTCTCTCGAGTTATCACAAACTGTTCAAAATTACTCTTTCCCCGAAGCAGCAATGCAACAAGCCTCTTATCCAACTTATTCTGCACCCACAACTTTGCCAACACAAACGGTTACTGAACCCTCACTCTCGTATCCATCGAATACGGTCTATTCTAATCCTAACGATGTCTACATTCCAAATCATTACTCCGGCCTGTATAATCAGTATGAAACTCAAACGTACCCTGGATATTCGGCAGGATCTCAAAACAACACCAATTATGTGACTGGTTACTCTTCAGGAACAAATCAACAAACAACCGATCAAAGCGCTAGCTATCAGTACTACAACTACAATGCCTCTGCAGCAACTAGTAACGCATACCCTGCTCAAAATACATACTATCAGCCTGCTTCAGAATCTCAGCCCACCCAGTTTGAAGATCCAACAAAGGCATATTCTCAAACAGCTATCAGTTCCTACCCCATGGCTCAGCCCCAGCAGTACATGAACATGCAATACTCAGTACCATTTTCCACGTCTGAGTTTCTTTACATGCAGCAACAACAGGCTTTCTATACAAACGCTGGTCAGTATCAGACTCTCCACACTAATTCTTCGCAAGTTGCTGAACCCAGCACTCCAACGCCACCAACAGGAGTTTACGCTCAGCCCAGTGATCCAAACTACATGAACAACTACTATAACATTCCGTACGGTTATCAGTATCAGTCTCCAGTACAAGAAAATGTTGCACCGGCAGCTCCATCTCCAGCACCTGCAATGCCAGCTCCAGAGCAAGTGCAAAGCCCATTGGCACCGCAAAATTCTTTGACTTACATGCAAGCTCATACTTCAAACGCTGGCACAACTTTGACCTACTCCATGAACAGATCAGATGCTGGTTCAAATCTTTCTGATGCTTCGTCAAATGTCGATCTTTTGGCAGGATTAGATTTTAATGTCTCACAAGCACCACTGATCCCGACCGATTCCAAAAACTCTTTGGCCAGTGAGGTGAAAACAGAAGCAAGCGATACCCCCAAAGTCAATGTGAGTCAAGTCAGCGATCACTTAGCAGGCTTAACGCTTCAGAAAACAGGAAACAGCGAAGAAGTGAAACCCAGCAGTTTTTTATCTAGTCAGGTAATTTTATTTTCATTTGTTAATAGTACTGAAACGTTGCAAAGCAATGTGTGTACCATGCTGTAGCCTCTTAAAAAAATACCTTTTTATGTTACCACTATGAATCTAAAGGTAGCAGCCTCACAACTACCTTCTGTATTTGACCATTGATTGAAACGGTAAATTTGTTCTCTTGAATTTAAGAACTTGCTGCGTTTATACCTATTACTAAGAGCATCAAGCATTGCACTGACAACACTTACACCAGTACTGATGAATAACTCGTTTGCTGTCAGGAAGATACTGATGAGGAGTTTATTTGCTGTAGGTACAGTACTGACAAGTTATCTCTTTGTCGTTGGTACAATACCGGAGAATGAAGCTGTCTTTTGTTGAAAATCTGAGAAACGTACAGTTGAGAGAAAGCGCCCATTTATTGGTAGTCTCCAGTAATTCAAAGGGCCAAGATCGTGCTTACTTGTGGTACCAATTTTAAACCATGGTCTCAATCGTTTTTTACAGTTGCCGCCTCTCTCTGTGCCAGCAGTCGATGACAAAATATCTCCCCACAGACCTGCATCAAAAGATCCATTCGATGATCCTGAAGTCCTAAATCAGTTCACCCAAGAAGTAGAGAAGTTTGATAAATTCATTGAAAGCCTCACAGCTAAGACGCTAAATGGTCCCACACCTCTAGACATGAAATGGAAAGAACTGTGCGATTTTCAGGTAAAAATTTCCACTTTGGTTATTTCCCTCTCCCTCCTTCGCTCCGCCCTCACCCATTTTGACTGGGGGACTGAAAACTCAGGTTTTTTGCCTTTATTTAAGAAGGAATAGACATGCTATTGAAAGTAAGTGTATCAAATATCAATGTATCCATCATACTTACCTACCAAAAATAAATTTTAAGCCGCCCAACAGGAGTGAAATCAAAGGTACCCTGCGGAAAGAAATTGATCAATTATTTACATCAATTGATCTTCAATATGCCCATTGATTTTGATGGATTGGGAACTCATAACGGGCCTGTTGCAAACTTTTGCTAGAGCAAAACTAAGAGATGTTTCTTATACATAATGCCTCAAAAATCACAATGAGCACATCGGCAAAGTCTGAAATGTGTAAGAAATTTGCAGTTTTTTGAGCTTCCCCCATCAAAAGCGATACCACGGCACAGGTAAGCATTTTGTTAGAGGGTCGGCAATATTCATCACGGCCGACGCCTATTCGCCAAAACACGTCTGATGGGACGAGATAACACCTGACCAGGATAAGACCAGATAACAATCGGCGTGTTTTTACGTTCATATTTTCCTTGCCTGTCTTGATTGACCTTGAACTCTCCTCGAATTTTGTGCGGAACTGCGGAAGCGTCAGCCATGATGAATATTGCTGACGATGGAGCGACTCCTCTAATAAAATGTTTACCTGTGCTGTAGTATCGTTTTTGAAGCGGGAAGCTCAAAAAAACGGAAATTTCTTACGCAGATTGTGAAGTTATGAGCGCATTTCAGACTTTGCCGATATAGGAAATAACTCTTATTTTTGCCGCAGGAAAAGTTTGCAACAGGCCCATTTTTTGTAATTACACCTTGGCTGCATTGAAGGGTTTTGTACTGCTGAATATGATGCATAAATAATCTGTATGAGTCTTGAAGCCCTTTTGGGCATTGTATTATGAGGAACTTCATTTTCAAATCATATCCCTTTACGAGAATCAAACCTTGTCAAATTTTTTCAAGATTACTTTTTATCTTTCCTTCCGTAATTGTGCCCTTTTTCTCCAATTTACTAATTTATCATTATTATTTTCACAGGAAAAAAATGTAGCAAAACAAAGTATATCTGTTGCACGATGCTATCCAATGAAAAATAGATTCCCGGACATTTTACCGTATGACACCACTCGAGTAGAATTGCCATCTACCAAAGATGACTACATTAATGCTTCATTCATTCAAAATATATCCTCACTTTGTCCGCCAGCAATTCTAACGCAAGCACCTCTTCCAGCGACATATTCAGATTTTTGGACAATGATCTGGGAACAGCAAGTTGAGCTAATTGTTTGTTTACAGACAGACTCAGAGGTAATTCTAATTTTTACTTTTATTGAGCCTTGGATTTTAAATTTTCAACTACACTTAAAGCTGAAGATCATTTCAATGCACCTAAATCAATCACTCCAAAAATGAAAGAAGACTTACAGAAATTATTTTCTAAATTAACCAGTCTGAATAGTTATTTATAGCGTACTCTTGTAAATTGACTAACACATCACATTAGCACTTCATCCATTCAGGTTGATCTTTGACCATATGTTGTAGGCTTTTGAATTGGTTTAACATGGATAATGGAACTGATTCCAATAGAGAGGAACCAGTTTTTTGCTGTTTTCGGAAAATAGCATACCCATAATCGATTTATAAGAGTATTTATCAAGATGATTAATTTGATATTAAGAAACCTTTCAATATTTTTCCCATTCACTAAAATGGGGATAAAAATGTGCAGCTTTTTGTTCCACCAATCGTAAGCATGTATGTTAGTTATTTGCAGCCTTTTGCTCTATCTTATGACACAGAAGTCGGCAAAAACACTTCTTTTCAATAGAATTTTTACGATTGCCAGTGTCATTTTGAAGATGACGAACTGTCACCATCACAACTATGCATTAGAGTTTAAAGTAACAGTGTTACCTTTTTCCGCCTAAAGAAAGTGGTCCACTCCGAGAAGAATGGCCCTTTACAAAATGTGTGACCCTTTACTCCTTCCCATCCCATTTTAAAAAATTCCGTATCATAATCTAAAATTTGGTTGTTGTTAATTTTCTCAATTTATTTTATTATGGACAGCTGGAAAATCAAATTTATTGGCCGGTCGAGAAAGGCGCAGATCTCAGTTTTGGTCGTTTAAAATTAACACTCCAAAGTTGCAACAACAGAAATCAATGGATAGAGCGTATCATACAGATCAGTGATCAACAGAAAGCTTCAAGGAACATTATTCACCTCCAATTGACCAGTTGGCCTGGCAGGTAAGGAAATGCCTCTAAATTTCTAAGTCCGAATTATCTCTAACCCAAAATTTTTTGGATTGTCATTTGCCGGTGAAACATAAGTTTATAGTACAACTATAAATAATACAATTAATGACTATTCCCAGACACGTCCTGGTACGTTAATTTTTTGATCAGATACCGTAGGCTTTTTCAGCGGCCAATTATGCAGAGGCTGTTTAAAACAACAATGTAGAAAGAACTATTAATGTATTAGTAATGAAAATTAAAATATGAAGATAGTAAGCTAAGTTTGTTTCTTCAAAATGTGTCACTGAGCGAAGAACAGAAATTGCACATTAATGTATAAATAACCGCTGATCACATATCAATTCCTTGACTGTTACAGCTCTTTCCCCCCATCACCAGGTCCTTTCCTATCAGTGGTATGCGAGTGTCTGAGTTTGTATCGGCAGCAACGAAACTTGGCTCATTGTGTTGTTATTCACTGTTTGTCTGGAGTTGGTCGCTCCGGACTGTTCCTCTTAGTATTGGCTGCAATTGCTGAAATCAACTCTGGTCAAGGAATTCCGGATTTGATCAATCTAGCTGGCAAAATGTCTTTGTCAAGGAAAAATTGTCTACGAGACCGAGAACACTTAAAATTTGCCTATCAAACAATTTTATATTATGCTCAAGATTTACTGATGAAACGTAAGTTTTCCTTGTTTTCTTTTATTTTCATCCGCGTTTCATCAAGATCGCTGGTTTTATTCCAAGAAGGATATCTTTACCATTAGTAATAAAAGAGGATATTGCTCCAGAGCAAATGCCTTAAAAGTTCCCTCTTCTTTCTCTCTTTTCTTCTCACAATTTTTGTTTGTTTGTTGAAAAGCCTCCAAACATTGTGTGATTGCTAGTCAGAAAGTCATGCTCTTCAAAATCCCACATGTACGTAAATATCAAATCAGAAATATAATATATCAAGGGAACAATTTGCTCAGCACTCTGATTCTGCAATCAGTAATGAAGTGTACATTGTTTCAATAATGCTTGATGCATTAAGGTAATATTTGGTAAAGAGAAAGTCAAGGAACAGAAAATTCTCTCTCTCCTTTTGTTCTACCAGGTAACATTATTTTTTTTTTTTCATTTTTAAAATATTTTACAAATGTATTTTTTATCTTCTTCAGCCTTAATTTGAATCAAAAGAACTGTAAATCTTGATCTCAATTTTTTCAGGTGGTATTTTAACAACAAAATCTAGTTTCGAAGAAAAACGTAAATCTCATACTAGGCACCCATCTGAAGATTTCTTAATGAACCTCCCCAAAGGTGTGAAAGAAACAGAACCTGCAGCTTTGACAAGTAGTTCAGGTATGACATTCCATCATTACAAATTCGAATGGCTTCAAACAAAATGAGCCAAACTACTTAAGATATTGCTGGAATTTTTCTTATGCTTCATTTTCTTTACAGAAAACCGTGCACCATTCTGCCTTACAATTTTAGGAGTATGTTCTGAATAATAAACGACGATATTCTTAAAGTATCAGGGTGCTGTTTTCTGTTAAAAAATCACACGTGAGCAGTGTTTGAAACTCACAGGCGCCAATGCGCCAAATGCGCCTAAAAGATGAAGGCTCTGCGCCAACATGGCCCCTAAAAATTCTTAAAAATCTGGATTTTCATAGGAAGCACCGAAAGAAAGAAAAACAAGCTTTTTCTATTCTCCACGATTTCATTCTTAGTGCTTTTGTCTTCCCCAAGTTACAGCTACTTACTAGTTCTATTACGAAAACATCTTGCGTCTAACTTATCACTAAATGCGCCATAATATATCGGTAAAAAGTCAATTTGGCCCCTAAAAAATTTTCAATGGCGCCTAAAAATCGGACTTGATGCGCCACATGACTTCTAAAACTCAAAGGTGAGTTTCGAACACTGGAGAAAAATTTAGATCACCCCAAATGCTGCCAACTTAATTTTTTAAATTCTCCTTGCTCAGCAATCAAAATCACAGAATGAGTTGCTCTTCTTTCATACTGTTTTTAAAAATTTGCTGTGGCTCTTCTAAGGTCCAGTGTAGTAATAGGAATAATTAGACCACGTGCTTTAATTACCTCAGGACTACGCTTTCACAAAATTCCATTTAAACGAGGACGAACATTAAGGGCCTCCTCCTTGCGAGTTTGATGCAGTTTGACTTGAAAATGAAAAGTCTGTGTTCAATTAATACATACTAATACGTCAACTGCCAGATCAGTCCTTAGCACCGGCACTTATGGAAGCCATTCTTAAACCATTTCCACTAAGTGGAGAGAGCACACCATCATCGCATATCTGAACACCCTCGTTACACCTGTAACCGAGAGATGACAGTTCCACTGCCTTCGAGCAATATCCGTCAAACTTGCAAGTTTTTAGCTCCTCTTAACTTGCTAAAAATTATGAGGCAAACTGTGGTAGTTAACGTATTAAGGAAGATCAGGAGCAACAGTACGATATGAAATAACATTGCACGAAAGAGCATACCTACATTAACTTTTCCTCAATGATGCAAGAAAATCGTTTTGGTGCTAACGATTACTAACATAATATAGAGGAAAAATTCTGAATCATTGATATTGTGTCCAGTATGTAAAGTATTTATTTAAATTGTAATCTTTGGCTGAAGCAAGTTTTAAATTTTTGCCCCTGAACAGATTCTTCCAACCAAACAGTGGCTACACCATCAAGCAGTACATCAAATGTCGCAAAAGAACAAGAGAGCATTCGCGCTGTCAGTTCGGAAGAAAATAGAAGAAGAAATGAAGAAGTTTTCAAAAATACAGGATTAATAACATCATCCGGTCAAGAGAGTGATCCCCTTAGTCAAATAGATCCACTGTGGTCCCTGAAGAAAGCCTCGGAGAACTGATCAATCTACGTACGGTGAATTACACATTGGATTTTAATAACATAATTTATCTAACTAGCTTAAATTTAATTTCAATTCTTTTCCTACCCTCTCCATTGAATATCCATCACTGAAGGTGAATTGACATTTTTAATACTGTTTACTGTCAGATGACTTTTTTGTGGCAGTTTAAAAAACTTTCTTTTTTCTCATGGTAATTTTCTGTACGGCTCTGCATCTTTTTCACTGTTCACATTTTTGTCCCCATGACCTCACTGATCAGTTATTTTACATATTACTTGCTTTCAAGTATAATTTTCCAAATCAGAGAAATTTTAAATATGTAATATTTTTGTGGGAGCAAGAAACTGTCTAAAGGTTTGTTATTAATATTTTTTTGTCTTTTCATCTTTCTTTCATTATTTTATCGACGAAATAAAAACAATTTCGATTATGATTTGCAATTCTATTTTTCACATTCTTGTTTAACTTTCTCATTAAGAGTGAGTAATTTTTAGACTACCTTTGAGTATTTCTAACCTAACAGTATACTTCTCATTGCCTTCTTGTTCCTCTACCCTGAAGGTCTTTAAATCACATAGCTGAGGTTATTTTATAGACAAGGAGTACCTAAATTGTGCCTACATATGTTGGGGAGGAAATGTCTGAGAGGTTTCAATACTTCCATCCATCAGTTTAATCTTTAATTCAAAATCCATGAAAAATTAGTGCTTTTTATCACATATTAAGATTTTATAATAAAACGCAGTTATACATACACTTATTGAGCTCTTAGGGTCATTATTTAGATCAATGAATTAAACTGTCTATTTTATGCTTAATTTAGTTATCTTTATTTATACTTTTTTTCATACAATGATGTTTTATAAGTCAAACTACTCTTTATTGTTATGTAGTTTTATTTTTATAGTCTTACGTAAATTGAACCTTATTACTATAATTGATATTAGCATTCATCCTTTGAGTAAAATTTTTGTTTTCAAAAGTCAGTGACTTCACTAAACTTTTTTGCTTTTCCTTCTACATTCAAAATTTTTCTGAGGGACCTTCTTTTAGAATTTATCATGGAAGAAAAAATATGAACATCTATGTAATATTAACATTTATGAACATATATTCATGATGATTCCATGAAAATACAAGGGGGAAAACGGGAAACAAGGCTAAAAATACGAAATAAAACACCGAGATGTTTCGGCTCAGTTCTGAGTCCAAATGTCTTGGTGTTTTTTCGTGTATTTTTAGCCTAGTTTCCTATATATTCATCCTTGTTTTTTTTTTCATGTTATCATTGTGAAAGGTTATTGTGTAAAACTTGTATCCATAATAATTCCTATCCATAATTAATTTGTATCGATGTTCCTTTCATAAATTTGAGGAATACATCATTTTATAATTTTCTATCAATATTTTGATTCTGCTCTTGAGATAAAACGGATATATTTCTTAATATGAAGATTGATTGAGGATTGAATAGAATAATCTTTCTTGTTAATTTAATTTTTATGTACTGTATTCAATTTTTTATTCACTTCTTATTTAATTTGTGATAGTGCCCGTAAATGAATTGGAAAGTAACAAATTCATATGTTGAATCCAAAAAAGAAGGTTGTTGAAGGTTAAAGATTTTTCAAAACTTACACTGTAAATGAATAATTTAATGGGTGATTTGTTCAATGTAAACTAGTGCACTTAAGAAAATGCTTAAAGATTGGTACACGATGGACCATTGATGATCTGGTACAAGTCCGGTAATAACACTAGTATTTTTGTAGAAATTTATTAATACAATGGAAGGCCTTGTACTTTGCCTGCGCATCATCAGTATTCCCACAAACATTTTTTCACGGGAAATTTCAGAATCTTTTTTCCCAAGAGTAAAGAAAAATGACTAGAAATTTCAGAGAAATGTGTTTGATGGCTCTCCTATGTAAACAAATGAAATATAAGTAAGAAATATTAAAGTAGAGTAATCAAGATACATCCCTTTGTGCGGAAGACAAAAATTCGCTGGTTTTGAAGACACAAAGAGATGCGAGAGTAAGGAGAGATGAGTCTTTAAATAACTACCTATAAGAATGATGGTATAACTCATCAAAAATAATTTGGGTTACTTTCTTATGTTCAATGAAGACAGCCTCCGCACTTTCCGCACCACTACTCCTGCCCCAGCAAAATATCGCATATCACCAACATTGCCCTATCATTGAGCCATGTACCTATTCAAACCCTGAGTTAACAACTAACACACACTGGGAAAGTTAATTTTTCGAAACATGATTTTTTATAGGCACTGTATTCTTTGTAGGTATTCTTAAGATCAATTATTTTTCATTGTCATTTTAATAAGATACATTATTAACTGGCTTTCCTTCTTACATTCACCTGAAATTAATTTTTACTCATAGAATGATTGTTTTGAGTGAGAGTTTCTCGGCTAAAGTAGCGTTTCTGTAAATTATTGTACTACCTATTTTATACTTTTTCTAGATGTTTTCGTATCACAGAGCCTTATTACAGACTTACAAATTTAAGGCCAGCTCATTTAATTCAATATTTATCTTTTTTTTTTATTTTTATAATGAACGTTGTAGAGCATTTTTGACTGAAATTTTTATGGTAGAAAGATAACAAAATGCATTTTTAGGGACTTATTATTTTACTCTTTTTTGAATGTATTCTATTTAGTTTTACCTTATTTTATTATTTATTTGAGTGGATGTTTTTCTGTCTCTCTCTCTCTCCCTCCCCTTCTGATATGGACGCAGGATTTCAAATTGATGTCTTGTCCACATTATGCGTTCTTGCTGCAAAAGATCAGACTTTGAAACATTTTCATACAGCACAAAGATAATTTTACCCCATCATAAGCTGTAGGATGATTATTAAAACTTTTAGTTCAATTCTGTATCAGGATATTATTTAAAATCAAAGGTGAGCGACATCACTGATTGCTTATTCCATGTGATCCTCTCAAATTTAATTCAAATACGTAGTATCTTTGCTTGAGAGCACAGCTACAAGTATCGATAATGGCGGTTTTTGGGCCCACCCGGAATTTTCTCATCTCTATGATTTTTGGTCATTTTTGGTCTCCTACTAGCCTTACCATGGGTCCAAAGGCCGATTTTGGTGGTAAATGCGAGTTTTACAGATTTGAGATCGAAAACGCCGCATTTTTCACCAAAATCGACTCTTACACCCATGATTATGCTAGAACTGGACATGGAAGACACCAGAAATGACCAAATCAAGACGCCGTTCGTAACGCACAGACCTCCAATGATGAAAAAATCGTAGAGTTGAGGAAATGAAGCCAGGGTGGGCCCAAAAATAGCCCTTTTCAATATCCCTCCTTTTAATTATTTTAAGTCTGACAAACCAATGATGCCTTTCAATTTCCGCCAAGTTTTAGATCTTTCTGTTGGCTTTCTCTTAATCTAAAAATTTCAATAATCAAACTGCTGGCAATTATTTCATCAATCGGTATATTCTCATAATTAATTAAGGTAGCGTTTTGTTATATAGTTTTGGGCAACGGCTTATTTTTATTATTCTAAAACCTACCTTTTCTCTAACTTGTGTTTTCATTTCTCCTCTTCTTAAAATTGTATTCAATCAAGCATGTCTCAACAACTATTCTTTTGTTTAATGATATCTAGATGTTTTTATGACGCATGTCTTTACTGTTAATTTCATAGCTGTAGTAGCCACCATCTTCATAAATTATCTATTGATCATCTTTATTATTAATACATAAAATATTGTGTTTTCGTTATCATCTATTAATTTTACCTCTTAAATTTTCTTGATCTGTTTTCATTACATGCCCTCTTTTTTCTTTTGCCTCACAATAATTATGAAGCTTTATTAGTATCCCATGAAACAATGAACAAAGCTAGGTAAATCAATGTTTGCAGGTGCTATCCTCTGATATTAGAATAGTTAGGTGATGAATGCTTTTTCAGAATCACTAAGTCGTTGGGCATTTCACATTTACTTTGTTATTTGCTTTTTAATTCAATTTTTTCTCATTTATGTCCATTTTATAAGTAGCCTCCAAGGTTTTGTAAAATTAGCAGCATTTCTTTGTAATTTTCATCCTGATGTTTGTATTCTTTCAAATTGTAATATTTTTATTTAATTTTAAAGTATAGACACTTTGAATTCATCATTACATCAATATCTTCTCATTATTCCTTTTTTTCTCCTTCAAAGATATTCAGGTAAAATCGGCTGATGGTTCTCTCCAAAGGTGTTGCATAAAGCCACTTAATCTTCTGCCCCATTACCTTCAACTTTTTCCCATGAAAGGCAATTTTCAGGAACAATTTTTAGGAGTTGTTAACTTCTTGTGGTATATTTCTGGCCACATAATGATTCTTTCATCGGTCATGATTTTAACGAAGAATTATGTTGGGATAGTTCAGAATCTTTGCTCTTGCTTTATTTTTAAGGAGTATAAATTTACGGAGATCTTCACGTAAACTTTGTTGGAACATCCTCAGACAGTCAATAAAAATAATGCGTGTTGTCATAATAGGATAAAAAAAATTGTTCTGTCTCATTAGAACAAAAGTTTCAGGAAGTTTGCCTCGTTGAATAGGGTTACCTACAGGGTTTTCTGTTTTTATCAGCAATACATTTAAAATGCAGCATGGAAAAACAGGACAGTTTTTTTGTTTTTTTTTTTAAAGGGATAATCGTTTTAAATTTATCAGAACCTCAGAGTTTATCTCTTTTTCAATCAGGAGAGAACAGGGAAACTTCAATTTTAATTCATCCACAAAATTTCAATTGAGGGGCTTAGCAGGGTTAGATTTACCTACTTGCCGCCCATGAGCCGCCTGTATGTTGCCGCCTCCTTCTCATTCGTATTGAAACATCAATAAAAACCATCAAGTGAACTTGCCAGCGGGGGAGGGGTGCATAAGACGCGTTTACTCGTGTTGAACACATGTTTTGGGAATGCCCTGTCAACACTAGTAGCAAAAGTTAAGTTTAGTAAACCTATCTCTGTGTGGCCAAGGCCTTTCATTCATAAGAAATGAACAAAAAATTTTGAAAGAACAAACATGAATGTGGTTTAATGATTATAACTTCCGCCGCCGTGCCGCGCAGACCGCACCGTGTTTGGCGCAATGCGTGAAGTATTCACGCAGTCTTGTAGGCGCCATGCGTTTCACGCTGACCGCACTGCATTTAGCGCAATGTGTGAAGTATTCATGCATTCTTGTAGGCGCTATCCGTTTCACGCTGACCACAACAACCGCATTGTGTTTGATGCAATGCGTGAAGTATTCGTGCAGTCTTGTAGGCACTAATATGTGTTACATACCGATCGCCGCGCCGAGGGCATCTCCTTTTCATCTCAAGTCCTCGTCATCATTGCTCTCTGCGCCGCACCGTTTCAGGCCAAATTGCGTGTTTGGTTTCTCTCTTAACTCGACTACTTAAAGGTGATGTCTCTTGTATCACTGAAAGACGACAAAATTAAAAATTACTATACTCTCAGGAAATGAGAGATGTTGTCGCCTTTTCTCGTTTGTAATTTTTTTTTTCTAAATCCGATATTTTTTTATACCTACATTTAAAAAAATTGCAAAATTTGCCGCCCTCTAGATTTGCCGCCGTGGGCCGCGGCCCATGTGGCTACCCCCTTAATCCGGCCCTGGGGCTTAGAGGACAAAGCGCATTTAAAGAGCAGTTTTTGAAAAAATTGAGATATTAATAAGCCAGTAATTCAAATTTTGCCCCATTTCTAAGCTCCTAGGTATACTCAATTATAATAAGAAATCTGGGTCATAATTCCAAAATCTAATTACAGCGGGCTCATCTAGGGACTATCACCTGTCGATAACCGCAAAAATCATGGAAATCGGCCCAGTAGAACGCTCAAACGAACTATGACAAAAAATAAAAATTTACGTTGTTTAAATGGGAGAATTCGCAACTTCACCGCGTAATGTAAAAAAACCGGGTCATATTTTCAAAATCTGAATAAAGTGGGCTCATCGAGAGACAATTGCCTGTCGATAGCCGCAAAAACCTGTCGATAGCCGCAAAAATCAAGAAACTCGGTCCGGTAGAACGCTGGAACTACCTATGCGTTACCAGATATGCAAATTTAGGAGGTCTTGCGGAGCCTATACATAAATGATTCTGAGAAAAATTTGCTCCCCAATTCAATTTTTAAGCATCAAAAAGTCAGTTCGAACTTTCTTTCCGCTATAAGGATCCATGTAATTTTGAAACCTCAAACAGGTCTCTCTCGAAGTAGCAAGAACTGTACTTATGCGCCTTGTCCTCCAAGCTCCTCAATTCATACTTGATTTTTTATAAAATAATCAAAGCATTTTCCATGAAAAATGAGTTGATTTGACGAGGAAAAAAATGTTGTAAAGTCCATCTGCGGAACATCCACGGAGACAGCGATTTTATTGAATTGGGTCGAAAAAGCAGATTTTGAGACATCAAACTCTCTCCAGTGCTTTACAAGACTAGCTGTGAGCAGTTTATTTCACTTTCGTAGCCGTAAAGAATGTATAAAATTGTAACTCTTTTTTTTAGCGTGAAAAAAACTGCCGGTTGACAGAAAAAAAACCACCGCTATTTTCGGGTTCAGTGGTAAAAATTACTTACATTTTTCAAACTCAGCAATTCATTGGTCGTATCCATTGAAACACCGCGTCCTAACACTCTACACATTTTCTGCAAAAATTTATTTTCATAAATAACGGTTTGCTTAGACAACATATCTCGAAATCATAGTCATTTTAAGAGCGCAGGGTAATTTTAAATTGCGTTCCCAGAAAATTCGAATTGATTTGAGCTGATGGTTAGTTATTGCTGAAAAAGTTAAATATTACGGTGGAAAGAGGCTCTCCAGTCGAAAAAATATTCCTCCTATTTCGATTCCAGTCAATACATTTTTAAAGGATGGAGGTATCACAAGAGGTGTTGTTCAACCTACAATGTGCGATTCTCCTTCTCTACCTTATTATGAACCTAGTACCGACGGCTTACAATTTTTTTTTTTTACCTCATACAGGTATTTGAAAAGGATAACTCTTAAAGAAAAAAAACTATTAAAATGTTTGTTTCAGGGAATTCTTTTTGGGCACTTTTTTTTGTTAAATTAAGGGGAGGTGAAATTCAACTCAATATGAAAAAAACCTTAAGAGATCACCCATAGTTTTTTAACCCTGAAAATGTTTGACAAAATTGTTAAAGGCGTTATTTTTCGGAAAGGCTTTTGCGTTTTTACTGGACTTGAGTATTACTCAAAAGAGAAACCAAAAAGTGCGTTCTGACAGATCGTATTTATAAAAGTTTTTGAAAAATGTCTTAGTTATTGCCACTGGGGAAGGCGAAATACGTGAAAGCGATGCTATGGCGGGAGGGGGTTAAGGAAGCGCACCTCCGGCGAGTGCCCGCAATTTCAAATCACGCGCTCGTCGTAAGACCTTGACCAGCGGGCGAGCGAGCAGTTCAACAAATCTTCGCGAGAGCGCGCTAGCGTAGACGCTGTGCGCTGCTCCATGCAGCTGATCGGCGAATTCAGTTTGTTTACAACCGTTCGCGAGGACAACCACGCTGCGTCGATAAGCAACTAAACCGCACGATTTCACTGTTTGTCGGAATTACTCGTTAATTTTTCATAGTCAGTGTGCGCGTTTTAGGAGCCTTTCGTATTCTATCGTGACGTTAAAAGCAACAACCAGTGTGTCGTTCTCCGTTTGATGCCCCGGATTCAGCTCGGATTAATGTGCGATCCCAACAAGTGATAATGGCCGGGGATGTCCAAGTGCGACCGAAAAAGTGCAAATTAGATCAAAACAAGTGTGTTTCGCTTTCGGATATCCTTATTTCCTTCAACGCTCCCATCAGTGAAGAGCATGCGTGGGCACTGTGCTATCAATGTGCCAAGTGTTTCAAACAAGGTTGGGAAAGTGATCGCGACAAGTGTAAACTAGTGAGTGAATTGGATCATGTGTTAATTCACCAGGATGGCCATGTGCACTCAAACACTATATTCGCCGGTGGAGGAACACACAATGAAGGTACAGAATGTTCTGCAATCGATTGTTTAATGTTTCAACTCAGTCACGTGACACCTTGCCTTTCCATACACGTGATAAGGCCACTGACCAGGCAATTTTGAGATTGACCAAAGGGCAGGTATAAACTTGTTTACTGAACCTCCCTTTGGGTCATCTGATCTGAATAAGAGATCATTAGAGAATTTGAAGGCTTCTGAAATTTGATGAGTTCTATGTTTTGGTGGAAACGAATGAGTTAGCTGAGCACAAGGATACCCTCGCTTTTTAAATTGAGCAATTATTGGAGGAGATATGGTAAAATTACCTAGATAATCTGCTTTGTTTAATTAGGGAAATGCCACTCAATGATGGTATAAGACTGTGCATTCCCTAAATCTTATCTCTACAATCTCCCACATCGGAAGAAGTAAAAAAAAACAGCAAAATTAGCTTCCTCAGTAAGCACTCGCAGATAAAGTAATACATTTTTGCATGCAAATTCTCCAATACCCAATCGCCATACCTTAGATCAGGCAATGCTAGTTTGTGATCTCTTCATTCACTTATTTCAAAATTTTCAAATTCAGTTGGCTCCATTTTGCAGGGCTAGCCAGGCCCGCCACAAGGGGGGGGATACTGGGTCCCTGGTACCGGGGCCCGGGCCCAGGAGGGGCCCGTGAAGCAGGTGACAAACCACTACGAATTCATGTGTAACCCTTGTCTCGTAGGGAAAAGTGAAAAAATTACCCTAAAAATTCCGCAAAAGGTGAATAATGTTTCAAAAACACGCTAGGGCACTCTAAAATTTTTCTTATTTTTTTAGAGATTTTCAAGATTTTGAGTATGTGTAGAATGATATTTTTAGTAACTGTGTTTCATTTTCTTCCGTTGTCGGATGCTAAGAGGCTCCTTTCTGGGCATCCTCGACTTCAATGGCTTAACTCCCTTGCCATAGACGTACGAAAAGGGAGTCCAGGGGGGCCCGGCTCCCCATAGAATTGAAAATTATCATCTGCCCCCTCAAAAAATAATTTATAGATGTTTTGAATGCAACAATTCGAAAGTTTTTGGTGCTGAAAGTAAACAAAAAGGCGTAATTATTCTGCAGAAATTGATGGAAAATCTCCATCATAAGAGCTTCATAATGCGTCCAAATAGATTTAAAATTTCAAAAATTTCCCGGGGGAGGCCCTTCGGCCCCCCCCTCTCCCCCCCTGTGCTAGGGGCCCGGGCCAGAAAATTGGTACCAGGGCCCGAGATGGGATGTGGCGGGCCTGGGGCTAGCACAAGTTGTTACTGTATTTTGTAACCCAAAAATTATGAAGAAATGAAGCTCCTTTTTTCTTATGGTGTGTTCCTTCTTATGAAAATTGATTGAAATAAAATTTTACCACCTTCGTCGAAAGAATTAGAGTCACAGGAACCAGTCCAAAAGAGCAATTGTACACTTAGATATTTTATTGAGGAACTAGGGACGGAGTAAACTTTACAGGAATGAAGCATGGTGAATGATAATTGACTGGAAAAAAAGGGACTTCTATGCAAAGCAACACGCTTTTTAAACCCCTTTAGCTCCTATGAATATTATGCATTCAGTATTCATGTCTTTAATAAAGTCTCTTTATTGCACCTATGTAACCATACTTATCTGAGAAGCCAATTGAAATTGTGTTTCAGAAAACGTTTTCTTTCAATACTCTGGGGGATCAGTAAATTCAAATTTGTTTTTAATTTTAAAAAAAAATAACTTAATTTTTATAATCAGCTTTTACTTACGGATGTAGCGTAGCACAACTATGGCTTAGCATGAATCTACTTCCTTGAGTACTAGTACTTACCTGTCAACTCTTATAGAAGCAAGAGAAAGATCTCATTTAGAACCCCTGACCTAGCGTTTCCCCTCAAGTTATCATGGCAAAAATAAGGCAATGAAAAGCAAGGATTTTAGAAAACTTAATCAGAGGACATTCTATTTTGTTTTTTTAGTAATACCTAAGTAAAAAGCAAGGAAAAGGTAATGGAAAAACGCGGATTTTTTTAAAGTGGCTCCAGACATCCTAGAAGATGGAAGAGAGAGAAAAATTCGGATATCCTGGAAGGGACTTTTCAAAGGAGAATGAGGATAAACACTAAGAAAGGGGAATATATCTGCCTCGCAAGTTCAAGTTTGCGTTTAATATATATATTTTTTTTTTTTAAATTCTCGATGTCCGTGCTTTAACTAAAATTTTTCCGTGAAAATCAGCGGATACAAATTTCAACCGAAACAAACAAATTTATGTTTTATGAGTTTGAATCCTACCAACGAAGAATGGTGAAGAACCTGGTGAATTAAGTCTAATGTACGAATAGTTCAATCATCTCACGCAAGTATTTCCGCGCTATGCTGTCGTAAGGACAAACGCCGTATGAACCTTCATGCGTTGCCAAATTTCCTTTGATGAAACACGAATTTCTGGGTAAACTTATGAATATTTTCCTTCCGATTTTTCAGATAATTTTGTTCACAACTTTACCTAAAGATTCTGAAACTTTAAGGGAAAAATATTCACAACTTTCCTCAAAAATAAACATTTTATCGAAGGAAAGTTTGCAACTCTTTAGTGTTCATACGGCGTTTTTCCTTAGCATGGCAGTATGGTAGGTAGCCTCACTCTAGCGTCAGCCTTCGCGTGTTGCTAACAAGACTTCCGTAGTCTGCGCTGATGGAATCGAATCGGCTCCACTTAAATCGTCAAAATTAACCGGTTTTTAAAAATAAGTAATGATGGAAACCGCAAACATTATTTCTGCAGTGATAAATCAATTAACGGTTCTTAAGTAATCGAAGCATGAGCACAGGTACATCGTTTCAAGTTCAATTATTGTCCTCGGAAGTATAAAGATGGATGCTTTGCTCATTCGATGATAAATTAACTGCACACCGACACACGTAGCGTAATATCAGGACCGATTTTACCAGATAAGAACCAACCCCCACCAAGTTGAAACTGAGAAAAAGAGGTTTGAAGTTTTATTCCTCCATAAGGCTCAATGTAGAAAATATACTTCAACCCCTATTTCCACCAACTAGGTGTTTTTTTTTTTTTTTTTTTTTTTTTTTTTTTTTACCTACTTGGAGTTTTAGGAAGGAAAAAATATAGGTACGGCTGATAGAACTCAAAAACATTATTATTAATTCCATTTTTTTTTTAAATGTGGGTTGGCTCCTTTCTGATCTTCCCTCTATCAGCGAAAAAAGCTGGAAAGATGGACGTAAAACAAAAGTTTTTAACGCTGCCGTGCTAAAGAAAAACGTCGTATGAGCCCTCGGACGTTGCCAAGTTCCTTTGATAAAAACCGAATTTATTATAGGAAAATTGTGAATGTATTTTCCCAAAACGTTTCGACATTTTTGCACGCAATTCAATCTAAAATATCTGAAAATTTCAAAGGAAAATATGCCTGAATGTCGACAAAAATGCATGTTTTATCACGGGAAATTTGGCAACTCTCGAATGTTCATACGCCGTTCTTACTTAGCACAGCAGAATAGCCGAATGTAATCAAACTCGCTCCCAGTGTGGAGTGGAAGACATGGAGTGCGAGTGGAGGTCTAGTGCACGCATTTGCAACAGTTCAAGAATCGCTGATCGACAACTACTAGCCATGGAAAAACATCGATGGATAAAACCAATAACTAAATTTAAAAAATCGGGTTAAAAGTAGACTAAAAGCTCGAACGATCTATGGCGAAGCTGATCGATCATCCGTCATGATCAGGCGCATCGCACGACTGACCGGTCGCCTATTTGTCACTAGCGCACGTCCAATTGTGCATTTCTGTTCGCATTGCGCAACAGATTAACATACTGAACTTATCTAGCTTACGTAATTGATTGCAATTGCGTAATAATTATTGGTTAAACAGTATAGATGAGCAAGAGAGTGGCCAGCCTGTGATGTGCATGCTGCGAGTCACTGGCAGTCTCCTACAGAAAAATTTTATCGGGGTAATTGACATGGTTACGCAGAAAGGGACAAAAACCCACGCTGAATCTAGTTCGAGGATCTCCAAGCTGAAAGCTCCCGCAGCAGTCTGTGGTGGATTCAGTTTTCAACCGAAAGTTATACTCAGTTTTTTGAGTTTAAGTGCAACAACTCGCATCTGCCTATACTGCTGTGCTAAGGAAGAACGCCGTATTAACATTCGACCGTTGCCAAATTTCCTTTGATAAAATGTTCATTTTTGAGGACACTTATGAATATTTTTCCTTGAAATTTTCAGGAACTTTGGGTGAAATTGCGAGCAAAAGTATCTGAAAAATTGGAAAAAAAATATTCATAAGTTTACCAGGGAATTCGTGTTTTATCAAAGGAAATTTGACAACGCCTGTGCGTTCATACGGCGTTTTTCCTTAGCACGGCAGTATAGTTCTCCCTTCTAAATGTGCCTCGGTTGCTTTTTGCTTAATTTGGTCTGAATAACGATAAATTTTTCGTTCAGAAATTCCTCCAACGGACGCTTTTAAATATATTATACGGATGCACAGTATAAATAAGTTCGGTCCATTTGAAATGTCACCTCTGCGTAAGTAATTTTTAACAAACATTTCTAATCATATTTGTATTTTAATTTTAAAAGGGGAAAATACAGAAAAAACAATAGTAATAATAAAAAATCTGATTTTTAATTTAAAATTTTAAAAATCTGAATCTTATAAGGACTTTACAACTGGATCACGCTTTCCAATCAGGAATGCTTATTTTCCGCTCATTCATAGAAACTATTTGAAAACTAGAAAGCACCACAGAAAAACTAAGATATAAGTAGTTTGAAAATCAAGAAATTAAGCTGCAAGTTCCTCAACGGCTTAAATAGGTAAAAAAAAGAAAAAAAGTTTTTTTTGAACTTTACTATTTTTTTTTTTTTTTTTTTTTTTTTTTGTAACAAATGAAACAAAGGTACTTAGACGAAGATTCTTAAACGCTAGGTACGATATAAATATGCATTTTCGGCAGTACTTATTTATTATTATAATATTATAGTATTTAGCGGAAATGTCATGAAGGTTCGGACAATTTTCCAAGAACCGTAAGAAAAATCCCTCCTGGCGTTCGCGGATTGTTCGAAGTGCCTAATGATGAGCCTAATCGTGGCTCGTTCCTCTGTTATTTATAACAAGCATCAAGTTAGGAATCCTGCAGCAGCGTTTGCGGTTTCGCAGCTCGAACCGGTATCGTAGAACTCTGTCAGTGGCGTGGCGCGCTTTGCGATGTATCGATTGATCTGCCATTTAAACCTATGGAAAAGGATCGATAAACAGGGTGTTTGCAATGAACATCTTAATAATCGATTCTTCACCATTGCTTCAAATGGGGGTAAATATCGATAATCGATCATTTACGCCTCGACACTGACTTCTACCTTGCCCGGGAAAAGCGTTGCACGAGCATTCAAATATTGCTCATTCTCCTCCAATAGAATCGTCGCCTGGCTGACAAAAGGTCGTAAGTAACTACAACCTGCCGTGCTAAGGAAAAACGCCGTATGGACATTCGAGAGTTGCCAAATTTCCTCCGATAAAATGTTTATTTATGAGTGATGTTATAAATATTTCTCCTTGAAATTTTCAGGAACTGTAGATGACATTTCGAACAAAATTGTCTGAAAAATTAGAGAAAAAATATTCATAAGTTTACCGGGAAATTCCTGTTTCATCCCAAGGAAATTTGGCAACGTCTGATGGTTCATACGGCGTTTTTCCTTAGCACGGTAGAATATGAGATGAACCCGGGAAAGCGTTGAGTTGTATGGATAACAAGGCTCATCGTCGAGTGTAGTTACGCCCTTATGTCAGGAAGACGACGAAATATAAATTTTCTTCAAAAATGTGTGATTTTTCCACTTGAATCTTTCATAGAATATCGTTTGCAATTTAATCCAACGGATCGGAAAATTTCAAAGAGAACTATTCGTTATCCCTCTCGAGAATTAAACTTTCATCGGGAAAAATTCGACAACGCTCGAATGTTCATTCAGCATTTTTCCTTAGCACGGCAGAACTGCGGCGAGGAGAAGAGACCATGAGATGCGCTGCGCGGATGTAAGCACCCATTCGCGTGATGGCCCTCTCAGCCTGTTGAGACTGTCGACTCGTCATTAACTGATTTAGTTATTTAGTCCAGTTACATAATTCGAGGCAGCCACTACTCCCCCCTTCCCCCTCCCCCCTCTAGACTCATCTAGATCCCAATGTTTACGGATGAAAGCTCCAGTCAAGTTCTGCGCGTTGCCGCTACTGCCTCCGTATCATCTCCACCTGAGAAAAAGTGTGAGAATCCGCCTAGCCCTGTATAATAATAAGAAAGTATGGATCCGCAAATTGACAGTGTAAGTTAGCAATCACATATCTCGTTTGCGGTGTCTGAAAATCTCCGCATCTACGTTACTCTTTTAAAGGAGAACAAGCTGACATCATTCCTTGAAGTTTTTGCAGAATTTTCTTCGCACGGAGAAGAAAACTCGGGGCAGTTTTAAAGAATTGCCATTAAGGAGTTTTCCAAAACGAGATATGTGATTTCCAACTTGCACCGTCGAAATGGTTCGTGGTAGCTGGTCCCCATAATTTTGCAGGGTGCCTATTCCTTAAGTCTAAGTACAATTGGTATTCAATTGAGGGGAAAATGGGTTGTGTGGGAAATGGGGGATGGCAGTTTGATAGGCAACGTTACAACGGCGGACTACGGAGGTTGGTAACACTGTTATCTTCCCATTTAAATCTGTTGTAAAGAATCGATTCACGTTAGAACACCCAAAAATCGATTCTTTAACACTGCAGGTTTGAATGAAGCGGAATCAATGTCGACAACTTGCTAGATCCATCGGTTTTACTACGAAGGGCGCAGGAACTAATCGTCCACGTGACCGGCTGGTCTCATTCGAAAATAAGAAAGCCCAAAAAAAGGCCGTTTTAAATGGGAGGCTTGGCTCGTCCATGGGTATAAAGCGCATTTTTTCCGCAAAATCACGGTCAATAATGCATTTCTTTTTTTAACAATCGCATATAGTGAAATTCGACGTGTTTCTCAACATTGAGGCAGATTGATGATGAGGAGCAAAAATGAGGTAATGTTTACAAAAATTTTGACGGAACGAGGGTTTCCAAAACGATAGGACCTCTTTGGACCTCCGCACACTGGAAAAAAAAAAACATTGGATCAAGAGTCCAGACTCTTAAAAACATCGACAAGAATAAACACTCTTGATTCAATCAGATTTAAGCTTAAATCAAGAAACAAGCCTCTTAATTTGAGCGGATTTCCTTTTGATTTAGCTTAAATCCGATTGAATCACGAGTCCTTTTTCCTGTCAATTTTTTCAAGAGTCTGGACTCTAGATCCAATGTGTTTTTTTTTTCCCAGTGCACACTATAAAGTATCGTTCAATACATATCGTTCCCTCGGGAGTTTCCTGTTGTGTTGAAGAATCTGTTGATTCCGATAAGGAGTGACTGTTCACGTTAGTTGATGTAAGTCTCCTTGTCGCGATGAATCGTGTTTCACACATGTGACAATAAAACTCAACGGATTTTTCGAGATTTACATTATATCGAGAGCTCGAGGCAACGACGAAAAACCCGCGCGGCAATTTTTTTTCTCCCGATCCGTGGGACCTTGGTGCCGGGATAAAAACATATAACCCGAGGATCGGTGATAGAAAGCATGAGTTTATGTAACCGGCGGAGTGATAGAGTGGGACGGAAATGTCAACCGCTCAACTGTGAGAATAGTAAGATCCACTTGCCACCGTCGAGTCCGCGGCGACATGTAGCGTTGACGACGTTGGAGGCACCGAAGGTCTTTCGCGGTTAGCTTTTACAGCCTCTTAGCTTTGCTGCCGCGAGCCGCCCTTTGGCTCAGCTTTGATCCGACGCGACGGCCATCGTTTCATTCCAGCAGTAACTAATTTTCAACGCTGCAAAAGCTCCATCTGCAAATTGTAATTTTTACAATAAAAACCTGTCTGAAGTGTCTATATACAGGGCAGAGACAAGAGACCCTCCACTAAGTAATATCTTGGCCCTTGTGGAAGCTTTTACTTTCGGGACTTCAGCATTCTACTGTTGACTTATCTACATGGTTGATGTTCAACGACGTGTTGGCAGTTTCGTTTTGCAAACAAGCCGAAAATGGCCGACGTTTAGGAAACTTGTTTGGCTCATGACGTCACCCGAAGCTCATCATCGACCACGTAGGTAGGTCAACAGTCGAAACTAGGGTGATGACTGTTGCTCCCTAATAATTATCCATAAGGAATCGTTGAAACCCCGAAAGTAAAAACTTCCACATGTCGCTTAGAGGCCAGTGGAGGGTCTCTTGTCTCGGTTACAGGGAGAGAACGGATACGGACCTGTCGAAAATTCTGAGGTTAGGTCCTGGAGCTATTAGGGCCCAAAAGGGCAGCCCACCTATGGTCTGATGATTTATTATTACAACTGTTACGGCTGGCTCGTAGTTTGTAAAGCACGTGCTTGACTTAGTTTTCGCATAAATGCACCCATTTTTACGGAAGAACGCAAGCATGTAAAAAATTAATTTGCATCGAAAAAAGTAATTTTCAGAAGTTTCAATTAATATTCTAATCATTGATCTTCGCTAACCTTTATCAATGTTCTTCGATTTCACTGATAGCATTTATCTGAAAAGAGAAAGCTCATATTCAAGGTATTCCATCAAATTTACGAAGTATGCTCTCATACCGGCCTTTTTGAGTCATGTTTGATGTGTAAATCAGCGTGACGACACGTTTAATATCAGGAAAACTGAGGTCATATTGCTCTATATTTGTCCATTCATTGCGTAATCAATTTAACATTGTATTACTTCCCTCAGAGTGTATTTACTTAGGCCTCCAGTCCTTGGACAAAAGCGTAATAAATTGCAGATGAAAAAGGCCGGGACAGCATACCTCAAGCTTTCTGTCGAAACAGCTGGTTTTACACGTGCCGCATCAGTCATCATCAAGAATCAGTTGACAGTTAGACGTCAACCACGCAAAACAGAGTCATACAAGATCATTTCCATAACTAGTTTATCTTTGTAATGACGAGCACAAACCATATACGTTATCAGCGGTCGTCGGTTCCACTGTTCGGTTAATTACGTGAAACAAAGTAAAATCCCGAATTCCAATGTAATTGTTAATTACCTGTATTTTTACTTCTGTCGCGCTTATGAATTTACTTGAGCAATGGTGTTGTGCCAATGCTGTTCGGACTCTAGCCAGTTTACAGTTGGAAAGGAACCACTTTATTTTATTACATTTTATGGAATTGATCATGGAAAATCGTTCGTAACGTCTTGAAAAGTTCATAGATAAACTTCCAACTTTTTTTTTCAACTTTTCAAGTCCTAAAATAATCTTGAATTTTAGAAAATTACCTAGATGTTCGCAAAAGTCTTCGAATTTTACAGTATCAGTACAGTTATTTCGTTTACGATCGTTAGGAAGTCTCCCAAAATCTCAAAAAGCGCTGTCTTATCACTGCGTCCGCTATTCTACGTTTAGATTAACAGAGGAAAGTGAGGGCACCAAGAGATAAACTTCCATATTTAAAGCAATATCGAAGGTTTTTAGTCAGTTTTTAAAAAAAGTTTTTTTCGTACATCCTTGAATCTTTCGCAACAATTGAATGGTTTTTGCAAAAATCGTTGACATTTTTCTCAGAAACCGTTGAGAGATTCTTGAAACTCCTTGATATTGCCAATTAGAATTCTTTGATAAGTTCTCGAAAGTGCTTGATTTTGCACGAAGAAAACTTTCAACACAAAAGTTTGGCTAATATGGGAAGTAAATCACAAAATAACCCTAGCCTTCAGTTGACAATTTCAAGTGAAAATGCCAGGTAGTTTTCTTGAATAAATTCACCGCAAACTGTACCAAAAACAACACAACATTTTTGTTGGTTTGTATTTCACTTCCTATACATTAACTAAAAGCGACACAAGAACACAAATATTTTTATTAGTGTAATTTTAAACTGCTGCCGTGAACACTGTGGCAGGTATATTTTACTCAAAGTGAGATTTTCCAAAAATTTTCTACTCAAAGAGAATTTGTTTCTGAACCATCGCCCAAGATTTGAACGAAAGCTCTGGGTGACAACTTGGCAACGGTGGAGATCTATCAGGATCACGGACAATCTAATCACTCCCAACTTAAACATCGCGGATCTCGGCTAACGTCTGCGGCCGGAGGCGCACTGCACCTCGTCGGGTCTCCGAAGCCAAAACCGCGCAACTCCCAACGCAAACCACGGACGCATACGCTGTTCTCGCCGTGCCCGACACCGTGTCCATGTCCTCTCCCGGCAGGTTCCGCGAAGCCAAAACCGCTCAAATCCCAACGAAAACCAAGAGCACATACGCGGTTCTCGCCGAGTCGGACACCGTGTCCATGTCCACTCTCAGCAGGTTCCGCAAATCCGCACTGCGTTTGGCTCTTCTCCTTCGCGTGAGCTCCGGTTTTAATCTGTTATGCAGTGGCGCGGCGTGAAGGATCGATTATCGATACATCGCCATTTGAAGCTATGGTAAAGAATCGATTACTAAGGTGACGTCCTGATAATCGATCTTTTTTCATAGATTCGAATGGCGAATCGATCGATAATCGCAAAGCACGCCACGCCACTGCTGTTATGCAACCCGCAACCCAGTAATCGAATATGCCGTTAGAGTTAGCCCCCCCCCCCTCCCCTCCCTCTTATTTCAGCGTAATCAACATGTTTATTCTTCATCTCGTGCGCAGTTTTACTAATTTATAGCCCCCCTTCCCGAGGCCCGAGGGTGATTTCCTGCAGAAATATCCCCGATTTTACTGTTAGTTTCGCTGAAATCGTCCGTTCGCCGGGACATTGCAGATGGTCCGCTATTGATTTTGTCCGTGGCTGTCCTCGGTTGCTTCTCCTCGAAAGCGGGATTCCTGAAGACGTCGGGAAGGTTGATGGAGCGTCAACATGCGACTGTATTGCGAGGCATAAAGTTCCAGCGGCAGGGAATCTGCAAAATGCTAAAAAATAAAAATACGTCAGTATAATTATATTTTTATTTGCGTTTTTGCCTCACGGGAAAATTCCCGATTCGTCCTCACGGGAAAATTCCCGATCTGTCCCCACGAGAAAATATTAAGGTGCCCAATTTGATACAGCAAAGTTCGCAATTTAAGTACTCACTCCACTTTTTAAGTACCTATGGAGCAAATAAAGGCTGGAGGGCATCCCTTCAGAAAATTAGCTAATGGCCAAGTGGCAATTTTGCAAGTTGGCAACCCTGTTCTTCCGTCATTAAAATCCATTGAAGATATCGATTTAATGTGAAGCAAACTGCCTGACCAATAATCGATTTTTTTCATATACTTTTAAATGGAGGAAAATCCGTTTTGCCAATTTTCAAAAATTACCACAGTCACGATCCCAAGATCTGCCCCACGTTTGCTGCAGATCGCGAGATCGGGCATTTTCGTCACCCCCGATTAACCTTACGTCAAAATTCGTTAACCAGACTTTTTTGCCTATTCGCATAGAACCAAGTTACAAGGTTATCAATCGCTAATTGGAGGTTCAATTTTGAAACTATCTCTTAAAAAGCAGAATTAGGAGATAATCTTGTCAGAAATTTGACCCTGAAAGAGACGGAAAGTCTTTTTCAGTGATGTGAAAACAATAGCCCTTGAAAACACCGGATATCATTTTCAATCGCCCAGCGCATCTTTTGAGAGGAGCAGAGGAAGAGCGCATAAAAAACCGTCACCTAAAAGAAGAATACAACCTCCGCACTACTTAAGTATTTTTAACCTTGGCGATGATAGGCGTGAAAATCGTTGCATTTCGCGGCCTTTTAAACCGTGGCTCCGCGCCACAGTGCGACCCGTAGGATTTTTCGAAAGCAAGCGTGAATAAGATGCGGATGACAGCATTTGTGGCCTTTCGCAGAAAAACTGCCCCACTCTGGCTCTTAACTGCCGGTCCCGTTAGACCGCGAGGTAGACGCGAAATGCTAAAAGCAATTCAAGGCTGGAAATGATTCATTGGGAGTGGCGGGCGCGACAAAAGATCATTCATTTTATGCAAACGTAACTTCCCGATAACGAACAATTCGTGCTGTTTTGTAGTTTAGACGTCCCCACGACCAGTCATCTTAGGTTTTTCTCTGATACGTATATGATTGATAAAGAAACAAATGCGTCACAGTTCAACTGAATGCCCTATAAAAGTTGTTCAAATGAAAATGTCTGTGTCATTACACTGAAAAAAAAGAATCTTAAATTTGCCGCCAAGAAGTATTTCTTCTTAAATCAAGAACTTTTCTGGTTAATATAAGCTACTTTTTTGCTTAACCCAAGAATTATTTTTCTTGTATCAAGAAAAAGTCAGCTTAAAGGAAGGTAAAAAAATTCTTGGCGGCAAATTAAAGAATCATCAGGCTTGATTTCAAGCTAATTTTTTTTTCAGTGTAGTCGATTTAAGATGACAGAGAGTTAGATGACTTAGAAGGACGATTTCCTCTTTCGCACCAGGTGTAGAGACTCGATATCGGAACAGATCTTACTCTGTTTTACTTATCAGTAGGTTCTAATCATCAAATTACGATTCTACGGCTTTTGCAACCGATTCGTTGCACCCGAAGTCCTACTTTCTTTCCTTATTTCATCCTCACTCTCAAAAATCTGAGAAGAATCGTAGCTGTGTTCTCTTTTTCTCTGACTTTCGGTTGATTTCTGCTCTGTTCTCTCTTGCTTTTATTCTTCCTTAATTAGCAGTAAATTATTGCCCCCCTTGGTTTCCGCGAAATGCACATCGCAGATTAGCGCGTGCTTCCTTGTAATTTGGTCTCGTTTCTTTTTATTGTCCTTTGATTTAATCGCAGACTTTTCAAATTCTCCGCGACTTTCAGTTGTTTTCCACTGAATTTCCTTCGTTTGTATGAGTCGTGACAAAATTTGAAGCGGGATTCGTATTCTCCGTTCGTGTAACCGCGGCAGATGAGGTTTAATGAACCCCGAATTTTTAGGTCAGCGCGGAAGTGACTAGTGAGGATCAAAAATTCTTTCCGAAAGAGGAATAAGGAAGAAATAATAGAGGGCTACCACAGAGCAACAGCGCCTTTTATGTACCCTGCTCATGGGAACGCAGACCTGATTGCACTTGGATTTCGGTAATTGCCCATAAATATTCGACTAATTAATTACTTCGATAAGACGGTGGGCCACCACGAAAACGTTGACATCAATGCCACAAGCGCAAGCTAAACTCTCGATTCTTTATCCAAACCAGTTGAGAATTATATTTCTTAGTTGGAGTAAATACATTAAAAACAGTGGAAATAATCGAAGGCCGGGTATAAAATGTAGGTACCACACTTTTCTATACCTAGGATGATTTCTGGCTCATTTTAAGAAAAACGCATACGTCACTCGTTCCTCTACAAAGATAGTTTATTTATAGGTGAGCCAGAAATATTAGCTCCTTATCGCAAAATGCAGTCCAATTTGAAACTCGAATCGTCTTACCCTTTAAGTGTGGCAATACACTGGAAAAAAAACACATTGGATCTAGAGTCCAGGCTCTTAAAAACATCGACAAGAAAAAGTGCTCTTGACTCAATCAGAACCTAGCTTAAATCAAGAACCAAGCCTCTTAATTTAAGCGGATTTCGTTTTGATTCAAGCAAAAATCCGATTGAATCAAGAGTATTTTTTCTTGTCAATGTTTTCAAGAGTCTGGACTCTAGATCCAATGTGCTTTTTTTCCAGTATAGGGTGGAAACTAAAAACATTAGCAAATTGGCTAACACTTTAAAAATACTCTAAAGGTAGCGTTTTTCTCCAGATTGTCTGTTTGGTTTTGCCGTTTAAAATTAATTTTTCTATTACAAGAGACTTCGTGAGAAGGAAAAAAAAATCAACCCAAACTTTTTGGTTCATCCAAGCAAAGGGAAACGAAGTATCTCAAGTAACTAAAATTACAGGAATTCTCACGTGTGTGCAAGTTATGTTCCCTACTCGCCACAAGCAAGGGATCTGGGATTCCAAACGGAGAATCCGACGTAATCTATCAACCGTGTGCCGTTTTTAGTGCCTTTCTACAACTTTATCATGGGTAATTTGAGGAGACCCCGTAAAATGGTTAACTACTCCCTCTCGAGGAAGTATGGAGTACCACGGGTGTCACTCCTTGCGTCACGGCACGTCAAAATCACGACCCGGCGAGGTGAGACCCGCTCCGTAGCCCCCTCAAGTGACGTAAGCTCGCTCACGATCAATGTGACATAAGCGGCGAGAAGTGTATTCGGAGTGCACTGTTTTTATTGAAGTGACCCCTTTCAATTAAGGACTTGTGTTATGCGTCTATTAGAGCTGGAATCGAATAATTTCCGCCGCGAACATGCTGACTCTCGTTCTCGTAGCACGCGAGAAGTTCATGCTATAGGAAATGGAGTTCTCGTCTTTCGTAGGGTCCAATTCGCAGAAATGGTGGTTCCGGGTAGAATTTCCATGGTTGGATTTTTATTCTTTCTTTCTCCAAATAAACGCTGGAAAAAAAATTCTTGAGTTATTATTTTGACAAAGTGTCGTTTTTTTTCCGACAAAATTTGGTTTTTTTAAACTTAAAGTCATTTTTTTTTCATTTGAAAAAGTGTCCTTTTGCTACCGTCAAGTAAAAGTTCAAAAACGATGGCAAAACAACGTTTGTTTAACTCAAAAAACCTGATTCTAAGTTAAATACGCATAGATTTAACTCATGAAAACCAAATTTTGTCGACAAGAAACGATGCTTTAAGTCAAAATAACGTCTCAAGAAATGTTTTTTTCAGTGTAAAGGACGAAGTAATTTTGAGTACTCACTTCTGAGGTTAAGCTTTTAGCTTTAAGGTTGAGGTTTCTAAGCTAAAAGCAAAGCTTTTATGTGTTGGTTCATCTTCTCCTTTTCCTCCGATGCAAATTTTAATTTATCAATGGTACGTTTGACAAAATTCGTAAATCTTCCCCCAAATCGGGCCAATTTCCGCGTAAGTGCAAGAAGAGTAAGTCTTTCTCAAAATTAAGCCTATTTCCGGGTACTATCAATCCTGTGCCATAATATCCTTCTTAAAGGTCAAACAATTTTCTTCCTTTATTTATGTACCCCTTCCTGAAGTTACATATTCCACTAAAGTACATGAATAATGGCCGCATTTCCTCTTCTGTTAGCTTTGTCGGCTTGAGATTCATAAGACCGGACAGCCGGGTATCCGTCACTTAATGACCAGTTTTTTGACCGGAGAATGCAGAATGCTGCGGACGATGACATCCTAAATCTTTTCAATAAATCTTAAGCCGCAAATTCGCTAATGAGAACCGGCCAGTGACGTTAACTCTAAAACAACTGGAAATCAGTAGCTCTTGCAAATCATCAAACGAAATCTTTAATTGGTTCATCATTGCATACATTAAGATAGGAATATATCGAAAGGTATCGATGTATTTACAATCAGTTAACAACGGAAGGAGGCACTTCGCAATTCGTCATTTCGCGGTTTTTGACCCACAGAGATGAAACACAAAAATTTATGGTAATGGGGACTATCTTTTTTCCTCCTCTCTCTGAGCGCGGAACTCAACGTTGATTAGCCCCGCGTCGCTAGTGGCTTCTGGTTTTGGACTCTTGGTTTCAAATTGGAAGAGCAAGACGATAATTTTATCCGAAATTCTTTGTTACCTACCGCTTCTGTGAGCTCCTTGATCACTATCTAACCCCGTGTGAATATTTTAGTAGCCTGCTAAATTTGCTAATTTCCTATGTTGCCCTTTCGGATCGATTTTTTAGTGCCTCTTTTTTTTGCGGTGCACAGATCAAGCTAACCTTGTGTTTTATTTTTGTTTCAGGTAAGCCGAGGTTTCGCTCATTTTTTTGCAAATAACAATCCCGTGTTTTAAATCGAAAGTTGTGATTATTTGTAAGTACTTCTCCTCATCTTCATACTAAGTAGACTTTATGGATGACCAATACGTTTTAGTCCATATTTTCAAAATGACCTAGTATCAGCATGCATACTTCAATTGTAAATGCTTCATTTACAGCAAGAATAATATTCGGGTAGTGAGATGACCGACGCTAATTTGTGGTTTGGAGCAGAGGCTTGGCGTGTTTTGCGATATATCGATTGATCTGCTATTTAAGCCCATGGGAAAGGATAGATAAACAGGGATTTTCCACGAACGAGCTCGAATAATTGATTATTTACCACAATTTCATGAGGGGAAATGTCGATAACAGATCATTCAAGCCTCGTCACTGGTTTGGATGCTGTATCTACCAAAAGTTTCGCTCCCAACTTGCGTTCGGGATTTTCTTTTATTTCAACCAAAAAATGTTCAAATTCAGTCTCTATATCGCAACACTAAGCGATATAACTCGCGAACCAAGGACCTTGTCTTGTCGAATGTACAATGAAAGCATCCACCGTCAAATCAAAAGCCTGCGTACAAACTCATAGTTACCAAACTTACTCACTGTGAAAACGCAATTTAAAAAAAAATCGAGCCACAAGCCGAAAATGAAGTAAACAAATAATATTTCAAACTACATAGAGATGAAAAATAATTTTAAAAAACTTACAAAAGTTATTAACTCTCATCACTATGTAGTTTGAAATATTATTTGTTTAATTTATTTTTGGCTTATAGCTCGAGTTTTTTAAAATCATTTTATCATGTTCTATGCAGCTTAGCCAGCCTTTGGCATTAAAATGTACTTACTCCCTATTTTTATAAGAGCTCGTTTGTAACTTGATCGTGCCAGGAGAATCTCGCCAGCTCAAAATCCATTTATTTTGGTTGAAATGTGACAACACACATCGAGGAACAAAGAGGGATGTCCGGTCGAAGACAGCTTCGAGTCGATCGAGTCCATCGTTCATCGTGACCGCCGACAGTAGTTTGTGTCAACAAATCAAACAGTATGCTACTGGCCCGGAGATGTTCCACAAGTGGAATACTGCCGCTCTAGGAAAGAACACCATATGATCATTTAAATGTTGCCAAATTTCATTTTATGATGTAATTATTTTCAAGGATAGTTACAGACGAATCGGGACGTTCGAAAACCGCTAATGTCCACTTTTCCAGTCTTAAGTTTTTTTGAGTTCATAATACTTTTCGGAGTTGGATGCAACCACGAAAGTGGCGTTAAAACTCGTCTTCGGGTTTCCTTAACCCCAAAACGAGTCCTTTCATCTTTTTTATGGTTGTATCAACTCTTTAAAAGTATTACGATACGAACTCAAAAAAACTTAAGACTGGTAAAATGGACAATAGCGGTTTTTGCACGCCCCGGTTCAATTAGAGGAGTGAAAAAAATTAGAAAAAGTATAGAAGATTGAACAGAAGAATGATAAAAAAAAAGTTTTCTAGCAAAACAACTCAGGAAATGTGTCATTCAATAATTTTTCTAGTTTCTTTAAGCTCTGCCAAATTTCTTCCAAATTTTTCTTGTGCAGTATTGTTGTTAGGAAAATTGTTTCTTCGGATCTGGGTATTTCCTTGGAAATTTTAAAACCACTCAGTGCGACACACAAAAAAAAGATAATTTTTATTTTTAAAAAAATTAAAAAAACAAAAAACAAAAAATTTAAACCAAAAAAAATGGCAACTGTCGGATTCTGATATGATGTTTTTCCTCAGCTCGACGGAATATCTGTTTTTCCCCGGCCCGACAGAATATCTTTGTACCGGCCAAAGATCGATGCGATGAGCGATAAAAGCCAAATTCGGTCCGCTCAACTCAAGTCGTTTCAGGTCCAATTCGATGTTGCCTCTTTTCGTGGACAAGTCTTCATCTTAAACGGTCAGCCAGCATTCGTGCCTTCGAAGGACCGTGATATGCCATGACAAATGAGGAATGGCGTATGTAAAAGTCGCCTGTCCTTCAATAGAACGAGGACAAGTCGTAAAAAATTAAAGTTAGGATGTGTAAAATTATTTTAGTCCAAGCTGGATCAATAGCCACTCCTTAAACGGCTTTCGTTCTTCAGCAAGATCCCTATGGTTTGCATTGGTTACATTAATCGTGGTGCTTTATTATTCCCATTGCCTTGTTCTGCCAAGCTGAGGGAAAATGCCGCATGAACTTTCGGACTTTGCCAGATTTCTCCTGATTGGACAATAATTTGTAGGGAAATTATTCGATTCGGAAAAACTTTGAAGAGAGCAGGATCTTACTTAAAATTAGTTAAACCTGTAATGCCATTCTTGGGCGTTTCTTTCGTTTTTCCAATGGCTGGAATCCTCGACAAGGGGCAATTCTTGAGGAATTCGGCTGAATAAGTTTTTGAATTATCCATTTAGGTAAAAAGTAGCTGCAAAGTAGGAAAGGTCAACTGCAATAAACTTGACCTCACTGCAATTGATCTTTCCTACTTTTCAGGCTCCGTTAGGTTACATATGTATAGTTCTTATTGCATTGCGATATCGTTCTGAATATGTGCTGAAGTCCTCAAGTCTCTCTCAACCTCCTCGACATTCAAGGGTAACGACGAGGCTCGCGACAGTCGAAGAAGCCAAAAGCTGCAGCTTTTAAAGTTGCAGCAGACCGAAGGAGACGCCCTAAAGCGATTAAACAGTAAAACGCGCACAGGGAACGGAAGAAAAAGAAAAGGCTGGCGAAAAGTGTAAAGTGCGAGGATCACGCAATAAGCGCAACGTCCCACGTGGTACGGAAGGTTGCGCGTCCTTGCGCTCCGGGCCCGAAACAGCCCCGGGGCCATGGGC
>NW_017547254.1:2540076-2569145 GCF_001854935.1 Bemisia tabaci
GCGGCGGCGGCTGAACTTGGCGTTCGTTTCGGCCCTGGCCCGGATCTGGGGCAGCGCAGCGCCCGCCCGTCTCACGAAAATCGATCCCTTCCTCTGGAATCCGCCACCACGCAATCCCTTCTAATGAGGAAAAACGACGTATGAACTTCCGGTATCCGCCGCGCCTCTCTTGATTAGAGTTTCTTTATACTGAGAGTCAAGACAACACCCCCTCATGGAGTCACAAACGGGAATAAACATTACACAAATTGAACGTTTTTCGTAATCTTTGATCGGCCCATTCTCAAATTCCTCTCTCTGCTCCTTCTCTCATTCCGTTTGTTCCTTGCCGAACCCATAATTCCCTGGTCCATTCCAGATTATAATGTTTGCAATCGGCGAAAATGTAATCTTTATTCCCGTTTGTGACCCAGTGGAGGCCTAAAATACGGGAACCAATCAGAAATGGATTCACATTGTCTTGACTCTCAGTATAAAGGGACTCTGGACTCTACTCTTGATATCATACGAACAAAATAACCCTAGCCTTTGGTGGACAGTTTGAAGTGAACTTCATTTGAAGTGAAAATGCCAGCTAGTTTTCTGGAAGAAATTCAATAAGATATGAGTGATGAATACTAACGTCGTAATTAGAGGAATGCATTTTCCCGGACCCTCCATCGTTTTCTGCGCTAAATTCACCGGAAACTGTAACCAAATCAACACAAAATGTGTGGTGGTCTGTGTTTCACTCCCATTATTATCCTAAAAACACAAGAACACACATATTTTTATCAGTGTGTTCGGAAATTCATCCAGTGTGTCCACAAAGGGCAAAGTATTCAAAAATGTTTTTTCTCTATGACCGTCGTTGTAGTGTGACGCGCCTTCAATCCAGGTAGCGGCAATCCGGGCATCACCCGTGGTCGAATAGTTATCTCAAAAACGCCTTCCGTAGATGAAGTCAAATATCGATGGCTACCTACATGCGAATAAAAGCGCACTCAGCTTCGATTGCAACGTTGCATTTTGGTTCGTTTTTATTTTTGGAATTTTCTTTAAACAAAAAAAATTAAACATGGTGCAAGTTTCTGAATCGTCGCATTTAAGATACATATGATTTTCCTAAATTAACGGAAAGAGACTCAAGAATAATGATACTTCGTGTTACAAAGTTTGGCGGCACTATTAACGCCGCGCCATCAGCTAGCGCAGCGCACAGTGGATCGGGTCAATTGGAGAGGCCGGACATGAAAATGTTGACTGAAACTGCAAATTTTCATGTTTATTTTGTCACAATTTAAACTTTGAGGTGTGCTCTAGACGGAAATTTTACGAGGAAACCTATGAAACCACTTTTAGAACCTCAAAAAATTTGTATAACTTGAGTTATACGCGTTTAAAGTCTCCAGATTTCGTCCGACCTCTCTTATTGATTCGATCTACTTTGCAGCGTGGCCGAGTTATCGGCGCAGAATAACGCGCCTTCAATCAAGTTAGCGGCAATATGGGCATCACCGGTGGTCGAATAGTTATCTCGCAACGCCTTCCGTAAATGCAGCCATCGCTCATCCTCAATTTTGCTATCTTATAGGCAAAATGCACATCGGGGAGCGCAAAAAATCATCAATAATATGGTTATGAGGTCAAATTGGTTTTGTTTTGCCCTTTGTCGCAATTTTTATCACTTGTCGGTTTTCCCATGTTGTCACATGATCGCTTCATTCCTAGACGTCAGGAGGGGGTTCTCTTTTTTGTGCTGAATCATGCGGAACAAAATTTCAGTGATAAACTTACATTTCTCACCGATTCTCATTAAAGTCAAATCTCTTATCGCCAATTATTTTAAAGTCTCGTGCATTAAAAAGCAATTCCATCGAACGTCCTTTTTTCTAGGCTCTTGCATCGGATAGCTACAGGTCAAAAAATTGCACACTTGTCCACATCGTTTTTTTCACTAATTGCATGATAACTTTGACGATAACCCCATAGAGTGGCCGTGTGTCGATTAGGTATACATCACATTTTGTCCACTCATTTCTTTGCTGTATATTTTCCTGAAAGCAACCACAACATCAGAAATGTAAAATCCCTCTCTGTTAATGATAAACTTCATAATGAAAAGGTTTTATTTTTCTCCAATCATAACTGCTGACGCCATAAGATTTTAAACTCTTATCATGCGATAGACTCTAAAGTTTCCCTTCGCCCGCGTATGGTGAAGTTTGGGCGATCGACTTTTATCCACTCTGTATGATACTTAGGTAGAGTAAAATATCTAAGAGAAAAAACAAGTACAAATTATGAGTCCACTAATTATTTTTTTCTCGTGGAACGCGGTCTCCTATTTCTCTTTTCTTCTTTTTAAAAAGTATACCTGTTTAGGAAACTTAACAGGAAAACAAATCATACCACTCGGAAATAGAAAAAAAGACAAAGCTTTTGAACTAAAAAGAGGGAAAACTTACCACTTGCTAAGGTCGCACCTCAGAGATTGTAAGATGAAATGATAAAACCTAACCTTTTTAAACTCAATCCCAGCATAATCTACTTATTTCATACCGCAAATCGAAAAAAATTACAAAAATAAACATGTAAGTAATTAAGAAAAGTAAGAAAATGATGCAAAAGTACGACCAATTTTCCCCCGTCCAAGTCATGGTTAGTTAAGCATGACAAAACTTCAGAATTTATACGTTTTCAAAACAGTAAAACCATGATTTTACTCAATGCATGTTAATTGTAACTTTTTCCAACTCAAGATCCAGTAGAGACTGAAAGTGCTAATGTCAACGCAAGATTTGAATTTCAGCTTTTAACACAGATTTTGACACAAATGCACTCCTATAGAACGTCTGACTACCGGCGGATTTACTAATCAAAGAAAACTTGCTCGGAAAAACGGAACGAACTGAATCCGCCATCAGAAGTTCATAATTCACACAACTCCATTTATTTAAGCAGCTGAAAAACTAGAGGGGTAAAATTGAAAAACGTCAATTTTTCCTCCATACTTAAATTTATTTATAAAACACGGTCGTGTATTTACTAAAATTGAGGAATGAAACTAGGTTAACGGGTCATTGAAGCTGGAAAAACTACGTTCCTGTGGTTTTCCGGCCATTGTTCATTCCTCTGTTCATGTTTTGTACTAACATTGACACACTTAATGTCCGCTCAGGTGTGGGGAAAAAAATAATCTGTTGACTCCTCTACGTGAGTCAAAAAGGTACAGTGGTACATATCCTAATAATTCACTCACGTGTACATGCGCTCTGGAAACGGGTATAAAGAATAAATATTAGGGTAGTTTTTCGATGAATTTCCAGTTTTTTGTCGTTCTAACTTGAGAGGTAACCCAGTTTTAGGGTCAACCCAGCTGTGTAGACCCCTAATCGGATGGATCCAGTGGCGTGGCGTGAATGATCGATTGTCGATATCTCGCCATTTGAAGCTACGGTAAATAATCGATTATTAAGGTGTTCGCTGCGAACACCCTGTCTATCGATCCTTTCTTATGGGTTTGAATGGCAAAGCAATCGACATATCGCAAAGCACGCCACGCCACTGGATGGATCAATACTACTAAATACCAATCAAAATTTACACTGATGAAAAACCACCTAGTACGATACACGATACATACACACGCCGAAAAAAGAAGAAAAAAAAATAAAGTTACTGAGCTTCAAAAAATCCACTTTTTCGTTGTTTCATTTGTTCATCGGTAATTTTAATGTCAATAGTTCGCCTCTGCTTCTAGTCCCTCGAATGGAATAGGGGGACGAGATGTATACATATAAAAAGCTCTTCTCCAAGTAGTAGGAACGTTAGTTTTTAGCGTGGTGTGCGCCAGCCTGATCGGACTCACTTTCCATCTTACTCATAACTCACCGTTCTTCGAAGTTTTCCAGTCACCATTTCGACATGAGCAAGTTACTTTTGGCGCTCGCGGTGATTTCATGTTCTGCGTGCCTTATTCTTGCCGCAGTCGACGTTAAAACCTTCCTGGACCCGAACTACCATGGGGCCGTGGACGATAATACAGCTGTCACTACGAACTGTCACAACATCAAGAAAAAAGTCGCCGGTCAAGTCTCGTCCATCCAAATCTCGGGTCTCCCTACTTTCAAGTACATCATGTTCTTCGGTAAGCCAGGTTGTGTGACACCCCTGCTGGGCGCCTTGAACAATCAGCCACAACTTACGAATGTCCAGTACACGAACATCGATAACAAGATTTGGTCCTATCGTATGCAGGGCTAATGGAGAAGAAGCTTTTTAATTATTTAAACGACGTAGATTATATCTCAAAGTATTGTAAATACATATTTTTCTCAGAAATTTGATTATCAACTTTTATATTCCGTCCTTTTTGTCTGTCAGAAGTATAGGTTTGCTGTGTTCTGACCGATTGAACCCCTGATTTTTACTTTCTTCCCTTGCGGGTAGCGGAAGTATGGCAGCCTCTCTTGGCGTTTTAAGGTGCCTAGAGTCAAAATAACCATACTCGAAAAATGTGTGTCCGTCCGTCCGGCGTCCTCTAAATCTGTGTACAGCCAAATCTCAAAATCTATTTGGTTGTTTTTTTGTATTGTCGTTTAAAAAAAATGAGGCGAAGTTTTTATCCGCATGTATTTTGAAATGACACTATCCATGGCAGAACGGGAGACGTCGTCATGGGCTTAGAACATTTTCGTCGAATTTTAAGCATTTTTCTGGAGAAATAAATTATTTGAAATTTGTTCGGAGCTTGTAGATTTTTTTAACAAAAATCGAGTTTTTTGTTTCTTTTTCCTAGAAATTTTCCAAAACTAAATTTTAAAAATTCAATTTAGATTACAGTGCATTGTAGTTGCATCTGTTGTAAAAGTCTCAGAATTCACCCCGCCGCATTTTTTTTCTTCATTATTTAGTTTAATTTACTTTTAAATTTAAATTGTTTTTAATAAACCTAAAATCTAACCTATTTCCAACAAAACCGTTCACATGCCATTAACGCGGCTCCAGCTAATTTCACGCAAATCCGGCCGTTTTAATTTATTTGTCGTAGGAGCCAATATTTGAAGAACAGCAAACATCGTGGGATGAGTCAAACATGAAGTGCGACCTGCAAAGCAGTTTATTTATCGACTCGTTTCCATAATTATATTTTTACCGTTTGTGCGAAAGCTCAGCCGTTGCCAAAGTTCACGGTTAAGTCTACCAGTTCTCCAACAGAAGGCAGACAATTTGCAAACACGGGCAGTTTTAGAAGGAAGATTTGTGCGGTGTTCAAGCTTGTAGGTGCACTTCTTGTTTGCTCCGCAAATTATCAGATGCTAATTTTTCATTCACTCTCGCGTTGCTCATTCTTCCCGGAGAAAAGACGGCTTGGTAGTGGACCCACATTCCTGCGATTCGAATGATCCCTGCATTCATTGCTCAAAGGTGTGTGCCAAGGTTCAAGGATCGGTTCGGCTTTTGTCGTTAAAGAGATTATTCAATCAGGTTGACTTATCATCAGTCCTCCGCGAAAATTAATGAGCCACTTATGCTTTGTTTAATCAACTGTGGTCGTCGTATCGACGGTCCCGTTTCCAAATCGAGTATCTTGATCCCGAAACAGCAGGCCACTTCTCTCCGCAGCATTTGTCAGAGTCGGTGGGTGCTTTTGCGAATTCTTCGCCTCGTGGCAAGGCAAACACGCCGTTTTGGGAACGTGGGAGTATTTGAATTGGTGAGAACGAAAACACACCACGAGCAAGTATTCTACGAGCATTATAGGACCAAAAGCGGCTGGAAATGATAAGTCCATTCGGGGTTTACACAGAAAAAATTTTTCTTGAGATATTGTCTCGACTTACAAGTTTGACCGTCATTTCTTAGTTAATTTTAGTTAAATTTGTACGGGTTTAAGTTAAAGTCAGTTTTTTTTTTTTAGTTAAAGAAACGTTGTCCTGTTATCGTTAATTTTAAGTTAAAAAAAAAACGATAGCAAAACTACGTTTTTTTAAGTAAGAAAAATCAAATTGTGTCAACAAGAAACGACGTTTCAAGTCAAAATAATATCTCAAGAAAATTTTCTCTCAGCGTATAGGGTGGTTCAAGGTTTTCGAAGTTCAAAGTAGAGTTTCGAAAATACGATATTTAAATTACTAACCTGCTACATTAAGGTATACGAAACTGCTCGATTTTAATGCAACTTGATTTTCTCTGACTCTATTTGCACAAATTTTAAAATCCAATTTTTGGCTCAAATCGACGAAAATTGCTCCACATAAAATGTTGCACATAAATGTCTACACAGTCTGTAACTGTTTTCCAGTGTTGGGTCGAACATCCCCCTCCCCTAGCTACGCCTCTGAGTGTTAGTGACCCTCACTGGAGAAAGAAAAAAAAAGAGAAAAAAAGAAGAAAAAAAAAACACATTGGATCGAGAGTCCACTCTTGAAAACATTGACAAGAAAAAGGACTCTTGATTCAATCAGATTTAAGCTTACATCAAAAGGAAATCCGCTCAAATTAAGAGGCTTGGTTCTTGATTTAAGCTGAAATCTGATTGAATCAAGAGTATGTTTTCTTGTCGGTGTTTTTAAGAGCCTGTACCCTAGATCCAATGTGTTTTTTTTCCAGTGCTTCTTTTTTCTTGAGCAGAGCACACTGTACGCGACTTATGAGTTAAGAGTCAACACCCCCTGACACAGTCAATGGTACAGAAAAAGAAGGAAAAAATTCCAGAACTTTGAGGCAAAGCATCAATCTAAATGCACTTATCGCACGTATACACACAACTTCAAAGCGCTGCGGTGCAGCTTTAGCATTCCGTCCTTTGAGCCCTCCGACTGCCAGAACGCGCGTTTTATAAAATGGTAGGCTCATATCTGCTCTAATAACATTCCACCGGATTTTATGGCAATATAATTATAGGATCGTTTGATGAATGGGTATTATGAATTCCCGAATGAATTCTTCCGTCGAGTATCCGCTCGCCGGGTCTGCCAGACTACCCGATCCAATTCGCCTATTCTACACGCTCCACCGTAGGCGACAATTTTTTTCACCGCCACCACTTGGCTAGCGCGGTCGTTGTACCTGCGGCTAGCCTAATGCCTCCAATTTTGACGAGTTGCGTTTCGGTCCTCGGGCCCGGTGCCCCCCCCCCCATCTCTGTTAACGGTCCCATGATTTATTGTTTGTTGATTTAGGGATCAGTTTTTTTGGGGATCGATTAATTGACTGACTGATAGGCGGATTAATTGACAGATTAGATACTTTAGTAATTAATGGGTCTACCGAACGGAATGCTCATAGACCACCTTTGGTCCCGAACTTGGAGTATCGTTTCGGTATCATTCAAAACATTCCGTTCATCCTCGGAATGGCTAGCTCTAAATTAGTGTACTCGTTGAAGTAAAGAAGTTTTCGCCCACTTCAATTCGTCGTTTTTCGTACGAAAGAACGTAACTCCATTTCAAGGTTGCCAGATTGACTCACAATCAGAGAATTCAATTTTCCACGAGAATGCTCTCGTGCAATTTTTGTCCAAAATTCGTCTGATTTTTGCATGAAATCAGAAGAGAAATCTGTGAAAATTTCAGTTACAAATTTCCAAGTTTCTTCCAGTAATAATGTAATTTGCGAGGAAAAATTTGGTAACATTTAAATGTAGTCACGCGTTTTCGACGACGAATTGAGATACGCACACGCGTAGCTCAAAAGTGTGAATTTAATCGATCGTTTACGAGAGGTGTGTATGATGGCAGGACACTTTACACGACCTCGCGTTCACTCGTGGCCACACATACGTGCAATTACTGCGCATTTCTATTGTTGCGAAATCTGATGGTGATAATGTGTAGTCTAATTGATTCCTCGGGTTAAGAAGGATGATCAATAATGTGACGTATTTCTATCAAACGGAACTATTTGCATTATGACGTGAGCCCTGTTATGCATATATTTTTATGAGTCTCAGGACTCATGAGTTAATGCTTATAGTTCCGTTTGGCAGAAATACGTCCGATCAGTATAAAGTCTTCATCGTAATCCTGCGGCTCCACCCGTCCAGGTTTTCATTCTGGAGATGTCCTCTACTCCTCTCGAAGGCTCTATTTAAATGTATGTAAAATAATCGATTCTTGGTAAGTAAGACATATTGCCTCGCCTAAAATCGATATTTTTAATGGATTTAAATGGAGGAAAAACAGTGTTGCCGACCCTCACGAATCGCCACTGGTCGGAGGAACGGTCACATACCAGGGTGTCTTGATTTTTCAAGGGCGGTCCGGAAGCACTGAAAAATTGCGGAAATTCCGTAAGGAGGTCCGGAGTTTTATCTCTCATGCGACGCGTATTTTTAAGAAAGCCTGGAGAGTACGCAATTCCCAGCGCATTGATTCTCAGCGTAGTATTAGCCTGCAAGATTGAGATTTTGTAGTAAATTAATCTTCAAGCTACCACTGAAATTGTGTGGCTACGTATATTTCTTGTTGCAATTTGAGTGAGACTTTAAAGTTTTCGAAATTTTGCGAATTCCGTCAAAAAGAGGCACTGGAAAAGTACTGAATTTATTTGTCGAGGAGGTACTAAATTTCCTGGGAATGCACCGAAAAAGTACTGATTTTTGGCCTAGACATCCTGCATACGAATAAAAATATTCTCATAAACCCCTCTCATTTGATGGATGCCCCCAATTTCCTCTCATATTTCACCAGCGCCCTTCTCGAACCCATTGACAGAGGCTCAAAGCTAGCTCTTCCGAAAACCACTGCTCGGCTCCGACTATTATTCTGCCGTGCTAAGGAAAAACGCCGTATGAGCCTTTAGACGTTGCCAGATCTCCTTTTATAAGTATCGAATTTACTGGAAAAATTGTTCGTATTTTTTGTCAAATTTTTCAGATAATTTTGTTTGCGATTCGATCCAAAACATCTGAAAATTTCACGGAAAATTATGCATAACTTTCCTATGAAACACACGTTTTATCCGGAGAAATTTGGCAACTCTCGAATGTTCATACGGTGTTCTTCCTTAGCACGTCAGTATTCCTAGGCGATTCAAGGCCGAGGAGATAGCGTGTATCATCCTCTCCGGGGTCCAGGCAGCGATACAGCATCTTAATCCCCCATCCTTTGTGATCCTCCCCCGCCCCCGCCTCTTTTTCACCTGTCGACGCGACCGTCGAAAGTGCCTTTCGCTTTTTTCGATGAAATTCGGCAGGTCGTAACGTTGTAACCGGGATAATGGGGGTCCGTCCCTCCCCGTCCAACCCCCCCCCCTTTCATCACGTCCGCGACCGGGTCATCCGGCCGCGCAGCCCTGCTGCCGATTGGTCGGCTTGTTGAATTCTCACGGGATCCACTAAATGGGACTAGTAAAGTATCTAAGAAAGGGAGAGTATACAGGGTGATCTAGAGTGAAACGGCCAGACTGCAGGAGCGTGTTCTATGGGTCAAAATGAGACTTTTTTGCTGTACCTATAAAGTTTTTTCCAAAAGTGTGAAAGTATGCAATCCCTCTCGCGTTGATTCTCCGGGTAGTATTTTCCTGCAAGATCGTGATCGCCCAGTCGGTTAATCTTCAAGCCAAGAATGAAATTTCGTGTCCCCTTCATTTTTGTCGCATCGCGAGCGAAAATTTCAAATTTTCTAATTTCGTCAATTGGAGGTACCGAAGAAGTACTGAATTTTTCTGTTGAGAAGGCACTGAATTTCTTGGGAGTTTACTGAAAAAGTACTGTAACAGTACTGCTGTTTGGCCCGTCTGTTTTATTAGATTTCAGGGTGTCTGCAGGTCCGGAAATTGTACTGATTTTTTAAGGGCGGTCCGGAAGTGGGTACTGAAAAAGTGCGGAAATTCCTCAAGGAGGTCCGGAATTTTTTTCATTTTCTTGTCATTTTAGTCGCAATTTAAGCGAAAACTTCAAGTTTTCGTAATTTTCAGAATTTCGTCACTTGGAGGCACTGAAAAAATACTGAATTTTTCTGTTGAGGAGGTACTGCATTTCTTGGGAATGTACCGAAAAAGTACCGTAAAAATACTGATTTTTGACCAGCCTGTTATAGTAGACACCCTGGATACTCTGGCGATGAAATGGTGCATCAATAATTTAAACACGAAGGGATTTTCCGGTTTCGGGGGTCCGCCAACGGCAACCCTGTCTCCAGCGGCGGAGCAAAGGGATGAGGCCGTTTTCAACGGTGGGCTAGTTTTTATGGATCGATAAAAAGCGGCCGGCCGTAAATCTCGGGCCCCTGGGCCCCGGCCGCAGCCCGCTCCCCCTCCTCCTTCATCGGAGGTCCCCCGCGCAGCACAGGTGAATCTGAATTAACTGCCGCCGCCCCGCACAAGTGCTCACCTGGTCTATGTTCATTCATCCTTGTTGTGGGATCTCTCGCCCGAAGCGCTGGTGTCGCGTCACCGAGAAAATTCATTGATTTTCCACCGGAGACAACATTTGAAGATATGATATTCATAGGGTGTCTGTACTGTACGGAAAAAGTACAGATTTTGGAAGGTCGGTACGGAAGTACGGAAAAGGTACGGATTGTCCCTGGAAAGTTACGGAAACGTGAGATTTCCGTGATGAATTCTAACAAGTGGTCCTGGGGATGTGCATATCCTACGGATATTCCATTGAAAGGTACGGATTTTCCGTGGAAAGGTACGGAAATTTGAGATTTTCGTGCTGAAATGTCAAAAGTAGTCCTGAGGATATGCAATTGCCTAACAAAATTCATTTATCTAAACCCCGGTTTGATTTGTCGTGTTTTTCGGTTTATTCCTTTGTCATTCCAACATTCCACTTCGAAGGACGATAGGGAGAATCAATTGAAAAGGAGAAAATGATTGAGGAACTTGGAGGACAATGTGCATAAGTGCAGTTTTTGCTATTCCTAGAAATCCGTGTTTGAAGTTTCGAAATTACACGGATTCTCATGGCGGAAAGTAAGTTCAAACTAGGTTTTTGATGCTTAAAAATTGGAGTGTGGAAGCGAATGTTTCAAGGAATATGCATTTGGCCCAGGTTTACTTGAAATCATTAAAAACTGCACTTTTTCGCTTTGTCCTCGAAGCTTTTCAATTCCTAATTTGTTGCATTATTTGACTGAAACCAAACTTGTGACAGCCTGTACAAACGCCTATTTTTCCAGTACTGTTAAAATATGATCCTTTCTCGTTCTTTGAGCGTGCTTGCTATGATCTCGTCCTTAATTCGACCGTCGAACAAGAGGCGCTCTCCGAAATCCTTTGTATCCGAATAGACCGAGGCTCCTAGGATTTTGTCTCCGGTCGGGTGTGTTGTATACCACTCCGAATTCACCGAAGTCACGCACCATCGACCGGCCAATGTTTAAGCTCGGTGACATCGCGCGTTTTTTGTACCTCTCCTATTCTCCCATGCCGTCCGTCGATAATTGCCCGTCTCGGAGACAATCCTTTTTTTGTCCGCTCTTTCACGTATCCACTCGAACTTTTTATCTCGCGCTATGGGTTGTTTTTTTACAGCGCGTTCACGCGTGTCAATTTTCGTTGTGCAAACATGGAGCAGGAAAAGGAAGAGCTCCAAGTCGAAGGTGATCTGCGGTCGAGCTCCGGACGGTGGACACTGGACAGTGGACACCGCGGTCGTTGGGGAAGGCGCGGGCTGGACGCCGTACGGTGGATCGAGTCGATGGGAGGGGCCGGACAAAATTTTGAAACTTTAAACGCTTATAACTCCGTTTATACAATACTTTTAGGTTCTAAAAATGGTTCTACTGGGTTTCTCATGAAATTTTCTTCTTGAAGCACCCCTTATAATTCCAAATGTGACGAAATAAATTTCAACATTTGCAGTTTTAGTCAAAAATTTCATGTCGGGCCTCTCTGATTGACTCGGTCCACTTTGCGCCGGACGGTAGTTGACGCGCTTGACACCTCCGACCGCAGCGGATCAATTACGTCATGCGATGCGGGGGTGGAGCGCTTGGGAGAGTCTATGTCTGTGCCTCTTGATGTGATCAGAGATAGGAAACTTGACGAAAATTGAATCGCACTGGAAAAAAAAACACATTGGATCTCGAGTCCAGACTCTTGAAAACATTGACAAGAAAAAATACTCTTGATTCAATCGGATTTTTGGTTGAATCAAAACGAAATCCGCTCAAATTAAGAGGCTTGGTTCTTGATTTAAGCTAGATTCTGATTGAATCAAGAGTACTTTTTCTTGTCGATGTTTTTAAGAGTCTAGACTCTAGATCCAACGTGTTTTTTTTCCAGTGCGGTGAGAACGGAAACACTAACTCAAAAAAATTAAAATAATCAAGACACGCTAAACTGCACTGCATTAGGCGAAGAAGTTAATCTATAAGAATAAGATTTTAGGTGCCGAAAGACAAGTACTTAAGGACACTTTAAAGGTCCGAGTTGGAACAGATGCGTTAACGTTGATGACCTTTTTGAAAACTGACTTCCTTAAATGAAAATTGAGAATTTTCGAGCCACCGAGTTGGTGCGTTTTCGTTCTCACTAATTCAATTAAAATTAATCTGCTGCGCAGAGAGAAATTTCAATACAATAGTTGGGTTCATATGGGGAGTGAAACACAAAAAAACCCTAGCCCTTGGTTGACAACTTCAAGAGAAAATGCCAGTTAGTTTTCTTGAAGAAATTCAATAAAAACCGAGTGGTGAATACCATCGTCGCAATCAGAAGAATGCATTTTCCCAGTTTCTCCATTTTTTTCTGAAGGACTGCACCAAAAGGGAGCTCGGCAGGCCACCTCTGGAATTTGTTGAAAAAGTGAGTCGACTCAAGGATAATCTTGAGTTACTTTAACTGAAAAGTGACGTAAATTAAAATACAATATAATGTGTGACGCACTAATTTAGCGAAATCCTTCTTCTTTTCTGATGAAGATCAAGTAGATTTCCGGAAGGGAGGCAGCTCAGCCCCCCTCCGGCTTACCCTTATTCCGCTCATGACCTACGCCAACAGTTATTATTTTTCTATAGGTCGTCGCCCCTCTGACATTTTACGCAAAGGCGTATTTCAGTTTCCACGTGAGCCCAGTTTTCCGTATAACTTCATACTTTCCGGGGGCATGTTTGAAATAGAGATACATCCTTACGTCAGAGTAGCAAAGAGATGTCACCCAGTTCTCCTACAGACTTTCGTCTTTGTTTACATCGAGTCTTAAAAGCCCTGCGAGAGGCCTAAAACTGAGGAACCAATCGAAAAGGGACCTATAAGCATGGCAATTCTCTCCCTACATACGCTCTCCAGACCACACGATTCACCACTTCCAGAGGTGTATCATGTTTCCTTCCGTGCTGTCCGCCGCGTCCAGCCACGTCTCGGAAAGGGAAACTCGCCCCCCCCCTCCCCCCACTTCGAGTCGCGGTTTTTGTCGTCCGTCCATCGTCCGTCGCGGCGCGCGGCGCGAATTCCGCGGCGTCGCGACGCCACTCGGCGGAATTCCAGCTCCAGCGACGCCTCCTTCCCCGCCCCCTCCGGCCTGCCCGTCGGTCCCTGGGGTATTTTTAGTCGCGGCGGCTGGAGTATCGCTTCCTACTTTCGTTGTTGTTGTTTATGCCCCGTGCCGGCGGAGATTCGCTCCTGTCGGCGCTTCCAGCGCGAGTTACAGCTTCCACATGTTTTCCATCCCTTCCCGCACGGCGCGTGCTTTCTCCGACTCGGCGCCGGACGCCGCTCTCCTGCCACTCGTCCGGTCGCTTTCAGGACTCTTGCAGTGACTTTTTTCTGAAGTACCCAGTGCTGCCATTTGCTTTTATCAAAAGCTTCCAAAAGAATTTCGATTTCCGGGAACACATTCCGATTTGCCAAAGTTCCAAAGAATTCCGGGGAAAAATCCGAAATACGCTCGGACTTAGTTCTGAAGATCGTAAAATTAGATCCGAAAGTCCACAAATTTGATCAAATAAATGGTCAAACTGGCGAAAAACCGCAAATTGCGAGGAAATTCCGAAAAAATTCCGGGGATTCAGAAGATTCCGGGAAAGTTCCGATCATTTGAAAAGTTCCGATTATTTGAAAAGTTCCGATTATTTGAAAAGTTCCGGATTTCGAAATTCATTCCGGGAAATTGCAGCACTGGAAGTATCGCCCCGAGTCTTCCTCCTACAAATGGGGGGATGAAGACAGAGGTTGGGATAAGACTCCGGAGAGGTAAAGGGTGACAAGTTCTGGAGAAGTTATTTGAAACCTGGAAAAGTAACGGTCTTTTTATGGACCTTAAAAAGTAATGTACATATACAGGGAGAGTGTGAACTTGTCATGGAAAAATCAGAGAATTTTTGATAGCCTTGTCATTCTGGAGGAGGAGCACAAAAGGCGAGAGATGAAAGAGAAAATGAAGAAAAAAGACGAAGAAGATGACGGATGAGAGGGAGATGGAGGAATTAAAGATGAAGAGGCAGGTAAAAGAGAAAGAAGACTTTCTGTCTCTTCCCCTTTTTTATTTATTAGCATAGGTTGTTATGGAGATGTAAAGTTTGCAACCTAACTGCCGATAAAAGTCTCCCCTCCCTCATAAAAACGGGACTATTTTTCGCTAAGTGCAGTCCATATTACATTCTTATGCGTGTCAGCTCTGCTTTTGTAATTTTATTCAATTTTTCACCGAATCTCATTTAAATATCATCGTCTGTTTCAGGTGAGTGATCTAGTGCTACAAACTTTCTACTAACTGTAGATCCGTAAGTTGCTTTCAGCATTTATAGCACCCTTATTACCGTACGTCGACCACACTGGAAAAAAAAACACATTGGATCTAGAGTCCAGACTCTTAAAAACATCGACAAGAAAAAATACTCTTGATTCAATCGGATTTTTGCTTAAATCAAGAACCAAGCCTCTTAATTTGAGCGGATTTTTTTTATTTAAGCTTAAATCTGATTGAATCAAGAGTATTTTTTCTTGTCAATGTTTTCAAGAGTCTCGACTCTAGATCCAATATGGTTTTTTTCCAGTGCATATGAGGCAATGACTCCATTAATCAATTATTTATCATTACTAGGAGCGGTAGCGACCCCGTCAAGCCTATAGAGATCTCCAACAACGAGAATGGGAGCCGCTACTGTATCTTACACGAACCCGTTCAACTTTTGCGTTATTTTGAGATATCTCCGCAATCTTAAATACCTGAAAATTTAAATGATCAATTTTTTTTCAATACTTTAATCCACCCCTTTTTTATGACGCTATTATCTATCACGATTGGTGCATTATTATCGCGCTTGCCAGGTTTCGAATTTCCACTCTTCAAAAATCAATTGATTTTCGAACATTATTCAAGATTTATTCAAGTTCACCACCTCCTCCGGTTAACTTTGCCACCTCTCAACCACCTCTGCCACCTCACAAGATTTGCCTGACATGATGCTTCTGCTCAAGTTATCATCAAAACCGCGTATCCTGAACTTGGGCGAGCACTGCCCGGCAGCCCCGCGTTGAAACGCAGTAACAATTACGGCGTTTTTTCGCCGGCTGTAGCTGTGGTCCGGATGGTGTTGCAACGCGGCTGATTTAGCTGGCACGGAGGAAGGTAATGTCGCCGAACTGGCACTCCACCTCCGCCGCTCGGAAAACTTGTGACACCGCGATTGCAGCGCCGCGACCAGACGGCGGCGGCTTCATTAATCACGGCTTTGAATGAAGTGATAAACGAAACGTTGCCACATCAGAATTTCCATCAGGGTAAGAAGTTTCCGAAAATCCGAATCCTGGAATATCAGAAATCCTACATCGATTACCGATCAGGTATTCAATTTTAATAAACGGCATTGAGGACTCGACGTCACATTGTAAGTGGCAAAACCCATTGATTGCGGCAGAGTGAGAGAAGCATCAAAGAATTTGCAGTTAGTTTGTCAAACTGCGAGTTGTCGACTAGTTGCAAAACCGCGAGCTGATTATTTTTCGACGTATATCTTTTCTTAAATGTTTTCTCTCACGAACTCTGGATGTATCTCTGGCGGTGACTCTTGCATGTCGTCCATCCTCACTCGACGGTGCCTACACCGAAACCGTGACTGAAGGGTCCTCGGCCAACGCAGGAGACTCTGACTTTCAAACCGCGAACTTTTATTTTGCGCTTTTCTCTCGACGTCCACGCAGATCCAGGCTATTATGCATGCCGGTCATGCTCATGAGGTGCTTGTCGTAACGCAATCTCCCTTTCCTCCTCACTTCCCTCGAAACACCGCGATTCGGTCTTTGACGAAGAAGCTGCGACTAGCGCACTTTGCCAAACCTATATCAACCTTTGCGAACCCTATCACTAAAGTCGAAACGCATATTACGCTTCATTATGGAAAGATACATTTTGCTAGATGGAGATGGTGCCACTGATTTTTCCCCCAAAAACCCTCATGGCTCGTAAACATCTCTCAAACTTATTAGTGGGACAAGATCTCCGGCCGGTGGTGGGGCTGTAATAGTAGACAGTATATCACTCCATCGTCAGTTAAAGTCCCTTTGCAGGCCCAGTCGAAAATTCTACTCTTTTAACACAGTATGCTTTTGTAGAAGGAGGTGCCGGTGATCGAGACTTGAATTTTATAAGTCTGGCCTGAAACCCACCGTGGGCATTCTAAATCCAACGACCCCTTTTCGTTCGAGCAATTTCTTCTTTCAGAAGGAGGAGGAAGGGGGAAAAAATTAAATTTCCAGATGGCACAGTAGTTTTACCCACGGGAATTAATAACTTCAAACCGGAATGCGTTCGAAACAAGTCTCTCCAAGTGGTTTTCGGTCAAAATTTTACGAGCGTCCTCCAAGAACCCCTTTGCCCACGCATTTTTGCGAGTATAATCAAGTGAAATTGGAATCCATGCGGCGAAGTCGCTCCAAGAATTTCCAGACGTTTGAAACGAAAAATTCGACGTCGGTCCCCGAGACCACCGGAGCCGACGGGACTTGCAATAATTGTTTCACTAATTTGAAATCAATTAAGTCGTAATTTGATCATTCCAGCCCGGTCTCATGAAATGAAGTGTTCTTTTCACAATTTTTTATTTTCGTTCGTCGAAGAAGACGGTAATGGCACTCCTATTACCAGCGTCATAAAATCTAGCAAGTCCGCCGAAGTGTTACGATTCCTTTGCCTTTTATGGGATCTAGCCCTGGTTTATGGCATATTTACCAGTTTAAATACTTCGGTAAAAGTGTCCTAATATGCGCCTCCTACAATTGACCGGATAGTATCTTAGGCCTCTTTGCTCTCTCAGAAACGCTCAAGTTCTAGTTCAAGGGAAAGAAATAATTCGACTTCACTAAAAGAGGAATTAGCTGTATTTATAGAATCGGCTTCGATGTATGTAGACATAAATCGTCGTCTTTCGGCCAAAAAAACGTAACTCCATTCTAAGGTTGCCAAATTGACTCGAGCAATTATTTAATTTTACAAAAACGCACCTGTGCAATTTTTATTCAGCAGTACCTGATTTTTGCATGAAATCTGAGGAAAAATCTGGGAAATTTCCTGTTAGAAATGCATACAATTTTTCTGGTTAATATGAACTTTGCGAGAAGGAATTTGGCAACATTGCAATGGAGTTACGTTCTTTCGTGAGGAAAAGGACAAAATGAGGGTAACCCACGATATCGAATTGCTTGTTTTAATTTGTTTGCGCGTGCTGCGAATATATTTTAGTCAATTTGTCGAAATGTTTCAAGTCAAAATTAGGGAACCAAACTCTAATACAATCACGGATGCTGGACATTACTTACATTTAAGAGGAGAGCAAATGACATGCAAACCCAAGAGTGGAACGGTTCATTTACGACCCGACCGTTTTCCCAACTGAATTTCATGTCTCAAGTTGTCAAGAAACTTTAATTTTTGGAGCCGTTATCCAAAATGCGTTCCAATGGGTCCAAAAATANGTTGACCAACTCGGGTATAATAGTCTGTTGAACCATGACGATTCAGTATTTCGTGAGTTTAGCGCATAAAAATGGAAAATTGGCAACGCTGTACAGCCTAAACGAGGTTTCACTTCAAGTTGAAACTTTTCCCAGAAGTTTGCCTTACCATAAGCTTTCGTTTGAGCCCTGTTCCGTCGACCAACTTGGGTGTACTAGTCTACTTATGCACCGGACTAATAGACCAATATCCTTGATTTTAGCACATGAAACTGGAAAATTGGCAACGCTGTACAGCCTAGACCAAGGGTCACTTCAAGTTGAAACTTTGCATGGAAGTTTGCCTTACCATATGCTTTCATTTGAGCACTGGCCGGTTGACCAACTCGGGTATAAAAAAAGGGGCGAAAAAACACCACTTTTTGGCGAGGCTCTTTCGCTAACTGCACACAGTACTTTTGTATCTTTATAGAGAACTTTTAATCAGAGGTGATGGAATCGACACTCTAAATAATACAAATCTCGTTACATTTTACCAGACGTTCACAGACAAAAATAGGTCCACTCCGTTCACAATATCCGATTTGCGGCTCGGAAATCAAGTTCGTGAGTAAGTTTCAAGAGCGCTGTCCCAATACCTCGCCGCAGGGTGCACGGCGCGCAGTGCTGTAAGTCCATAGAAGCTGTCGGGTATGACGCAGAAACTATAAAAGCTTATATGTTCGTTAATTCGAATCATAGAAGTTTGAAAGTGGTTCCATTCGTTTTCTCCTAAAATTTCCGTTAGGTGTAGTCTTTCAAAATGTATGATGTGACGAAATAAACATCAACATTTTCAATTTTTAGTATAACATTCCGTGTTCTGTTTATCCTACTGACTTCTTATTGTGCGTCGTGGCGCGGGTCGGTGCGGTGCTTGACCAAGTTTCAGCGTAGGACAAGAGTGGGCTATTTCTTCGGATTTATCGCCTGAGCGCCGGAACGACCCGCGACGTTGCCGGGTCGCCGGAATTAACCTAGGATATTGTGTGGTGGTTCGGATGCCGAACCTAGGATATGGCAAATTCGGCGAGTCGCCGGCAAGGATATTGCGACAAATTCAAATGACCGCGCCATTGAGTTCCTCCGCGGATACGTTGCGCTTTTGATGAGTCATACCTACCGCTGCGTAGAAAATACGAAACCTACACACAGCAATGCTGCCGTCCTAAGGAAAACGTCGTATGACCCATCAAGCATTGCCAAATTTCCATCGAAAAATAATGCATTTTCAGGTAAATTTGTAAAGATTTTTCTTCCGATTTTTCGGTGGAGTTCGTTCGAAATTTGTCTGAAACGTCAGAAAATCTCAAGGAAACACGTTCATAACTTCCTTCAAACACAATTATTTTCTGAGAGGAAAGGAAGTATTCGAATGCTCGCACGACGTTTTTGGTTAGAACGGCAGGCCGTCTCCACTACGGCTCGACTTAGACAGCTCTTTTTGAGCTTGTATGTTCACTGAAAACAAATTTTCTTGGGACATTATTTTGACTCGAAGCGTCGTCTCTTGTCGGCAAAATTTTGTTTTTTTCAGTCATGGAAACAGTTTTTTGCCATTTTTGCTATCGATATAAACTGAAACTCAGCGATAACAAAACGACGCTCCTCTGGAAAAAAACACATTGTATCTAGAGTCCAGACTCTTAAAAACATTGACAAGAAAAAATACTCTTGATTCAATCGAATTTTTGCTTAAATCATGAACCAAGCCTCTTAATTTAAGCGGATTTCCTTTTGATTTAAGCAAAAATCTGATTAAAGCAAGAGTATTTTTTCTTGTCAATGTTTTCAAGAGTCTGGACTCTAGATCCAATGTGGGTTTTTTTCCAGTGCTTATTTAACTCAAAATAACTGACTTAAAGTTACATCCGAAAAGATTCAACGGGGGAAAAACCAAATTTTGTCGACAAGAAACGGCATTTAAGTCAAAATTATATCTGAAGAACATTTGTTTTCAGTGCTTGTTTCAGAAAAAACCAGTGGTACCTCGTGTTCCTCCCTTACTTTTTTACGGAAGGAGGTGTATTTCCGTCAAGATTCGGTTCTCTGCGTCAATCCGTGACTGATGCAGCTCTGCGGATAGCTTCGCCGACCCACATTCAGCCTTCTAATTTAGATCTGTCCCCTGATTGTTCACTTAGCCTGATCTGCGCCTGCGCCGACAACTCGTGTGCGGCTCAATGAAAATACTTGAAAGTCTTCCCGCTCCCGAGATGCAGCTCACGTTTTCTCATTAAACTCCCCGAAAAATAACTTATCAAAGCGCCGAGGAACAACTAGCATAGTTCCGTAATTAATTCCGATGCCTAATTAAAAGCGCTCCGTCGGTGGGTTGATTGTTGGATCGTTCCCATCGATATATCCCTATCTTAACAACGGAATATATCGATCGAGTTCATTCGATAACGATTCGACAATCGACTTGCAGGCCCGGCTCGGATCGTATTTTATCCGCTGTAAAAATGAAGAGAATAGCTGCCGACCCCTCGCGGCGGTCCCAATGAAATGACGAACGAGCTTCTCGTTCAGAATCGCCAAACCGGAAATAAATCGCACGGTTGGAACACAGATAGTGTTAAAAGTTAACAGATAAAGTCATTTAATCCAAAATTTTCCTACACTGGAAAAAAGAACACATAGAATCTATAGTCCAGACTCTTTAAAACATCGACAGGAAAAACTACTCTTGATTCAATCGGATTTTTGCTTAAATCAAGAACCAAGCCTCTTAATTTGAGCGGATTTCCTTTTGATTTAAGCAAAAATCTGATTGAATCAAGAGTATTTTTTCTTGTCAATGTTTTCAAGAGTCTGGACTCAAGATCCAATGTGGTTTTTTTTCCCAGTGCAATGTAAATTGGATTGTATTTTGCAGTAAGGGACCACACTGATGAAAATATTTGTAATCTTGTGTTACTTTTGGACGTTTTGGATAATGGAGGTTTTTCTCTTCGTGTACTTCCTGAAAATTCCCAGCAGTATGCAGAGGATGTCCGTTGCAAATTTTGAAAACAAGAAAATTCGTGTAGCTTTGCCACCTGCGGGCCGATCATTGATATTTATAGACAAAACTATAGACAAAGAGGACAAAAGGAGTATGGAAGCATTCTATTAGTGGAAGCGGGTGGTTGCAATGGACAAAAGAGGTAGAGAAATGGACTAACGGCAACGCAACCCACGAGAGATCCCTCAGTTAGTCCATCATTTTCTTCCTTAGTCTATAAGAACCACCCATTTCAACCAATAGGATCGCTCCAAACTCCTTATGTCTTCTTTGTCTATAGCTTTGTCTATCGATTTCAGCAATCAGCCCGCTGCGCAACGGAGAAACGCACAGAATTCGTCACCGGGAAAGGCACTGCTCGGAGCGGAAGTTTTTGTGATGTTAATGAACTTGTGACTTGTGCGAAACCTGTAAGGTGTGTTCGAAGGCTGAAATCCTCGTCGCTATAACCGGTAGATGATATAATCGACCCATCGCATCGACAGGCTAGCCCCCCGACCCCCTCGCCTCCCGGCCCCACCTCCGAGGTAAGCCGGCCCGCTAAGCGAAAAGCTCGCAACTGCAACGGACGCCACGCGTACCTACGCGGTTTAAGCTCGGCCGAGTGCTAAGTATGTTAACCAGAAAACATGGCGGCGATCCCACACCACGTTGCACTTGGGTGAAGGTATGTGGGTTAGTTGTTGTCGATGCCGGTACACACGCGTAACTGTCCCGTCTCGCCCGTTGCTCGGATAATGCGTCGCTTGGCTGACAAAAGGTCGTATCTGCTTACTCAGAGATGAGCCCTGGAAAGTATTGAATCGCACGGACGACAAGGCTCATGGCAAAGTGCGTTTACGTTCTTGTCACATGGGATAACTCGCCCTAATCATCTCTCCAAGCCAATTTGTTTTGTAATCATATTATTGGGATGATGGTATCGGAACAGAGCCCTTGGTCGATCGGTTGCTCGTGAGTCGGTTTCATGCAAAAATTCATATTTAAAAATTGTGGAAACCAGGGTGTCTACAAGCCCGGAATTTACGGAAAGTTCGGAAATAGTTCTGATTTTTTAAGGGCGGTCCGAAAGAACTGATAAAGTGCGAAAATTCTGCATGAAAGTCCGGAATTTTTGTCATTTTTGTCGGAATTTGAGCGAGAAAGAATTTTTTAAATTTGTTTATTTTCGTCAAATGGAGATACTGAAAAAGTACTGAATTTCTTGGGAATGTACTGAAAAAGTACTGTAAAAGTACTTATTTTTGGCCAGCCTGTCATAGAAGACACACTGAACACTTTTCACTCAAATTGCCACGCCGCGTGCCTCCGCATAGTGGAGCGAGTCATTGGAAGAGGTCGGACGTGAAATTTTGAAAAACTGCGAATTTTGGGGTTTATTTCGTCAAATTCCGAATTTAAGATGTGCACGTCACAGGATATTTCACGATGAAACCAACAGAATAGACTTTTTCCTGCCGTCATGACGACTTTCAAAGTTTTAGTAGCCTGAGCAGTTTGAATAATGCAACTCTCCACGTTAACGCAGCTCAAGTTCAGAGAAAATCCAAAGCTCTTGGAATTAAGTAAATACTAAGAGCTGTGATTTTTGCAGCTCGGTGTTTTCGCACCATTACGAAATTTGCATTGAATGCAAACGCTACTTCTACTCGTAGGAGCTTTAGAGCGGCAATCCGCGATAAAAGCGTATCGTTGTAAGCGAGCAAAGTTGTAGGAACTAGGTTATGTTGCTCTTCGTAAAATCGTAAAAACAATAGCGTAACACGCAAGCCGCGGAGCGTTATCACGGCCGCACGCACCGCTGCCGCAGGAGTGGCCGTAAAACTCTTTGATCTGCCCACACGTTACAAAACATGATTAGTCGCACATTTTCGAGATTAAATTGATTGATGTTTTTGAAAGGGTCCAATCATTAGGGCGACGTAAGACAAAAGAGTTGTAACTCTCGCGTTTTGGATACCTAATTGATACGAGCGATTCGCGCTTGCGTTGCTCAACCGAGCGTTTAGGAAATCTCCTTATCCAGGTGTACCGCCCGGAGAACAGGCTGATTTAGTGGCTGCGTCTTTCGATCACATCGCCTGTAAATTGTGCCGCTCCTAAAAAGCACGACAAAATGATAGATTTTAAATAGTTCGTTTGTTGTGGGTGGAACCGTCGAATTATTCGTATACAGAGTGTCTACAAGTCCGGAATCCCCGGGAAGTCCAGAAATAATACCGATTTTTCAACACTGGAAAAAAAAACACACTTTGGATCTAGAGTCCAGACTCTCAAAAACATCGACAAGAAAAAGTGCTCTTGATTCAATCAGAATCTAGCTTAAATCAAGAACCAAGCCTCTTAATTTAAGCGGATTTCGTCTTGATTCAAGCAAAAATCCAATTGAATCAAGAGTATTTTTTCTTGTCAATGTTCAGAAGAGTCTGGATTCTAGCTTTAATGTGTTTTTTTTTCCAGTGATGGCAAAATGCAGGTAGGAATCAACACTGGTCAAAGCGGACACCACGCATGCAACTATTCGAACTCCGGAGTTGGAATGTGGTATCACGTGAAAATGAAGGAGAATCCTAGATTTTCGCCTGTCGCAATTACTGACGTTTATGAATGTAGGCATTATTATGCTCGCGTCGTTAAATATGGAAATCACGCGCGCAACCATTCGAACTCAAGAGTAAATATGTGGTATCCGGCGAGAATGAAGGAAAATCTTAGCTTTTCGCCTGTCTTAAATTACCGTCTTATGAATGTACCTAAGTATTATCTTCGCATCATTGAATGCAGAATTTACTGCGCAACTATTCGAACTCCGGAGTAGTCATGTGGTATCACACCAAAATGAAGGCAAATCTTGGCTTTTGCTCGTCTGAAATTACCGACGTTTATGAGTACCACGATATTCATAGAAAAATTCGTAATCTCTGTTTTTAACAGAATCACCGGGAAAATCGCGTATTTGCCGCGATACTGAGGTGAAACACAAGTAATTTTAATGTTCTTACAAAACATTGCCGGAAAAATCGCTCACTTGCCGCGATGTTGCGATGAAAAACGCGTAATTTCTCACTTTTTTACGAAACTGCTGGAAACATCCCGTATTTTACTGTGTTCACGAAAATTTGCGTAGGGATGTTTTTCGCACAAGGTTTGAAAGTCGTATGGAGGAGGGGGAGGGGGGGATTGACACCCTCCTTATCGGCGCCTCCCCCTCTCCCCTTTTCTCACCGGAGTCAGACGACGGCGACGCGTCACGAAAAAAAGCCGAACTGCAATTCCTCAGAAACCTTTCCAATCCTTAAAGGGTAATAACAGCAACTGAAATGAAACCCGAGGGTAATTATTCGACCCGNGGGGGGGGGGGGGGGGGCGCAGGAGCTGAAGAAAATCGACGAGAACAATGGAAGTACCTAGGAACGGGGGCGACCTTCACCAGTGGGGAGGCGTGACAATCGACTATCGATATTATCCGATTTGAAGCTATGGTAAAGAATCGATTATTATGGTGTTCGTTTCGACCGCCCAGATAATCGATCTTTTTCCATAGGTTTGAATGGCATATCGATCGATACATCGCAAAGCACGCCACGCGGCTGATACACACTTCCTCCCGGCGCAAAAACGAGCGTAATAAGCATTCTAATTACATAATGCTCCATATTTTACGTGCCGGAGCGCCAGCAGAAAAATCCATTTCACTGCGGCTAAAAAACAATTAAAGTTAGCACGGGAGCTGTCAGCGGGGAGCCCGTGGTTTCAGTTCAAGTGTAGCAGCGCCAGACTGAAAGCCGTAGAAACCGATCGAAGCGTAATGAGTATCGGAGTAGAATCAAATAAGTTTTGCTCTACCATGTCTGTCGACTTTTTAACCCTTCAAAATGGAAAAATCTGACCTTTTTTTTTTTTAATTTGTTCAAAATTTTACGCTTAATCAGGTCCCAACATCGTTTTAGGCAGTTTTTGCCATTTAATATCAGAATTTTGGCCCTAAACAGCTGAAATGTCCTGTACCGTAGCCTGTCTGTGACTCAAGTGCGCAACTTTAACGCTACATAACCATCATCTTGCATCTAAATACTTCCACTTCTGCTGTAAATTCACACTCAACTTGTACCTAACTTATTATTTTCAGTTATATTCATCCAAATAAGTGAAAATATTGACCGTCTTTGCGTCAAGCAGCCTTGTCTGCGGAATTCGCGTCCTGTACCGTAGCCCCCTTTTTTCAGCATCATTTCGTCCGTTAGAGTGCAGCACTTATGAACTTTGTTTACTTTTTTTGCGTTATCGTGACTATCACACGCTGATGTCAAGCAGAGGAAAAAAAACCGCAGTGAAACAGTAAATTTTGACCGTTTTTTATGAGTTTCTGGGTTTAACGACCATCTAGGATGTCCTTACCGTATACCTACCTTTTTAATGCATAAATCACTTCAAACTCTCGAATTTTGATATTTTTTGATACGCTCTGATATCTTAACCTCAAATCCAGAATTTCAATCACATGCGTGAATATGCCCGAGCACCATTGCCAATAATCACACGATTTGTCCGCACCGTAGCCGTCCGTACCGTAGCCCGTAGCCGTCCGGTATCGTAGCCCGTAGCTGACGCGCGATGCGGCCGGGTCTACGGTAAGTACGGACAAAATGCGAAAGTCATCCAAAAATCGGTGCGCTGTTTGATAGATCATCCCATTTTACTTTATTTTATCTATCACCAAAATTTGGAATTTAAAAAAAAAGAGAGACGCATTTTTTTTTAGTACGACGCGACTTAGAAGAAGGAGGCTTTTTTTCGATGATTGCATGAGGATCGCCATCTTTTTATTTTTTTCATTTTGTCTTTTAGAACTTTGAGTCCTCTTTTTCGTCTGAAGTTCATAGCAATTTATTCGTTTAATATTTATTCGTTAATATCTAACTTATTTTTTTCTTATTGTCCTCTAAATATTTATTTAAGGTGATTTGTGACCACATTTTCGATAAATTTACCTTTTTGTTTTCTTTCTTATTTTGTAAAAGTGCACCTAAAACGTTCTAACGTTGTCAAGCTTGTTTTAAGAACTCAGCTTCTAAGATTTGTCCCTAATTATTTAATGCGTTTACTTTAAAATAAAAGCAGTTCATTATTTTTGAAAAACTGATTTACTTACTCTTTTTACCTTTATTGCCTGTAATTATTTATAAAAGTGGCACTTATAAGCTATGCTATAACTTATCAGTTTATTCCCCAATGAATTTCAGTTCTTTATAATTCGGCCCTTGCATACAGTAATATTTACGAATGCCTCTTCGTCCTTACCGTAGCCCGTTTGTGTACCGTAACGTTATTGTCCTGTACCGTAGACCAGTAAAAAATTGTACAATTTGTAGCTTTAAAAAGAGCAAATCTGTAGAAATTCTTTAAAAAAAGTTGTCTACCACATCTTCTAAGTTAGTTCTAAAGAAATTAATTAAAATTAAGCGTTTAATTACATTTCTTGGCTTTTTTAGGAGAAAAATGATGGCGCAAAATTCTAGAAATCGGACTTTAGAGCAATTTGGGGGCTAAATTTTGAAAGTAAAAACTTTGAAGGATATTTTGTTTTATTCTTCTACAAGAATATAGCTCTATGAGTGCAAAAAAACTTAAAACGGTATTATTATCGCACGTATTGATAGGAAAACAAGCCTGTTTAGTTGGTCTACGGTACGGACAAAAAATTTAACTTCCAGTGATAAAAGAGGCCAAAAAAAAATTTCTGTTGAAAACGAAGATTGACCACTATTAAAATCGACTTTCCAAGAGTATGAGGACTTCAGAAAACATGCTGAAGTTTTAAAATAACTAAAGTCACTTTTTTAAAAAACGATGGCTCCAAGAGCAAAACTTATTTGATTCTACTCATCGCACTATTGAACGTATCGGATGGAGCCATTCCGTCGTTCCCCTAACAACAGAACGTAACGAAATTTCAATGTCGCAAACTTTCTAGGGAACGACGATTCATGAGGGATCAGTAGGTATTATACAGGTTGATTCAGGGTTAAACGGACTCCTAGAAATTCCTGCTGACCTCCTCCAGAAATGAAAAAATACATACATTAAGCCACTTTTATACCGCAGCATCGCGTTCTGCGACGCCCAATTATCAATGCCCCTTATCCTCCCAGAGATCATCAGGCACATCATGAAAAAGTAATTTTATTATAAAGTCAGAAAAGCTCAGTAATTAATGGTCATTTTCTGCAGGGAAATCTTGGAAAATTTAGGGAATTTTTCCCCCCAGTCTTTCACACGCGTGCAACCTAAAAAGTTTAAGTAGCGATTGAAATAATCAGCTATGTGCAATAATTACTTTAGTTCAGCCGATGAAGCACAAACGATTCAGCAAATATGAACACTTTCGTGGCCATGTAAATAGCAGTGGCGTGGCGTCCTTCGCGATGTACCGATTGAGCTGCCATTTGAACCTGTAGGAAAGGATCGATTAACAAAGTGTTCGCAACGAACCCTTAATAATCGATTCTTTACCATAGCTTCAAATGGGGAAATATCGATAGTCGATCATGGCACGTCGTCCGAGCACGCGGCATGGCAGCGGCACGCGCTGGTCCCCCGAAATATCTAATCTTTCGGAGCCATCGGCGTTGCTACGCACGATCAAAGACCCTTCATTAATGCGGTTTTCTAATATGTTTTTAATTACTCCAAGATTAAAAATACATCCAACTGGGGACTGAATATTGATAATCGTAGTACGATGTGTTTGCTCTGTAATGATAACTTCCTTATTCAAATAATGATAACTTGTCGAATCGTTGAGTCCCGGCCCAAGAAAAATTATTTCGGAGACTCTGCACTGAGAATGAAACACGCTGAAAAAAAAATTTCTTGAGATATTATTGTGACCTACACAGCATCGGTTCTCGTCGACAAAATTAGGGGTTTTTTCAGTAAAGTCAGTTTTTTTGAGTTAAAGAAACGTTGTTTTGTTATAGTTTTTTAAAATAGAACTTAACGATGACAAAACAATGTTTCTTTAACTCAAAAAACTGACTTTAAGCTAAATTCGCACGGATTTATATACCTCGAAAAAAAAAATCAAATTTTGTCGATGAGAAACGACGGTTTTAGTCAAAATAATATCCCAATAATTTTGTTTTTCGGTGAACGTAATAGGGTGAGACAAAATTGGATTGCATTTTGCAAAAAGGAACCACTAGCATTGCAATGATGCTAAGATTGTGCAACTTAATCTTTTGCAATAAAATTGCGGAAATCGTGAAAAACTATGAAATTTAGATGGTAATTTTTGTCTTAAATTTACAGTTTTTAGCGAGTAAAATAAAAACTATGAATGGATAATCGGGTTTTTCCTCCAAGACAAAAGAAGTTGCACAATCTTAGCAACATTGCAATGCTAGCGGTTCCTTTTTGCAAAATGCAATCCAAATGAAGTTGAATTCGGGGTTCACCACCGATTCAACAGCCATTGCAGAGGTTCTGCAGTTTCTTCATCTGGCTTAGTTTTAAATACTACTCTAGAAACCTAAACCTGTCAACTATTCGTCTTCGCATTGGACTCACTGTAAGTACAAAGGTCAATAAAAATAATTGTCACCTTGTGCTATGTGATTCGCTATCATCACCTGGCCAGGACGTGGTCGGTTGGGTGCGCTTTGACCTTGACCTCCCTTGTTTGTCTCCGTTAATTTGTGTTAACTGTGTTATCACACATGCCTGTCGTAGTAGTTGACCTATTACCTCTCAGCTAATTTTGTACTCTTTATTTATGTTGCAGGTAAGAACGTCATCAAATCGATTCCCAGTAATATTTCAAGGGTTCGCCGCTGTAAGTATACCCCGTGTTCTTACACAACTTGGTCATTGATAAAATAAATAGAATGAGAAGCAGTGTACTGCGTTGCCAGAAATGAAGGAGAGTATGTCAAACACTCGCTTTTCTTCATTTCCCGCATCATATGACCGCCCGTCATCACCAAAGAAAAAGATTTATAAGCTCACTGAAACTACAACTCTGATTCCTTCAGCAATTCGATTTTACGGTATAATAGCCCAAAATCATGGTTTTCTGGAGCAGCATATTGTTACTCACTCGACTAAAATTTGATTCCATAACCAGAATCGGCTTGTCTACATCCGACGTTATACTGTTTTCTGCAGGAAATGTTACATTACCCTCCTCCCCCCC
>NW_017547254.1:2569174-2607128 GCF_001854935.1 Bemisia tabaci
TTAATTATTTCAAGGAAACTCTTCAGGCATTTTTTTTTTTTTTTTTTTTACTTTAATTTTCCTGTAAAAACTTAAAACGTGCCCAGAAATAAGGAAACGTGGTGTAGTTAGGTCAATTCTGACAAAATCTATCCAATTGATGTTGCCTCGCCACATTCCAGTTGATCCATTTGGAATTCTGGTCTTCCAGTGTAGAAACCTGCAGGTCAAATCGACTGGAAAATTCAGTTCTGGACTATAGGATCAAACTTTTTAGTCGCACGAATTTATGTTTTCTCCATATTTCCTGATGCATGGTAAACCAAAAATAAAAGAGCAAAAGAATGCATCTAATAAAAAAATGCACATGAAAGAAGAACTTAAAAACTGACGAGGGAGCTGCGCTCTTGGCTTGCCGGGAACCGATAATTCTGTCAGCCACCGTTATGAGCCACGCCGGAGCGAAGGCCGCGTGCCCACCCGACCAGCAACCGCCAAAGCGCGCGCAGCCGTCAAAATTTGGCCCCAAGTGGCCTTGCAACGGACCAAAAGTTAAGGCCAAAATCCACATCATGGGCGGCTCTAATTCAGGTTGCTTTCTGTTTAAACTGGCCCGTTTACTCGGAGTTTGATTTGGTGGTTCAGAAATTTAGCAACATTGAAATGTAGTTGCGTTCTTTCGTGAGAGGAATGATGTAAATGAAGTAGGAAGAGGAGAATAGAGTACTTGTATAGCGAGAGTATAGACGGATGTGAAACTCCGAAAATCCATCAGCCCTTCACCGATGCCTCTGCGAATAAAGTTTAGGGTCCAGAAATGCAGCCAACCTATGAATATCAAGTATCCAGAGCGATTCACTAGTACAATTATTACGAACCATCGTTTATGAAGCACGTATTTGACTTAGTTTTTACATAAATTTACTAATTTTTGCGGAAGAACGCTCATTTATGTACATTCTTAGCCATCTTGGTCAGAATTGGAATCTGCAGACTGGCAGTGAAATTTTGTGCGTTAGAAGTTAGTTATAGAAGGGTGGCTGCACTTTTGGGCCCTAAGCCCTCGATGAAGCGATCTGTCCATACTCTCGCTTTAGGTACTCTAGAGAAGAATAATGAAAGCCCAGATTTCTACCAATCCATCAATTGTTGTTTGCTCATCTGTTCTTTACCGAAAATAGGAAGAATAGGCCTAAGTCAGCGCGAGAATGTTAAAATATTTGGAGAGTACACGAAGTGAAAATCCTCGATTTTTGCACCGACTTCGATTACTATGTAGCCTTCTGCGTCCCAAAGTTTTCATTTTCAAAGGTCTAAGCGCTATCGCCGAAGCTTTCGTATCTTTAAATTGAATCTGATCCCAAGTTCAATCTAATTTTTGGAATCCCGCTTTTCGGAAGGCGTCTCGACGCTACGACTCGTGGCAACCTTGACCGACAACCGACGCTGCCATAGATTCCCGGGGCGGCGCAGCAGCGGTGTCTCGCCTCCGTAATCTCGCTAGGACTGATTGAAAATCAATTTTGTTTTTAATTTAACTCCGCGCCGGAACGCGAAGCGGCGATATTAATGTGTCATGGGAGCACTGTGTCGGCCGAAGGGGAAGTGTTGGATGATGGAGCTCGTCGTAGAGGCGAACAGGTGGATGGTGGACTCTGGACTCGGTGCTCGGGCTAACGACCCACCGGAGATTATCAATTTCGGTGCGAATGACGCTGGCTAACTCTGCCGTGCTGAGGAAGATTGCCGTATGAGCCTTTAGACGTTGCTCGATTTCCTACACTAAAAACCAAATTTTCTGGAACAATTTTGGATATTTTTTTCCAAATTGTTCAGATAATGAAGATGTTGCATGTGTGAGGAATTTGCGATTTGATTGTTGATTTTGCTATAAAAGTTCGCGAGAAACACGATGGTGCCACTGGTTTTCTCTGAAATCAACTCCCAAGCTCAGAAAAAGCTCTCAAGTTGAGGCCAAAATGGAGGGGATATCCCACGCTATCCTGAGAGTCCACCACTACATCAAGACAAACTGTCCATGCAAAGATAGGGAGCAAAATAGCAGGGTTGCCATGTTTTCAGTTTTGGAGCCCCCAAATAAAGTGGCAGTCCTGTCAATATTGTATTTGCTCCCTATCTTTGCATGGAGAGTTTGTCTTGATGTAGAGGTGGACTCTCAGGATAGCGTGGGATATCCCCTCAGTTTTGGCATCAACTTGAGAGCTTTTTTTGAGCTTGGGAGTTGATTTCAGAGAAAATCAGTGGCACCATCGTGTTTCTCGCAGACTTTGACATATAGTCAAATCGCAAATTCCTCACACATGCAACATCTCCATTTGATTTGCAATTTGATCTAACATATCTGAAAATATCACGGTTAAATATACATAATTTTCCTCAAAAATACATGTTTTATCCAGAGAAATTTGGCAACTCTCGAATGTTCATACGGCGTTTTTCCTCAGCACGGCAGAACTCAAGGGAACTTAGTCTCTCATAGATTCTAACGTAGGCTGGGGACGAGGTAATACGTGAAGAACGTAGTTGAATCGTTTGTTTTCAATAAAGAATGAGTCCATTTTCAGATGATCCTTGGTTTGGATGTATTTTTATACACCTAACGGCTCATACGAAAAAGGACTTGTTTCGATTTTAAGAACAACTGATCCAGTTATGCTCTTCTAAGAGCAACCAGACAAAATTGAAAATTTCGTCTGGTTGCTGACCTGATTGACCTCGACCTGATTATCAGGTCGTATCTAATTTTCATAGTGAGCTAATATTTCAAACAAGTCTCAAAAAGTTTTTTGCATGCTATTTACCATGGAATTTTTTACTGTTTTGTTCTAAACCCCAGCGCTAAACAGCATTACTTACGTATGTGTTTTATAATTAGTAATATTCTGATGATACTAAATCAGTTAATTTTTATCAATCTATAAAAAAAAAAAAAATCCCCGCGCCGACGTGTATTTTTAGATGGAACCACGGCTGTACAAGGATTTACCCTTGTTATGCTAGTGTTAGATTTCGGAATATTAATTGGAACATTCAATAGTTTAGTTTAATCTAATCATACTTTGTATTTCTGCTCAAGAATTTGCAACACTGGAAAAAAAAGAATCTTAAATTTGCCGCCAAGAAGTATTTCTTCTTAAATCAAGAATTTTGCTGATTAATATAAGCTACTTTTTTGCTTAACCCAAGCATTATTTTTCTTGAATCAAGAAAAAGTCAGCTTAAAGCAAGATAAAGAAAATTCTTGGCGGCAAATTCAAGAATTATCATGCTTGATCCAAGCTCCTTTTTTTCAGTGAAGTGCGTTTGGAATTTATTACGTAAGGGAAAAAATTGAGTTACGTAATAAACTGACTGAGCAGGCAGAGGCCGTTTCTCCTACGCTGGAGAGGAAAGAATTGTAAATGACCCGAGTGTACGAATTCGAAGAAGAGCGTTTTCCTTTCTCTTGGAGATCCTCCCTATCTTGTCGCACTGTGATAGAATACCAATTGAAGATGGATTAACTACAGAGGTTCCTTGAAAAATATAGATATTTGTTTGGAATTCTCGGGTAGAGCTTGAGTGGACCGAGTAACGCAAGGGATCTCTCTCATTGCGGCCTCAACTTCGAGAGCTTGAGCTTGGGAGTTCGTTTCCGTTTATCTAAATTTCGCATACGCCCCGCTCAATATACGGTGCGGGAACAATTCTATTTCACCTTTTTTCAAAACTCTTAATGCAACGAGATGATTGTTGAAAATCGAAAAAGCTATACAGGGTGTCGAGCATCAGGATTTTCCCGATTCTATCAGGATTTGAGGTCAATCAGAATTTCGTCCCGATTTCATCAGGATTTGAGGAAAAATCGGTCGTAAAATCAGGAATTCGAGAAAAGTCGGTTTGCTTGCGCATACGCTTACGCGGAAATTTTAATTTTTCTCCGCAAAAAATCGGGATCTGGAAAAATTATGAAATCAGGATTTATAGCATTCGAAAATCAGGAAAAATCAGGATTTCATCTGGATTTCCCAAATTGAAGAAAACCTATACACCCTGCTTAGACCAAGAAGACATAGGGAGTACGGAGCGATCCTATCGCTTGAAATGGTTGGTTCCTCTCGTTTCAGGGAGAAAATGATGGACTAACCATAGGGTCTCTCGCGGGTTGCCGTTAGTTAGTCCATTATCCACCTTCTTTGTCCATTACGACCACCCCCTTCCAGCAAGAGGATCCCTCCATATCCCTTTTGTCTTTTTTGTCTATAGCTTTGTCTATCAATGTTTACAATGAGCCGTCAGGTAGACTTAATTCGTTCGAGTATGTCCATTTCTCCGGTCGATGTGCGACGAAGGAGTTACAACCACTCGCTTCCACCAATAGGATCTCTTCCTATCCCTTTTGTCTTCTTTTTCCATAGTTTTGTCTATCAATTTCAACAAAGAGCCCGCAGCTAGACTTAATTCGTTCGAGTGTTTCCATTTAACCGGTCGATGTGCGACGACGGAGTTACAACCACCCGCTTCCAGACATAGGATCCCTTCATATTCATCCTGCCCTCTTTGTCTAAAGCTTTGTCTATCAATGCCAACAATCAGCCCGCAGCTAGACTTAATGCGTTCGAGTGTGTCCATTTTTCCGGTCGACTGTGCGACGAAGGAGGAGAACCCTCGTGAATGAATCCGAGGGAGCATGAGCAATTGAGTGAATGAGTAAATTAAGTGAGAAAAGAGCAGCGACCCGACCGACCGCGACGCGACCGAGGACAGACTACAGAGCCTGATTGTCGTCGCTGAATGGCTCTGTTTGTTTTTCGGGCCCGCCGTTTTTTCCCCGCGTTTTCCACCGCCTCCGCACAGTAGGACGAGTCTTTCGAAGAAGTCGGACAAAATTTGGAAACTTTAAACGCTCATAACTCCGTTTATCCAGAACTTCGAGGTTCTAAAAGTGGCTCCATTGGTTTCAGGGTTGCCACAATCAGGGAAAATCGGGAAATGTCAGGGAATTTTAAAAAGTCAGGGAAAACCGGGAAATGTCAGTAAAAATGACGAAAATTAGAGTACCTATACAGCGAGAGTATGGACAGATCGCTTCATGGAGGGCTTAGGGCCCAAAAGTGCAGCCACCATTCTAACCAACTTCTAACGCACAAAATTTCACTACCAGTCTGCAAATTCCAAGAACCAAGATGGCTAAGAATGTACATAAATGAGCGTTCTTCCGCAAAAATGAGTAAATTTATGGAAAAACTAAGTCAAATACGTGCTTTATAAACGATGGTTCGTAATAATTGTATAAGTAAATCGCTCTGGATAATTGCGAAATTCATAGGTTGGCTGCATTTCTGGGCCTTAACTTTATTCGCAGAGGCATCGGTGAAGGCTAGATGGATTTTCGGAGTTTCACATCCGTCTATACTCTCGTTATACAGGTATTCTAACGAAAATTATGAAAATGTCAGGGAAAATTTGTTAAATCAGGCTATTTTTGCTTTCTAGAATGGGTTTGAGGTTTCAAACAACAAATTTTGCTTGCAAACTACTTGCAATCATGCCTTCTTAACTATCCGTCACATCTTCAATTGTCAGGGAATTTCACCAAAATGTGTCAGGGAAATCAGGGAAATGTCAAAAAAATTCTTCTTCTACACAGGCCCGCCACAAGGGGGGGGATACTGGGTCCCTGGTACCGGGGCCCGGGCCCTGGAGGGGCCCGTGACGCAGGTGACAAACCACTACGAATTCATGTGTAACCCTTGTCTCGTAGGGAAAAGTGAAAAAATTGCCCTAAAAATTCCGCAAAAGGTAAATAAAGTTTCAAAAACACGCTAGGGCACTATAAAATTTTTCTTACTTTTTTAGAGATTTTCAAGATTTTGAGTATATGTAGAATGATATTTTTAGTAACTGTGTTTCATTTTCTTCCGTTGTCGGATGCTAAGAGGCTCCTTTCTGGGCATCCTCGACTTCAATGGCTTAACTGCCTTGCCATAGACGTACGAAAGGGGAGTCCAGGGGGGCCCGGCTCCTCATAGAATTGAAAATTATCATCTGGTCCCTCAAAAAAAAATTTATAGATGTTTTGAATGCAACAATTCGAAAGTTTTTGGTGCTGAAAGTAAACAAAAAGGCGTAATTATTCTGCAGAAATTGATGAAAAATCTCCACCATAAGAGCTTCATAATGCGTCCAAATAGATTTAAAATTTCAAAAATTTCCCGGGGGAGGCCCCCCGGAACCCCCCCTGTGCTAGGGGCCCGGGCCAGAAAATTGGTACCAGGGCCCGAGATGGGATGTGGCGGGCCTGCTTCTACATTGTGGCAACCCTATGGCCTCCTCGTAAAATTTCCCTCAAGGAGCTACCCTTGCAATGTAAATTGTGACGAAATAAACATCAAATTTTGCGGTTTTAGTCAAAAATTTCATGTCCGACCTCTCTTCTTGACTCGATCCACTGTGCGCCTCCTTCTTCTTTTTTCTATCCTTTCCTTTTCATCGAGATGCTCCGTCGTCGTCTACCTCCACGCTCGAGTGCCCCTATAAATAGCGTGACGCGTTTCGGGGTATGTGATTGACTTTTTGTCGCCGTGAATAATGACCCACCCGCTGCGCTAGGTGGAAATCGCGCAACTCCTCTGGAAACCACACGTATGTTCGCGGTTTTGTATTCTGGTCCTCGATGGCGCGTTGTCGCGCCAATCGATGGCTAAACTCAAAGACCACGTATCTTGCTTTACGGCGTTGCCGATTTTTAGCCGCTCCTATTTGCCTTTATTAGGGAACGGTTGTGCGATATAGCCAGCGGGTTGATTGTAGAAATTAAGTAGTAGACAAAGTTATAGACAAAAAGAGACACAAAGGATATGGAGGGATCCTATTGGTGGAAGCGGTGGATGCAACGGACAAAGGAGGTAGGTAGTAGACCATAAGTAACGGCAACCCACGAGAGACACAGTTAGTCCATCATTTTCTCCCATAGTTTATAAGAACCAACCCATTTAACCAATAGGATCGCCCCATTTTGTCTATCAACTTCAACATGTGTTTTCAAGTTTACCGTTCTTACCGAACGGATCTCACTTTCCATCATAAGAATGCGGTTGTTTCACGGCCTTTCATACGCCCTGGAGTGAAGTATCCAGGATTTCAGTACGATAATTTTTACAGTATTCAAATAAAGAAGTGGGGGTTTTAATGTCATTTAAAAGAGGCCCAAAATTTCATCATTCATGCGGCTAATGTGGTCAATTTTCATAAATTCCTCCTACCGCAGCTTTAATATGTAAATATTCAAAATTTCAAAATATATAACAGTCCCGATTAGGAAGAGAAACGAGTAAGATGTTAAGAGCGCGAAACTTTTCGGCTGAATTATTCGAAGCTCGGTCGTAGGTTACGTTACTCCACGGTGAATAATTCACGCGATCGCGTAACACTTCCTCTCTCAGTTCTGCTCATCAAACAAAGTAAGCGCGAGTAAATAACGCGAAGGGAAGACGAAAGTAGAGATCCAGGAAGTACGAACGACCGGTACCGATTGACTAATTATCTCGTCGAAGAAAGGAAGCGTTTTCGTTGTTGGTTTTGGGGAGTTTCGCCTCGCGCCAATTTTTTCGCATCGATCGCGCCTGATTGATGGTCTCACCGCGGTCCTCATCAATCATATTTCTGGACTCATTTTTCAGAACCAGGAGATGATGCAGTGCTATTTCTCCAAAAACTCTCTGTCTGAGAGCAGTGGCGTGGCGTCTCGAAGAGACGTTGGCGCCCCAAGAACAATCGTTGCTCCTCTGACGTAAGGACGTATCGCTATTTTTGCGTGAGCCTCAAGAATTATGGATTTATATGTAAAAGAGGGCTCACGCGAAAATTGATATACGCCCTTACACCAGAGGAGCGATGGAATGTAATGCGGGTTTCTCGCAGCGTGACATTGCTTTTTTTGCAGTTTATGAAACTCCCCCGTTTTGAAATCTCTCCACTGTTTTGCTTTAATATTCCGCAATATTGTTTTTATTCTGAAGTGTTGATTTGATTATCAATATTATCTCTTAACCAAGAATGAGTATTCGCCCTGAATATTGCAATTGATAGACAAAGCGATAGACAAAGAAGGCATAGGAAGCATGGAACGATCTTATTGGTTTAAGTGGATGGTTCCTATAGACTAAGGGATGAAATGATGGACTAACTACGGGGTCTCTCGTGTGTTGCCGTTAGTTAGTCTATTATCTACCTCCTTTGTCCATTGCTACCACCCACATCCATCATAGGATATACGCCTTTTGTCTTCGCTGTCTTTAACATTGTCCATAATTTTCAATGTTCAGCCTGCAGATGGGTCCTTTTGACTGAGGAACGTCTGAACGTGAAGGTGGAGGAAAAATGAAAATGTACTCAGAAGAGGGATGGAAGTTCTTTGGGAAAACGGACGCACTTGAACCTACTCAGGAGTTAGGGTAGCGAGAGTCTTCTCTAGCGATTCCAATCGGCCAATGTGTCGTTTTTCAGATGAAAGAATGTAACTCTTTTCCAACCTCGCAAATTTTCCACCTGCAAATTGTATTTTCACTGAGAAATAGTTGGGCATTTTTAACTGAAAATCTCACTGATTTTTCCTCTAATTACTCTCCAAAATCAGAAAGAACGCAACTCTTTTGCAACTTGAACAAATTGTATTTTCCTTGAGAAATTGTTGAGCATTTTTAATCGAAAATCTCACTAATTTTTCCTCTGATTACTCGCAAAAATCAGCAAAATTTTGGACTGAAATTTGGAATCAAAAGGAGATCCGCAAAAATCAAGAGGCTTGGCTCTTCGATTCAAGGAAAAATCCTATCGAATCGAGTGCATTTTCTCTTGTTAATGTTTTTAAGAGTCTGGACTCTAAATCCAAGCGACTTTTTTATCCAGTGTCGTATTCGCACCAAATAATGGAATTCTTACGTCAATTTTGCAACCTTTTAGTGGAGGTACGTTACTTTTTTCGAGTAGTGAAGTTTTGGCACATCTATATATGTTTAATTTCAGCACTAAGGCAAATTTCGGCTACGTGGTCGACACCGTGGGTATGCGCGAACTGCGGGCTCGATTAAAATGGTTTCGAATTCCATGTATATTTTTAGCTCTGATTCTAAGATTCATAACTTTTTTCCGGCATTCTCTCAGAATAGTATCAAACCGAATCGGTCAATGGCGTTCGTTTTTTTTTTCGGAATAACGGGTCGTGAGATTCTAACCACCAATGGAAATTCCTCCGAATCTATCGGCTGTCAAAGTCGCGAACATTTTCAGCAAAATCTCCGGAATGAATTATTCGCATTGACTTCCTATCCAGGACCTCGGTGCTTTGACGAAAACCGCGAATCTGCATTTCGGAACTGGGCTGTAGTTCTCTCCGTGTGTTGTGGCCTTGCCTCATTCCGTTTTCGGCCGTTTCTCTAAAAGTCAATGTGGGTTTTTGGTGACCTTTCGGGACTCGCGGGGCGTCTCAACGGTGATAGCAAGCAATTAAGCTGATGAGTTTTTTTCATTCAGTATAGGTCACCGTTTTTTTTGAGATCGGGAGACAAATATGGTTCAGTGTTGTTCCTCTCGCTTGACGAACAAACGAACCGAACGTCGCCTGATCGTTCCCGCGCATGCCCAATGATCTCTCTAGCGCGTTTGAATTTTGATCGAGCGCTGTTGCCTTGCCCCGTTATCTTCCGTGGCTTTCTAGGCTCAGAATTTTTTGATCAACTCATTAATTTTTTTTTTTTATCATTCAGCGTAAGGCTTGAAAACCCAACGCTGAGCATGTTCGCTACCCCTTCTGGTTGTGTGGCTTAGCGCAGGTTTTTTTTTTTTTTGCTTCGTATTTATTCTTACTTATTTTCCTCTTATGTTCAAATGATTCCAGTGATTCTTACTCTCTCGCTCTCCTTGCGGGTAAAGGAAGTAAGTATTGGCATTCAAAAATAAAAAAAAAAGTTGGAATTTCATCATTTTTTCTCCCGAAACCCCGTGCTCCTGGACTATTATGGACCAATCACCTGGACCTTTTCAGAAACAACGTGTGCGGCTTAGGGTCCCCATGCAAATATGTTCTTTAACAAATAAGCTAGGAAAAGTGGCTCTTTATTGCAAGATGAAGCTTGATGTAGCAACCAACGTTGAACCAACGTGCAAAGTTCGGAGTACCAATGTTTTCCCATCCGCAGGATACAAAAACAGATTCTCTCCCCCATGGAAATCGGGGCTCACCAATCCGCGTATCGCATTGACCGGCCCCCAATTCGGAGTCATTAGCCTCCACGTCCGTTACGACGTCACGGTTGCATGACGCGTGACGGCGTGACGCACGCTTCTCCCCCGGGACCACCTCAACATGTCGACGTTGAGTACGTCGGGTTGGATACGCGATCACGATCATTCGGCGTTCCCGTCCGAAAGATAAGTTCTGTTCCCGAGTCGGGCGGTCGTTCGGGCCGTGTAACGTGTTGCAACGGATCCGACCGCGCCGGACGTCGGCACCGGTCGCCCCGGGCCACCGGGCCGTACTTTTGAGCTCACCGAAGCCGCGCACTACGGTTATTTGCCGGACCGCGTCCATCGCTCGCGCTGTATCGCCAAGTTGTCGAGTTGAAGATTTTCGGGTCTTCGTCACTGTATCAGCGGCCAGCGCACATTAGATCGAGTCAATCAGAGAGTTTGGACTTGAAATTTTAACTATAACTGAAAATTTTCTTGTTTAATTCGTCACATTTTAAATTTCAAGGGATGAGTCTAGAAGAAATTTTTACGAGGAAACCAAATCGAACCACTTTTAAAAAAGTTTTGTATGAACTGAATTATGAGCTTTTAAAGTTTCCAAAATGTGTCCGACCTCCCCCATTGACTCCATCCATTGTATGTCGATGACTAAAAATAGAGCTCTTGAATATGTGGGCGATTTGCAATTTAAGTACTTTTACTTGCGTAAAATTTCGCAGGAAACCCGGTGGTGGCTCTGGTTTTCTCTGAAACGAACTCCAAAGCTCCAAAAAAGCTCTCATAGTTTAGGCTTTAATGGAAGGAATATCCCACGCTATCCTGAGAGTCCACTTCTAGATCTAGTCAAATTCTCCTTGCAAAGATAGAGAGCAAATACATTAGCAGGGTTGCCTTTTTGTTTAGGGACTCCAAAACTGAAAACACGGCAACCCTGTTAATGTTTTTGCTCCCTATTTTTGCATCAAGAGTTCTGACTCGATATAGAGGCGGACTCTTAGGATAACGTGCGATATCCCCTCCTTTACAACCTCAACTTTGAGAGCTTTTTTGAGTTTTGGAGTTTTTTTCAGAGAAAACTAGGGGGAACATTGTTTCTTGCCAAATTTTACGTAAAATTAATGTACTTCAATCGCGATTTTCCCACATACAAGAGCCTCATTATTTAACTTTTCATCAATTCTATTCCTTCTAATCGTGCTTGATACAGTGATACGGAAATGGCTGGACAAACAAGGCTTATATGCTCCAGTCAAAGGAAGAGAAAAAAGAAAGGATAGCAGAGCAGGTTTTTTAAAACAAATATATTGTCTCTATCCAAAACTCACAATCAGAGATTATTTTCCGGTGTCTAGTCGCGAGAGTCGGCGCGGCAACAAGGTCGTTATGGCCGGAGGCGTGGAGCTTGGGACTTTGGACGCCGGGATCTGGGATGTGCGTCTCGGATGAGAGATCATGCTCTCGGTCCGGAAAAACCGCGTATTCACACGCTATTTTGACTAGAGTTACGCGGTTCTGGGATAGCTGAGCAGTGCAGTGTGCAGTGCCACGTCAATGCGCGTGTGTGTGCAGTTGCAGTGTGCAGTGTGCGGACAGGCTCCCATTCTACCGTGCTAAGGAAAAACGCCGTATGAACCTTCAGACATTGCCAAATTTCCTCTCATAAAACGCGAATTTCCTGATAAACTTATGATTATTTTCCCCCCAATTTTTCAGGTAATATTGCTCGCAATGTCACTTAAAGATTCTGAAAATTCCAAGGGAAAATATTCATAACTTTCCTCGAAAATGAACATTATATTGAAGGAAATTTGGCAACTCTCGAATGTTCATACGGCGTTCTTCCTCATCATGGGAGTATTCGTGTAGATGATGCGCGAGCAAGTCGGCATAGATCATCCTCGTCGGGCAACCGACAATTTACTCCCGTAACACTCTCCAGGGATTGGATTATTGAATCGTTATCGAATGAGCTTGATCGATAAATAAAATTGATAGGGTAGGAATTTATCGATTCAACAATCGAGTGGGAATTACCTATTGCAAGCTGACGACACTGGGTCATGTACGTTAACAAGTATGTAAAAATCGATGTCTATTGATATTGCTTCACCTGTAGTTTTGATTATAGCGGGTAAATTGCAAAATTTGCCAGAGTGTAAAGAGGAGTTGTAATAATAAGTTGCTACGGAAGACCCCTCCATAATTTTCTCCCTTGGTCTATGAGAACCAATCATTTTAACCAATAGGATCGATCCATACTCCTCATGTCTTCCTTGTCTATAATTCAACAATCTGTCTTCTTAGAGTACCTGTATACGGGAGAGTATTGCCATCTCAATCCTTTTACTACAGAAAAAGTATGCCGCTCTCTGATTGGTCGGCTATCATGGAGCCCCAAAGTTGGACTAATGTAAGCAAACCCCAGCCTCTCCGCTCCTAGTTTGGCCCAATGTAAACAAGCAAGATGGTGACAATGTTATACGAAGTTCCAGACGTGATTTTGGATGTGATAAAAAAATATTATATCTAACTTCTGATTGAGTTTGGATCGAACTTTGATGGATATTTTGGCCGAAAATTAACCTTCGAGTTTGATTATCACTCATTTCTCAGACGATAATACGTGTTCCACTGAGTCGGGCTTGTTTACATTGGGCCAACTTTGGAGCTCCATGATAGCCTAAAACTGATGAACCAATCAGAGAGCGGCACAGAGATGGCAATAGTCTCCCGTATATAGGTACTCAATCACGAACAAAATTCTCTGAAAAATGGGGGGGGGCCCAATATCTAAAAATTTTCCCGAAAATGCGTGATTTGTCGCAGGAGATTTGGCAGGAGAAAGATGGCAGAAAAGTTCTACAAAGTTCTGGACGTATGATTTTTGGTGTGGTTGAAAGGACCCTACAACAAAACGGCCAAATCGGCCTAAACACGGAATCGTACGATTTTCTCAGGAATGATAGAGGGTCTTCCCAGACACTCAAAACTGGTCATATTTTTTGCCTAACCCCCAGGGAAAAGGGGGGAGAGGGGGTCAAAGTCAAAACCTTTAAATTAGCATAACTTCTCAACGGTTTGTCGTAGAAAGTTGATCTTGGTGTCAAAATTTCCAGAAAAATGAGAGCTTTTAGAATATAGGTATGAAATTAAATAAATTTTAAAATTTGACCCACTTTTGGGGCATTTTACAAGGTCCCCCTTTCGTAAATTTTCGTTTTTTGAGATTTTCGGTTGTTCGGTTCGCACGGATCAAAACAAAAACAATTTCAAATAAAAGTAGAGCGTTTAAGCTTTAAAACAAGCCCAAGATGATCTTGGGGAAACGATTAGAAGCGGAGTTATGAGTCTTCAAAGTTGACGCGGCGCGCGGGAACCTTGTATGTTCCGAGTCTCAAGGTCACCTGCGCGCCCCGGATTGCCTGCAGGTTGCAAGTTTTTGTGTTTTTATGCTTCTGTAGGTCATTTTTAATGTAAATCATTCAATGAAGATAGTTTAATCAGAATTTTTTAATTTTACACAATGGGCCTTCGGCGAGGTACACCACATTAACGTCAAAAAATTTTAACTGCGTTTCAAATAGCCCCCTCAAGAATAACTGAGACTTGTTTTGAAGCTCAAAGCTCGTCTGCTTCTACGAGAAACTATTTGGCTTTACCAAGTGAGTTCCGTCAAGCGCTGTAGCTTATAGCTCAATTAAAAAATTTTAAAATTAGGGGTACCCCAAAATTTGGCATCAATGGGTTATAATTTCTAAATGGTTCAGTTCTGTATGGAGCATATGTATATTTGAACTGAGGGTCCATGGTTTCTTCTAAATTATAAGAGCAGAATCGTCATCGTCAGCAAATGTTTAATGAGGTATGATGGACATAATGGTTGATACTCTAAGCCCCCTCTCGCTCCTCCCGTAAAATTAAAAAATTTCGATTATTCTATCTTCATTGAATGATTTACATTAAAAATGACCTACAGAAGCATAAAAACACAAAAACTTGCAACCTGCAGGCAATCCGGGGCGCGCAGGTGACCTTGAGACTCGGAACATACAAGGTTCCCGCGCGCCGCGTCAACTTTGAAGACTCATAACTCCGCTTCTAATCGTTTCCCCAAGATCATCTTGGGCTTGTTTTAAAGCTTAAACGCTCTACTTTCATTTGAAATTGTTTTTGTTTTGATCCGTGCGAACCGAACAACCGAAAATCTCAAAAAACGAAAATTTACGAAAGGGGGACCTTGTAAAATGCCCCAAAAGTGGGTCAAATTTTAAAATTTATTTAATTTCATACCTATATTCTAAAAGCTCTCATTTTTCTGGAAATTTTGACACCAAGATCAACTTTCTACGACAAACCGTTGAGAAGTTATGCTAATTTAAAGGTTTTGACTTTGACCCCCTCTCCCCCCTTTTCCCTGGGGGTTAGGCAAAAAATATGACCAGTTTTGAGTGTCTGGGAAGACCCTCTATCATTCCTGAGAAAATCGTACGATTCCGTGTTTAGGCCGATTTGGCCGTTTTGTTGTAGGGTCCTTTCAACCACACCAAAAATCATACGTCCAGAACTTTGTAGAACTTTTCTGCCATCTTTCTCCTGCCAAATCTCCTGCGACAAATCACGCATTTTCGGGAAAATTTTTAGATATTGGGCCCCCCCCCATTTTTCAGAGAATTTTGTTCGTGATTGAGTACCTATATACGGGAGACTATTGCCATCTCTGTGCCGCTCTCTGATTGGTTCATCAGTTTTAGGCTATCATGGAGCTCCAAAGTTGGCCCAATGTAAACAAGCCCGACTCAGTGGAACACGTATTATCGTCTGAGAAATGAGTGATAATCAAACTCGAAGGTTAATTTTCGGCCAAAATATCCATCAAAGTTCGATCCAAACTCAATCAGAAGTTAGATATAATATTTTTTTATCACATCCAAAATCACCCCCCTCTCCTCACCCCCCAAATGACCCCCTCTCCCCCCTTTTCCCTGGGGGTTAGGCAAAAAATATGACCAGTTTTGAGTGTCTGGGAAGACCCTCTATCATTCGTGTTTAGGCCGATTTGGCCGTTTTGTTGTAGGGTCCTTTTTTTTATACCCAACCTCTCAATTGAGTTTTCAGATCGAACTTTGATGTATATTTTTGCCGAAAATTAAGCTTTGAGTGTGACTATCATTCATTTCTCAGCCGATAATACGTGTTCTTCTGGGTCGAGTTTGTTTACATTGGTCCAACTTTTGAGCCCCATGATAGCGTGAAACTGATGAACCAATCAGAGAGCGGCACAGAGATGGCAATACTCTCCCGTACACAGTTGCTCTAAGTCTCTTTGAACCATCGCATTTCCCGCGTCCAGGGACTGCAAGCGAAATACTGATGTTTATACCGATGGGTGAAAGGGGAACCGTCGGAGCAAACAGGAGCTAGATCTCGTTCATCCTACTCACCTCTTTAACCCGAAACGTTCGGTGTAAAAACTTAAAACTTTTGATTAAACACCTTGTTCCTCGGAGCACTGCTTCTGGTCCTTGTCGAAATTTTTTTAACGAGACTAGTTTTTCAGGGCGAAGGCGGCGAGATTCCTGCCATCCCGCGAGTCGTTCTTTAATTTAATGCGGCTCAAGCCATGTTGCCGCTTCGGAGACTAAAATTAACCATTCCCATGCGTTAAAACCCGTAAATTTTCGACGATCTGGCCAAGATGAGGACTGCATTTCGTTGATTCGACCACGTCCGAGTTCAGACCGCGGAAGCCGCGGTTGTCGAACGACTTCGCGAATGAAATTATTTGATACTTAATAAAAATCGAAAAGAACTGTGGGACAATCTACATCGATCCGGCAACATCGCGAGGAGTATCGGAGGAATGATTGAGAGTGGAAACAGGTGTTCTCATACTTCTCGTGCGGTTTTCAGGACTTGAGACCGGTCGGTTTACCTACCAAGCTGCCGGATTTTCTAGGAGAGGAAGGAAAGAAAATGACGTGATGTCTACAGACTTTAGGGGGAAAATGTCCCTAACTTCTCAATTTTGGCCCAAAATACCTCTTGTTCTTCAGCACCTACACTGGAAAAAAAAAAAAAAACACATTGGATCTAGAGTCCAGACTCTTGAAAACATCGATAAGAAAAAAAACTCTTGATTCAATCAGATTTAAGCTTAAATCGCACGATTAATAGGCACGACAAACATAGTAGCCCCTTACAAGGCCGCAGGATACTTCATGCATTGCGCGTACAGCTCTGTGCGCGCAGCGCACCGTAGCGCCTTACAAGTCTGCAGGATACTTCATGCATTGCGCGTATTCCACAGTGCGCGCTCAGTTCGTTGAAAAAGCGTATTTTCTTGGTGTCGAACCTAACCCGTTGTACAGCATTTTCCAAACGGTCACACGGCGAGCTTGCAATCTTAGGATCACAGGCTTGTAGGGCTTTGCAATCTTTAATGTTTTCGGGTGAAAATATAATTTACGAGTGGCCATTTTTCAAGTTAGAATGCTCATAAGCCCCATGCGAAGTTTCAAAATTTCCGCCGCCATTTTATTTTTCCAGAGAAATTGTTCAACGGAGTTGTCCGAAAATTTCACTAAATTTTCTTTTTTGCTGCCGATAAAATTCAGTGAAATTTTCAAACAGATTCAATCAACAATTTTTCTGTAATTATATATCGTCGCTCCTCTGACGTAAGGGCGTATCATAATTTCCACGTGAGCCTTATGTCACATATAAATCCATGATTTCTGGGGTTCATGCGGAAATATAGATACGCTCTTACGTCAGAGGAGCGACGTTATGAAAATGGCAGCGCAAAATTTTGAAACGTCCCATGGGGCTTGTGATACTTTGGCCGGGAGGTGACGATATTTGCTTTACACTTTTCGAACCGCTCTCAGTGACTAAATAAGTGATTACACCCGAATGATAAACGACTCGGATTTCGTGAGATAGCGTTCCCAGTGCAAAGTGTGTCAGCGTTATGATCGTTCAAGATAGAGGTGAACACTCATTACCCGATCCGACCACCGCTCCGCAAAACAATGGCGCTGAAAATATAAACACCCCCCTCCCCTTCATCCCTCTCCGCCCCCAAATTTTGGAACAGTCGCAGGCAGACCGACCGCGATTCATCTTATCTAATTTATCAAGAGTAATTTATTTCGGATTTGAGTTTCGGGTGGATACGGATGGGCTCGGAGGAAATTAATTTCCTGCGGCGGCGCGGCTTTTAATAGACAATCGCGCGTTCTGTCTCGTGTCTCCGATTTTTTTTGAGGGGGGGGGCTTTATTTAATAACCACCGCGCCGCGGATCTGCCAAGGTCGGCGAGGAAAGGGGTGATCAACAGCAGACAGCTCACAAGTTGTCTCCAAAGTCAATATACGAGTGTTTCTTTATTTCTCTTTTATCCGGGCTGCACGGATAAAAATATTTGTGTTTTTGTGTTACTTTTGGATACTATAGGAAGTGCAATTTAAACTAACACAAATTTTGCGTTGATTTTGTGATAAATGACACAGTTTGAGATAAATAGCGCAGAAAACACTAGAGGAACTGGGGAAATGTACTCCTCCGATTGCGACATTGATATTCACCACTCGGTTTTTATCAAATTTCTTCAATAAAGCTAGCTGGAATTTTCTCTTGAAACTCAACCGAAGGCTACGGTTATTTTGTGTTTTATTTCCCATATTCCGAGGAAAATTTGGCAACACTTAAATGTAGTTACGTTCTTTCGGGAGGGAAACATTGGCGGATCCAGCAATTTGGCAACACCGATTTCCTCCATTTAAACCTATGGAAATGTATCGATTCTTGGAGGGACCAGGTGCTCCGACAAGAATCGATCATCTAGCATAGGTTTAAGTGGAGGAAATTGGTGTTGCCAAATTGCTAAATCCGCCTCTGGAGAGAAACGACGATATGACTGAAAGCGAATTTTTTTCCTTTAGAATTTGCAAAATAATTTGACCAAGCGAGTTTTGTTTCGTTGGGGCCCTGTACCGAATCTGTCAAACTGTCGGCTCTTTTCGAACACGCCCTGCAAAAGAGGGGACCACATTGCTCGTCCCCCCGACCCCCGTCCCCTCGTGTCGGCATCCGAGATTAGAGGCGCAGACTGCGTCTAATCGCGGGGTGTCTGGCATTCGCGGGGCCCGGGCGCGCGGGCGATTCCTGCGACAAGTCTCGCCGGAAGTTCCGTTAATTACGTTGCTTCGCCTCGGTGGGAAAAACTACAATAATAATAAAGGAAATGAAGCTAAAAAACCTACCAGACGAAGGGACGGCAAGTGGCGGAGGGGGAGGGGCATGTACATGCGAGGATGGGGTTTTTCGAGGGGTCCTCGGGGCATCGCGCAAGGTTGCCATACCGCTTTGAGAACATGTGAATTTCCATGAGGGAAGAAACTTTAAATCGAACAGAAACTCTAATCCGAGAAATCGACATTAGTGTCGCTGCTTAAACAGCAAGCGCTCATTCGGAAACTTCGGCTGGAAAAACGCCCAAAAAATTCAAATGGTTTTCTTGAAGAAAAATAAAACACGAATGGTGAGTATACCAACCTCGTAATCAGAGGAATGCGTTTTTCCAGTCTCTCCATTGCTTTCTGTGCTAAATACACCACAAACTATCAAAAGCCACACAAAATGTGTGTGGCTGTTTTCACTTTCATAGTGTGTTTGTGTTTCACTTTCTATATTAATCGAAAGTAACACAAGAACATAAATATTTGTATCAGTGCAAAGTTTCCAGTGCATGGAACTGAAAATTTCATTCATAGGAACCGAACTTTAGTTCAAAGAACCGAAGTTTTTCGTGAAGAGTATAAGTCTCATTGTCAGTATGACTGATGAAAGCTTTAGTGTGTCATATAATCTGTAGTTTTTTTCTCCGTATGCACCGTCAAGCGTAACGTGTGAATGGTATTATTCATAAAAACCGCAATACCTTACTTATTTTTGTAAAAACAATTTGGAAAGTTGCGTCCATTCTAAGTGTTTCTATGAAGAAACGTATTGTATTGTGGTGCTTAGTTTTGCACCCTATCTACCGGTCAATTCAAACAGATGAAAACTGATGAAACGAGAGTATCAACTTGACAGCGCGGCGGCGTTGTTACCCTGACCTTGAGTGCCACCTGTTACGTGGTGGCGGTGTGGTGTGGTGTGCGGTGGCGTAGACGCACGAGTGACTTGAACGCACGGCGAGTCAGCAACCGCGATCGCGAACCGCGCCACTCACTCCGTCGATGTCACCACCCCGCGGTTCCCTTTCCCTCCCCCGCCCGCGCCCCCTAGCTTTGCCCCCCCCCCTTTTTCCGGTCGTTTCGGACCCCCATCCATGACGACCGTTAACGTGATGACGATGACGACAAAGAGTAAATCTCTGCTGAAATGTTGGCTTCGCACTGGAGCCTCTCTACCGGAACCAGTGCGATTGAACGACAGTCGTAACAACTAGTCAGTCCTGGAAAAGTGAGGCCAATATAGGGTAATCTAGATTTTTTTCTCTCTTGCACAGGAAAAAAAAGTCGCTTGGATCTAGACTCCAAACTCTTCGAAACATTGACAAGAAAAAATACTCTTGATTCCATCTGATTTTTCCTTGAATCGAAGAGCCGAGCCTCTTGATTTAGACGGATTTCCTTTTGATTCAAGCAAAAAGTCCGATTGAATCAAGAGTATGTTTTCTTGTCAATGTTTTTAAGAGTCTCGACTCTAGATCCAAGCGCCTTTTTTTCCAGTGTGGATCCAGAGTCTATACTCTTGGAAAATTTGATCGGGAAAAATACCCATGATTCGATCGGATTTTTGCTTGAATCAAAAGGAAATCTGCTTAAATTAAGAAGCTTGACTCCCGATGCTAACAAAAATCCGATAGAATCAAGAAAATTTTTTCCTGTCGAATTTTTTAAGAGTCTGGACTGTGCATCCAAGAGACTTTTTTCCTGGTGGATATTTCGTTAGCGCACACACTGTAAATACCATAATTTTTCTTATCGACCGTAATATTTCCTCGCAACGAGTCTATTATTTTGACGTTCCTCGTGAAACCCTCTTCCTCCGATGACGCAAATTTTTCGCAATACCAGCGCCCGAGCGAGACGCGGAAGAATCTCATGGCGGATCCTCTTCAACTCCATAAATCATCTTCGCGCAACTACCGCACAGTGGATCGAGTCAATTAGAGTCAAATTTCTGACTAAAAGGGTAAATTTTAATGTTTTTCCCGTCACTTTTGAAATTCCAAGCGGTGGTTTTGAAAGAAAATTTCACGAGGAAACCAATGAAACCACTATTAGAACCTCGAGGTTTTGTATGAACGGAGTTAAAAGCGTTTAAAGTTTTCCAAATTTTGTCCGACCTCTCGTATTGACTCGATCCACTGTGTACCGGTCTCCCGGGCGGAGGAGAGGGACGCCGAATTACGCGCGCCCTCCCGGCGAAAACAGGAAAGAAAACCGGGGGACGGAAAACGGGAGCTAGAATTAATTTAACGATTAGAGCGCCGCGCTAATTAGGGCCCCGACGAGGAGCCAACAATGGAGCGAAAGAATGCGCGCGCAATAAAGGCGCCGTAAAACCGGCGGGTTGCCGCGGATTTTACATTCTGGCTCTAGCTTCCCGTCAATTACTCCAATTTCCGATCGTCACGAGCCGTGCACACCGAGCGTTGCCGCACGCCCCTGCTTTCCGCCGAAAAAACGCGAGGGACGATGATTCGCCCTGAAATACTCCTGAAAATGAAAAAGAAAGAAGAAAAAATAGGGGGAAAACGTGGAAAGATCAGACAATAATCATTAAAAAAAGGTCATCAGGGTGTCTACAAGTCTGGAAATAGTGCTGATTTATTTGGGGCGGTCCGGAAGTTCTGAAAAAGTGCGGAAATTCCGCCAAAAAGTCAGGAATTTGTGTCATTTTTGTCGAAATATGAGCGAGAAATTCAAATGTTTGAAATTTTTCGAAATTTGTCAATTGGAGGCACTGAAAAATTACTGAATTTTTCTGCTGAGGATATACTTGATTTCTTGGGAATGTATACTGAAAAAGCACTGTAAAAGTACTGATTTTTTGGCCAGCCTGTTTTAGTAGACACCCCGATCACAAACTGAGTAAAATCCGGCTTATAATCATGCTCCTGGAAATGTTTTTTTAAAAAAATGAAAAATCATCGTAATCACCGCGCTGATGTAGATGGACTCAGGATTTATCACCATTTCTTTCTATATCGGGTCCAAGAGGAGCTGGAACACCTGAGCAATGTCTGCTGCTGTATTGATAAGTGCTCTTTATGGAACACCATGTTTCTGCCAAACAATTTTGCATTTTAAATTTTTCCCAACCTAAGGACCTTAAATTCCAGATTCCCCGCTAAAATAAAAATGCGCAGGATTTAGGAGATGAGGCAACAGGATGAGCATCGGGTCGTTACGATCTGCAGGAGTTGCTGGAAAGTGTAAACGTAAACAAACCCGCGGATGTGTGCTTGAGAGAAGCCGTAAGAGATCCGAATTATGCGGAAAAGTGAGTTAATTGGGCTCTAAGTCCAGTGACGTAACAATCCTTACGGGTAACATCAGCTTCATCGCACAAACAGCAAGAATAGAATCTTTGGATACCAAAGAAAGCGAAATAGACTTTCTTCGAACATGGAGAATCCAGCATCTCATTGGACTCCTATCGGAAAAATAGCTCTGCTTTGAATTTTTGCCATCACGTCAAACGTTCTTTGTTGAACGCAATGTCACAGACCATTCGCTTGATGATGTACGGCTTTCCAAGTTCAAATATTTCGAAGTGCATGATATTTGAATTAATGACACAAATGCATAGCCCTTATTTCCCTGGAGACTAAAATGCCTGATACTTTAATTTCGACGTCTAAATAGCACAATTTGCATAACTCTTGAACTGAAGGAGCTCCCAAAAGTCCATACTTGAAAAGTCTTGAATTGTTGAAGTACGAAAAAGTTAGCCTGTTTTTGCAACTTCATCGGTGTACGTCTAATTGTTAACCAACGTACATCATCAAAAAATTATCTACGATGTTAAACACTAAAGTTTGCCTGCCCACAGTCTGCAGACACTTACTTCGAGGGAGTAAAATCATAGTCATCAAAGAAAGGGCATAAACAATTCGCAGATCAAATGTGATGCTCGAAATAATTTGGTGGAAGAGTGTACTTTTTCACCTACTGTGCGACGGTAGAACGCAGGATCGCACCCTGACGCCCCGGCAATAAACTTCTGCACTTTCATCCACGGTTGTGAGCGGGCTCTGCATTCTGATTGGCTAATTTATCCGCAGTGACGACGCCTAATTGGACGCAGTGCACGAGTCGGTAATGACCCCGGTCAGAGACCAAACAATGGCGACCAATTGGGACCCTCCTAATTTGGCTGATCTCTTCAATTACGTTCCGAAGCGAGCAGAAGTGCAGTTGTACGGAAGTGAAATTTTTCCGAACGGGCCGCCGACTTTCTAGGCAAATTATTCGTGGCACTGGCCTCGCTTGTCATAGAAACTTTGGGCTCTCTCTGAAAGAAATGTAAAAATTGCTACAGTGAACGATATTTTTATTTTATTTATCTATTTTTGATGCGGTAGGGGTGTTGCAGGATCCAGGAATTACCTTGAAAATAGGGGTTTCTGAAATGTAAACTGCCGCAAAAAAGCGTTTCCGAGCTTTAAGAGACTCCAAATAGCTTTTTTGACTGTACACGGAGAAAAAACTTCGTGCGTGAGACCCGAAATTTAGGTCATATGTATCTCTGAAGTTTTCGGATTGAGCATCTGAACACTTCAGGTCCAGCTGCTGAGGTTTGGATCACACATCCGAAACTTCAGTCCTTACATCTGATGTACTTCGGTTTTCACATCCGAAAAACTTCGGTTCTCACATCTGAAGTACTTCAGATGTAAGAACTGAAGTTTCAGATGTATGATCCGTAACTCGACAGCTGAACCTAAAGTGTTCAGATGCTCAATCCGAAAACTTCCGAGATCCATATGACCTAAACTTCGGGTCCCACGCACGAGGTTTTTTTCTCCGTGTAAACACAAGTTTTAAGTTGAAGTTATGAAGATAAAATTTCTCGTTCGCATGAAGCTTATGGGGTCATGATAACGTGACGACTCGTCGTTTTAACAAACGAATCAACCTGAAAAAACGATACAAATATTCACCTGGACCAGGACCACAGGGACAGAATTTCCGCTTGTGGCATAGCTCAAGATGATGAAGCTTAATACCCTCCGGTGAGTTCTTGTTTCGAGTGGAGCCGGCAAAACTTACAGCGACCACCATCCCGGGTTCCCGGCCGCCGGCCGCGGATACATCCCGACTTTTTCAAGATCCGAGCACGTCGCTTGAATTGCTGATACCAGGAACGACGTTGCCACTTCTTGTCCTCGCTCTTTTCCTCGCTCCAGGTTCAAAACTTGACTAGAGCCCGTTAGAGTACCTTTATAGACAGAGTATGGCCATTTCTGTTCCGGTTTTTCATTGGTCGCGAGCGAATAGGCTGACACGATGCTCTTAGGGCCGAAAATAAACAAACAAGATGGCTGTTATCAGCAAGAAAGATTGAGGTTATGCACATCTTACATCCTCCTGTGATGAAGGTGAGAGGCGATTTAACAATGTTTTAATGTGTTTTTCGTGTGTTATTCGTAGATATGCTAGTTTAAAATGTTACTGACGTATAATTGACATTTTTGTCAAATTTAGCTTCTTATCGATGTTACGGTGAGCCGCCATCTTGTTTGTTTATTTACGGCCCTAAGAGCATCATGAAGCCTAAAAACTCGTTGACCAATCAAAAAGCGGAACAGTTTTCCTGTAGTAAAAAGATACGAATGGCCATACTCTGTCTATAAAGGTACTCTAGAGCCCGTGTCCTACTATCAAATGCAAGATGGCGGAGATGCGTACTGGTTCTCGCGCAAGCCCGATATCAAAAGTTGGCGGGCCGTCAAATTTTCATGAACAATCGCCATCTTGATGAGTTCATTATTTTGATAATGAGACTCGGGCTTAGGTCCTAAATAGAGCACTTGTATGAAAGAGCATGGACATTTCGGAATATGAAGCTCTTGGGGCCCAAAAAGGCTAGAATCTTCTTACGTGGAATACACTGGAAAAATGCCGCTGCCAATCTTCAGATGCCAATATTAAACTGAGATGGGCATAGAATTTTGCATTTGTTTGGAAATTCTTGGTTTGACTTTTTGAAGGTCTTAAAATATATGTATGGTTTTCAATAGATAGACTATTGTTTCATGAAAATCTAGGAATATCCCAACTATTAAATAAATAAAACTAATAAAAGGAACTGTCAACATTTTGGCGCCCCCGAGCTGCAGTATGTGATGTGCCCCACGCGACTGCGTACATTTAGTGCCCTTCCCAACGTACCTAGATTTCCGAAAGCATAAATGTTGAGCACTTGAGTAATCAGTCATCATCGCACGAAGCTGAATGTTGACCTCCGAAAAATTTCTACTCCAGAGAAGAGATAGCAGTACCGGGTCTCTATAATATATCGTCTCTGGTCTCATCTACAAAAAAATTTCAGAAAAATTATCGACCGTGAGTCTCGGCAACCACCGCGGGTAGAAATTCAGTTCCTACCGCGAGGAAATAAACTACGGGAGTTTCTGCATCCAGCGTTGCCAGATGAGGGCGGAAATGAGCCGAAAGGCGAAGGATGCAACGGAGAGGATCGGGAGAAGAGCAACATGGGTGTCGGGGCGGTGACAGGTACAAGAGCGGGCAGACGACGGAGGACATATTGGCCGGCGAGTACATAAACTATGAGCGCATTTCCGTCGGGCCATTGAAAAATAGGAGCAAGTCCGGCCCAGCGTCCTCGGTCCAGTCGATATTGTTACCATTCCCAAACAGCAACTTGTCACCGGCGACAAGTTTCCTTATATATAGCGCTCCGCGGACCGCCACGGATGTGCACCATCGACGATGTCGTTCGATGTGGTGCGGATCCATCCGAGACGATATTTTATAGAGGGTGATCCAAAACGGTGGCGTGGCGTGATTTGCGATTTATCGATTGTTCTGACATTTAAACCTACGGTAAAGAATCGATTATGAAGGTGTTCGCTGCGAGCACCCTGATTATCGATCCTTTTCCACAGGTTTAAATGGCATCCGATATATCGCAAAGCACGCCACGCCACTGATCCTAAAGTCCCGCACAATCCCGACTACCTCTACTATCCTTGCCTTGCTCCTTTCCATGGTGATCCCCTTAAAATGTTGAGTCCCAAAAATCGTATTTTGACTTTTTCGTTTTAGGAAAATCGGCCAAATTTTCATGAGATCGGTGAATGTTTTTAAGGAGTTATTTTTCCTCCAGTGTGTGGACATAAAATTTATTTGTACTGTAAAACTTTTCAAGTACCAATGTACTAATATATGTATATTATTTCTGTTGCAGGTAAAATACGCCAGAATGATCACCAAACCAATAACTTACCAACATTACACTCAAGTGTCGTAAGTACCGTTAGCTAAGGGAAGAACACCTTCTGCAGCTTTGCAAGCTTTGCCAATGGCTTTGATCAATGCTGACTTTTGATCGGCATCCATAGACAAGTATAAATCAATTAAAAAAAAATTGAAAATCAAACAGGGCACACATTCCCGGAGTGTGCAGGGTCCTTTGACAACACTGAAAGTTTCATATAACGTTCTTCCTTAGCATGGCAGACTTCCCGAAGCGATCCTTATGATCAAAGCCATTTCCAGGGTGTCTACAAGTCCGGAATTTCCGGAAAGTCCAGAAATAGTACTGATTTTTTAAGAGCGGTCCGAAAGTACTGAAAAAGTGCGGAAATTCCGCAAAAAGGTCCGGAATTCTTTTAAATTTTTTGTAATTTTTGTCGCAATTTCAAATTTTTGAAATTTTTCTAATTTCGTCTAATGGATGCACTGAAAAATTACGGAATTTTTCTGTTGGAGGAGGTACTGAATTTCTCGAGAATGCACTGAAAAAGTACCGTAGAAGTACTTATTTTTGACCAGCCTGTTCTAGTAGACACCCTGCTTTTCCCTTTGCAAAGCCTCCCGGGCAGAAGGAAGACACTCGTGCCGACTGACAGCAGTCAACGACCCGACATCACGTATTAATCATGAGAAAATAATGAATACGCCGCGCCGGAATCGCAGCGGTGCGTCTCGCAACGATTTCCGCAGGAAAAAAAGACGCGAGGCGCTGCTCCCGACAAATTAAGCGCGAATTTCCCGCGCTCTTGAACTTGGAGCCCGACCGCACAGCGGCAATAATTCCACCGCGCCGCACGGTGGATCGAGTCAATGGAGATGTTGCATGTGTAAGGGATTTGCGATTTGACCATTGATTCGTATGTAAAAGTTTGCGAGAAACACGATGGTGCCACTGGTTTTCTCTGAAATCATCTCCCAAGCTCAAAAAAAGCTCTCAAAGTGAGGCCAAAATGGAGGGGATATCCCACGCTATCCTGAGAGTCCACCTCTACATCAAGACAAACACTCCATGCAAAGATAGGGATCAAATACATTGACAGGGCTGCCATTTTATTTGGGGACTCCAAAACTGAAAACACAGCAACCCTGTTAATGTATTTGCTCCTATTTTTGCATGGAGAGTTTGTTTTGATGTAGAGGTGGACTCTCAGGGTAGGGTGGGATATCCCATCCATTTTGGCCTCATTTTGAGAGCTTTTTTTGAGCTTGGGAGTTGATTTCAGAGAAAACCAGTGGCACCAGCGTGTTTCTCGCGAACTTTTACATAAGTATCAATGGTCAAATCGCTAATCCCTCACACATGCAACATCTCCATTGGAGAACTCGGACAAAATTTTGAAACTTTAAAAACTCATATAGGGTGTCTACAAGCCCGGAATCTCCGAACCGTCCAGAAACAGTACTGATTTCGACACCTTCCGGGCGAAATATCACAAGCGCCACGCGACGTTTCAAAATTTCCGCTGTTATTTTATTTTTTTACAGAGTAATTGTCGGTTGAATCTGTTTGAAAATTTCACTGAAATTCATCGACAGCCCAAACAAAATTCAGTGAAATTTTCGGACAGCTTCGTTGAAGAATTTCTCTGCAAAAAAATAAAATGGCGGCGGAAATTTTTAAACGTTGCATGGCGCTTGTGATACTTTGGCCGGAAGGTGACGATTTTTCAAGGAGGGTCCGGAAGTACTGAAAAAGTGCGGAAACTCTGCAAGAGGTCCGGAATTTTTTTCATTTTTTGTAATTTTGGTCTCAATTTAAGCGAAGAATTCAATTTTTTGAATTTTTTTTAATTTAGTCAAATGGAGGTGCTAAAGGAGTACTGAATTTTTCTGTTTAGGAGGCACTGAATTTCTTAGGAATGTACCGAAAATGTACTGATTTCTGGCCGGACTGTTTTAGTAGTCACCCTGATGTCATAACTCCGTTTATACAAAATTCTAAGATTCTAAAAGTGGTGTCCGCGTGAAATTTTTTTCCAAAAGCACTCCTTAAAATTTATAATGTATCGAAACAAACATCAAAATTTGCAGTTTTGGTAAAAAATTCATATTCGATCTCTCTAATTGACTCGATCCACTGTGCGGCGCGGCGCGGGCCCGGCTAACTTCATTATCGACCGCCGCCACTTTCTAACTCTCATCGTTAGGCCTTTATAAGTGTTTGTTTACCGTCGTAAACGCCGCTAGAGAGTGTGCGTGCGCCCGCGATAAGACTCCCGGAAAAGTGGATGGAACACCGCACGCGATCCGGGAGAAATCTATCCCGCCCCCGCGGTCCAAATTAATCCACCCGAGAAATGATTCAGCCACATGAACTGACTGCACAAGGAAACTGCACTGTAAAAAATACTCCGGCCGGGGAAGCCGTACTTACGGGCTATATAGACATACCGTCCGCGTTCTGGGCTCAGAGGCCGAAAGTTCCAGGCGTAGCACTAGGAGCTGTTGAAGCTACGGCTCCAGCATCCGGAACTTTCGGCCTCTGAGCCCAGAACGCGGACGGCATTTCCATACAGTCCATAACTTTTTTTCCGATGAAAAAAAAGTGCAACAATAATATAATTCCATAGTTCAGCGTAGTTTGGCAACAGTGGCGTGGCGTGAATTGCGATAAATCGATTGTGGTGCCATTTGAACCTATGAAAAAAGATCGATTATCAGGGTGTTCGCAGCGAACACCTTAGTAATCGATTCTTTACCATAGCTTCAAATGGCGAGGTATCGATAATCGATTATTCACGCCACGCCACTGTTTGGCAACCATTCCAGCTTTTGGCGGCCTTTTCGGCCTTACTCAGACTGTTTTAAGGACACTGAGAAACTCTCAAAATAACTTCAGAAGTACGTCTTGCGGGCTAATTGTAGAAATTGATGGACAGAGCTATAGATAAATAAGACATAAGGAGAATGAAGCGATCCTATTGGTTGAATTGGGTGGTTCTTATAGACAAAGGACTGACTATAGGATCTCTCCTGGGTTGTCGTTGGTTACCCTATTACCTACCTCTTAGTCCATTGCAACCGCCTACTTCTACCAATAGGATAACTCCATATCCCTTCCGTCTTCTTCCCCAACGCGCTGTGCTGAAGGACCACCTTAACTGAAGGAACGATTATGATATGGTCTTGCGGGCTGATTATTGAAATTGATAGACAAAGCGATAGACAGAGAAGACATTATGAAAAATGAAGCTATCATATTGGTGGAAGTGAGGTTGTAGTGGGCAAAGGAGATAGGTAATAGACTAACTATCGGCAACCGACACGAGACCCTACAGTAGTTAGTACATAATGTTCCCCTTTAGTCTAAAAGAACCACCTGTTTAAACCAATAGGATCGCTTTATTCTCCCTGTGTCTTCTTTGTCTATAGCTTTATCTATCAATTCCAATAATCAGCCCACCGGCAGTGTACCAGGGAAGATCCTGAGAAATTCAGACGGAATATCCTACGAGTTCGTAACCATCCTTACGCTGGGCGTAAGCCTATATCCATCCGATCAATTCCTATTGGGTCGTCCCGGGCGGCAGTTACTGGCTGGATCCCAGCGGACCCAGAATGGGCCATTCGGGTCGTGACGATATTGTATTCATAATTCAAACCGATTGAGCGAGTCGGAACAAGTCACGTTATTCATCCGACAAGCGCGCATACTCGAAAAAAGGAAGAAGAATAACTTTCGATCTCGATACCCCAATCGGTAAAGGGGCGGCGCGGCCGGACACATGCAAATGTCATTTCTTCGGCGCCGGAATTTCGATAGATTCGATTTTTCAACGCAACGAAGATAGACTAATCGAAGCTCGGTATTGTAATTGATACGGGGGCGGGTGCGCGCACGTCAAATGCAAATTATGACGTTTCCGATTCGATTTTCGAAGTCGAAAAATCGATTTTTCGAAGGGCTTGGACGGGCGGTTCGAGAGGTATCGAAACGGGATCGTGACGGTATCGAGCAGGTGGGCGGGGCCGCCGGGAGATGCCACTCGCTTCCTTTCGATTTTGCATTTTTCCTTTCTTTTCGGAAGGATTCTGTGTCATGTCGGGTCCTCGCGGATGGGTATCGGCTCTCGGCCGGCTGAAAGCGAGACTGAATCCGAGAACAAGTTCTTCCGCCACGCCGTTGCCGCGTGGTCCGCTGAAATTTGCGCCACTGAAACTCTAGTATCTGCACTTGAAGACCGATCATTTTCATAGCTGAGGATCGACGTATCTGCCTGGGTGCCTGCAAGTCTGGAAAGTCCGAAAATAGTACTGATTTTTTAAGGAAGGTCCGGAAGTACTGAAAAAGTGCGGAAATTCCGCAAAAAGGTCCGGAATTTTTTTCATATTTTGTCATTTTTGTCGCAATTTAAGCGAGAAATTGAAATATTTCGAATTTCGTCGATTGGATGTACTGAAAAATAACTGAAATTTTCTGTTGAGGTGATACTGAATTGCTTGGGAATGTACTGAAAAAGTACTGAAGAAGTACTGATTTCTGGTCAGTCTGTTTTCATTGATACCCTGATCGGTACATCTTAAGATCGGCCATTTGTGCAGTGTAGGATCGACTATGTAGACGTGTTTCTGCCAAACGAAAGTAGAGAAGGTGGAAAAGAAGGGGTGTGCTCGTTAATCAAGAACCGCAAGAATGAATGGGAATTATAAAGCGCCAGTGACGTCAGCGTCAACGAGAACGGCGCCGCGGTCGCTCGTGTGGAGGACCATCAACCCGAGCCCCGTCCACAACGTTCTTGTGACATGCCCACGGTTCATGAGTGCCGCATTCAGTTGACACATAGTTCCGTTTGATAGAATGTAAAATCCCATTTTTCCACTTCTCCAAGGGGAATCATGCCCACTTTAACATTGTTTGTCATCCAGCTGCCTAGATCACAACCCATCTTTCCCACTCGTCTACAGTTCTATTTGGCAGAAATTCGTCTAATTTATGATTTAAGAAAAAATAAATTAACTACAGAACCCTCTACGCGTTTTATAGGTACTCCATCAGACACCTCGTGGAGAAATCCGGAGTGAATTTCACTCCGGAGCCCGTGATAACAAATAAGGAGTGAAATACGCTCTGATGGAGCGGATTAAGAAATTCAATAATTCACTTCTCCAGAGGAAGATACATACCAGGGTTGCCATAGTCAGGGAAAACCGGGAATTGTCAGGGAATTCTAAAAAGTCAGGGAAATTGACGAAAATATCAGGGAAAAATCCTCAAGTCACCTGAATTTGCTTTCTCGAGTGGATTTGACGTTTCGAACATCAAATTTTTCCTGACAATTATCTCGAACTATGTCTTTTTATCAATATGGCAACTATTCAATTGTCATCGAATTTCACCTAAAAATTTCAGGGATTTCAATTTTCCAAATTCTGTGGCAACCCTGACATGCCTATATCACCACCGTTGATCGGAAGCAATATCGGCTCCGGAGTGGAGTGGACTCCGGATTTCACCACGAGACTCTCAAGGATGTATCTGGTGGACTGTTGTCCATCAAGGACGGCGCGGCGGTAAAGTTTTAATTTTACGAGGAAAGCGGTTGGCAACACGGGTGGGCGGGCTGGGGCGCCACGGAGGCCGACCGCGGTGGCGGCGGCGGGGAACTCATCCGGTTTTAAAGTTCCCCTAGCGATCGGCGTATCTAAAAACTCGGCGAAATGCGAAAAGGCTCCTCTAGAAACCGGAGGAGAGAGTCCGCAGCGCCGCAAAGATGCATAGCTAATCCGCCAGAAGGAAGTGCAACGACTTACAATCAGTCCACTGCTCTTCGAAAATTCCTCCATTCGAACCGATAGCCTCTGTTTTGGAGCGCAATTTATTTCGCTGTCTAACGGGTCTAGAAGGTCTGCGGACTAATTATCGAATGATAGACAAAGCTACAGACAAAGGTAAGAATCCGCGAGAAGAAAGTGCAACGACTTACAATCAATGCACTGCTCTTCAAGAAATCATCAATCCAAATCATGCCACCAACCAATCCAACCAATTCCGTGCTTTTAAAGATGCATAGCTAATCCGCGAGAAGGAAGTGCAACGACTTACAATCAGTCCACTGCTCTTCGAAAATTCCTCAATCCAAACCGATAGGAATGCTCCTCGGTTTTATTTCAGTGTTCAACGACTCTTTAGAGGGTCTGCGGACTGATTATTGAATGATAGAGAAAGCCTTAGACAATGGGAAGAATCCACGAGAAGGAAGTGCAATGGCTTACAATCAGTCCACTGCTCTTCGAAAATTCCTCAATCCAGCCGATAGTCTCTTTTCTGAGCACAATTAATTTCAATGTCCAACGGGTGTCTAGAGGGTCTGCGGACTAATTGTTAAATAATAGAAAAAGCTATCTACAAAGGGAAGAGTCCGAGAGAAGGAAGTGCAATGACTTACAATCAGTCCACTGCTCTTTCAAAATTCCTCAATCCAAACCGATAGCCTCGTTTTTTAAGCGCAGTTCATTTCCACGTCCAACGGGTGTCTAGAAGGTTTGTAGACTAATTATTGAGCGATAGACATAAAGCTATCGACAAAGAGAAGAATCCGAGAGAAGGAGGTGCAACGACTTACAATCAGTCCACTGCTCTTTCAAAATTCCTCAATCCAAACCGATAGCCTCGTTTTTTAAGCGCAGTTCATTTCCACGTCCAACGGGTGTCTAGAAGGTCTGTGGACTAATTATTAAGTGATAGACAAAAAGCTATCGACAAAGAGAAGAATCCGAGAGAAGGAAGTGCAACGACTTACAATCAGTCCACTGCTTTTTCAAAATTCCTCAATCCAAACCGATAGCCTCGTTTTTTGAGCGCAGTTCATTTCCACGTCCAACGGGTGTCTAGAAGGTCTGTGGACTAATTATTAAGTGATAGACAAAAAGCTATCGACAAAGAGAAGAATCCGAGAGAAGGAAGTGCAACGACTTACAATCAGTCCTCTGCTCTTCAAGAAATCCTCAATCCAAATCATGCTACCAACCAATCCAACCAATGCCGTGGTTTTAATGCGCAATTTCACTGTCCAACGAGTCACCAACGGACTGATTATTCAAATTGATAGACAAAGCTATAGCCGAAGGGAAGATGGAAGGATAATATTGGTGGCAGCAGGTGGTTGCAATGGACTAAAGATGTAAGTACCAGACAACCTAATGGCAACCCAAGAGGGACCCTATAGTTAGTCCATCATTTCCGCCCTTTGTCTATAACAACGCGAGGAGAAAGTGCAACGACTTGCAATCAGGCCACTGCTCTTCCTTACACTTTAGTCATTGACAGGTCATAAATGAATATAGAACACATTGACCACGCGAAATTCCGATCGTAAGAAACACTTAGCCCCATTTTACGGTAATTTTTACCACCATAGCGAGAAGGGCGCAAACCAGAGACAAGGTTTTGTACTCATCTGCAGTTGAACCATGACAGTCTGTTGGAAAACGACTAATCCTAATTTTATCTCTACAATGAGCCGAATACAGTTAGGCTGGATTCGAGTTAATCAGTCCATTTGTCTCAAACGAAAAAAAAACCGCGATTGCTGAACTAACCCGCAAGTGATGTTCGTCTGACGTATTGACGTCAGCGTGTCGGAAGGATGACGGTGTTACTGACCAGGGCTAATGAATAATGACGGATAATGACGTCACGGTGGAAAAGGGCCCGGGTCGGGAGCGCGGTGACCGTGTCGGGCGTCCAGAGCGTCGCGACGCCGGCCGCGCTGCACCGATGCAGTTTTTAGCTGAGTGCTCTAGTTACCGGCGCGGCGCGGCGTCATAAATCGCCGACAAACCGGTCGCCGGCTCGCCGCCGCCGCCGGTCGCTCGCAGACAGGAATTACCGCCCGTTTTTACACATCTGAAAGTAATAGCAGCGAAGGACGTCCGCGCGCTGCTGCCGGACCTCGCCCGCGTCGCGCGTCCAAGCGTGGTCAGCTTCTTGTGAAAATTTTCGGGTTTCAAACCAGGGTGTCTACAGGTCTCGAAAGTTCCGAGAGTCCTGAAGAAGTTCGGAATTTGCATGACCGGTCCCGAAGTCACGAATAAGTCCGGAAAAACTCGATGTCTCGAAAAATTCTCGGAAAAAAAACCTAACTCGAAAAATGTCTCGGTTTTTGCGAGTACAAGTGCAGTTAGCACGTAGAAAAGTGTCCCCGATTATACATACATATAATGGATTCCTTTAGCCATCAGCAATTTTCATGAGGATGGACTCAATTTTTATCGAAATTAGCAGTTAGTGTAGACCCGGACTTGGCAAAAATACTCCGAAGGTCCAAAAAAAGTTCTGAAAAGGTCCTGAAAAAGTCCTGAAATTGGTTTTCAAAAACCAGTAGACACCCTGTAAACTATAACCCTACGAAACCGGAAACGTAGAAGGCATGCAATCGGGCGGGAATATTTTTAGGTAGCCTAGGAAAGTTTGGAGAAAGCCGTGGTATTTTCCTCTACGCTGTTAAAAATCCGAGGGGTGCACTAACTTCGCGACCGGGTGGGTCGGAACCGGTCACGAGTGAAAACGGAACGACTCCGAAAAACCAGTGCTCCCATTCCACGATCGTCAAAAGTTCCGAGAAAGTTCCGGAAAATGCAAAAGATCCGGAAAAATTCGAGAATTTCAAAAGTTCCGTGAAATATTCAGAAAAATCTCAAAAGTTCCGAAATTCGGCCCTAGTTTCAGGAAACGGGAGCACTGCGAAAAACGGAGTTTCCAAATGGAAAAGTCGGCAAAATCGCCTTTTGTTTTCTAAACAGCCGCACTGGAAAAAAAACACATTGGATCTAAATCCCAGACTCTTAAAAACACCGACAAGAAAAAATACTCTTGATTCAATCGGATTTAAGCTTAAATCAAGAACCAAGCCTCTTAATTTGAGCGGATTTCCTTTTGATTTAAGCAAAAATTTTATTGAATCAAGAGTATGTTTTCTTGTCAGTGTTTTCAAGAGTCTGGACCTTAGATCGAATGTGTTTTTTCCCAGTGTGTGGTAAAAATCACGTATTTTTCGTAAAACACGTCTATACTTTTCTCTCTAAAATTAGCATGCAGCGAAGATTCAGAACCCTAGCAACCAAAAGGGTCCCTTCCCACACTCAACACCTCGATTTTTAATCCTTTCGATCACTTCTATCAAGAAAAATTCCCGATCAGATAAGTTAGTGACAGCGACTTAAATTTTGCCGCGATCTGGCAGACTGACGCGCGCGGTCGGCGAACCGTGTCTGTGGTTTATGGGGGAAAACGAAAGAAAAGAAAAGGAAACAAACGAAGGGGAAAAATTGCGAAAAAAAAGTCTTATAGGAAAGAGGGAATCCAGGTATGGAAGTCGAGGGATGCGGATGGACGCAACGTCAACGTAAGTGGCCCCGAACGTGACGTGCATTCCGCCGCGTCGACCAAGCACCGCGTATCAACCATTGGTTTCTCGTTGGAGTTACGGGGTTCTTCGCTGAAGGGCTCTCTGGAATCGGTGGCCAGTTTTTGTCGATGTGAGTCAAGTTCATCGGATCGGAACCACGGTGTTGTCGATCTCCACTTTTGAGTTTGATTTCGAATGGGTTAATGCCGGGGATTTGCGTTCGGTCCGGTAACGCTGGTATGTCGTGCGGCCACGCGTGCTCGAGAGTTGATGGACATATGTGGTTTTTTTATGTCATTTTGATCTGCTCATGTAGCTCGGTGACTTCTCGAAAAAACAGAGCCGTGTACTGACAAAGCTTGATTTCAAAACCTCAGAGACAAAAGAAAGACCCCCCACTAATCTCCTCGCGACAGGTGGACACTTTTACTTGCGGGGATGTTTTATTTTTTAAATAGAAAACTAAATCATAGTGAAACTTAAAGTTTTGCCAGCATATTTTTCATAGTTTTGCGTATATTCTCAGAAATTTTAAAGGCGTTAATTAGTTCAGCCACCAGGAATTTCAAGTCAAGGCTCTGTCAAATCATTATGATAAGCACTATGAGTTTTATGGTATAGCTCATGGATTGTACTGTAGACGCTTCCATACGAAGTAACTACTCTGTTGGTTTTCCTCCTCAAATTTTTTGGCCTCTTCTGGAGGGGAGGGGGGGGGATTGCTATTCTCACGAAAAAAAAACATTGAAAATTAGGTGCTGCAGTACAATGACGACACAGTATTCGTTTGAGCTGTGAAGATGTTTCCCATGCAATCAACTCGCGGTGTGCACCGACCGCAAATCCTTTCGGGATTCGACTCTGTTATGAGATAAAACCTCATAACTACGATTGAAACCGTCCGTAGTAAGTGCAGTTTTTGCAGCATTACCTGCGTGTTCCGACTGCATTGCGCTTCCCTACTTCCTCTCCCCGGAGCTCGGCATGCGACCCGAAATAACGTCCACTTTGCATGATAATTTCGCTTTTAATTGTTGTTCTGACGTTACTCCACACTCAGCACAGGTCGTTTTGGACGCCCATTTGGCGGTTAGAGGATAGTGGATTTGAAGGATGAAACCTTGACATCCTTTGCCATATTGATGCAGTGGTAACTCATTCGAAGAAAAAGGCGGCCATTGGTTTCGCTCGTAAAATGGCGGAATGGAGAGATGCAAGTTTCGTCCATTATCCGTGAAAGCAGACAAGTTTTTCCCTTCGAGAAGGTCGGTTTCGAATGAAAAATCTGTCCGTAAAGAATTTCACAAATTCGTCAATTTGCAAATCTTATCATTTTTTAAATCAACATTTTTTGTGAGCCGTTGATTTACGCAAAATTTCAATTTATTTGGGCTGTACTGAGAAGCCCTCCTTTTTGTTTTGCGAGAATGTAGAAGCGGAGGCATGGGAATGAACATTTGAAGAGGTTAAACTTGGAAACTCGAGAATCAAGATTATTATTCTTCCTCTACCGTCTACCTCCTCCTCTTCCTCTTCTCCTTCTTCATCCTCTTCTTCCTCAAGTTCTTCTTCGTCTTCGTCTTCTTCTACTTCTTGAATATCCTCTTCTGTTTCTTCTTCTACTTCTTTTTCTTCGTCCTATTCTCTTCCTCCCCTTTTTTTCTTATTTTTTTCCTCCCATCACTCTTCTTTTTGAGTCCTTCTTTCATCTGTATATTCATTTTCATTTCCGCTTTTATCTTCTTCTGTCTTAACAACTCCTACACAAATATTTTCTCCCTCTTCTATACCTCTCTTTATCACTCCCCCTCTCTCTCTCTCCGTCAACGTATCCCTCCTTTACTCTTTTCCCTCTTCCTCTCACCTTTTATCCCGGAAAATAGAATGTTATCGGCAACTTTTAAAAAGTAAAGGGTTTAGGCCTTCCCTTTTTAGCCCCTCTGACGCTACGCCACCACTGTGAGCTTTAACCCTCTCTGAGGCGTTCTCCTAATCCGCCACCGGGGAGACTTACCAACCAGTGGCGTGGCGTGCTTTGCGATATATCGATTGTTATGCCATTTAAACCTATGGAAAAGGATCGATAAACAGGGTGTTCGCAGCGAACACCTTAATAATCGATTCTTTACCGTAGGTTTAAATGGCATAACAATCGATGTATCGCAATTCACGCCACGCCACTGTTCCCAACGTCCAACATTCGCCCTGCACAGGGCAACGAACGAGAATGCATCCGATTCCGTGATAAGCGGAGTTTTTATGGACGTCAGCGGTCAGGGCGGACCATTATCGCCCTTGATTCCGATAGTTAAAAGGGAGAAATATTGAAATTAATTAGACATGTTTACGCGGGCATCACGCGTTCACGCCTCCTTGGCAGGTGGAGCATTTCACTGGGGGCTGAAACGATCCCGATAAAATATCGGTGGTCTACGGGGCTGCGAGTCGGATCACAACTTTCCTTGCCCGCCGGTACGGAACGACCATTAAACCGCGGTATGCGGGATCCGTTGGTGCCAGACCCCACGGTGAATGCGTATGTTTTTCCGGAAAGCTTCGCCCTTCCTACGTTGGTGGAATGATGAAAGTTTCCTCTCATGTTTTGCATTATTAACAGAGAGCTATATGACAATGGACCACTAGACATGGTACGAATTTAAGCAATCTGAATTCACCAGAATTTCACGTAGAAAACGATTCACACAACGAAAATTACGGAAACCAACTCCTAACGAAGATATTAACGTTTTTATTTCACATTGGTTACGAGGAATTTGAACTGCCCGCTCACAAGAAACTCAAAACTCTACGTGAGTCAAATCGCCCACTACAACGGTTTCAGCAAGCTTCTCAATCGAG